>CM074728.1:12651690-13029190 GCA_037306005.1 Rhinophrynus dorsalis
TCTGTCTATCTATATCATATGCCTGTCTATTTTGAAAATGTTGGACAGTATGGATATGTGTATGTATATTTTATTTATATCATTATTGATTTTTTTAGGTTCATTCATTTATAACCCTTTCAATGCCATACGCTGAGCAAGCCATTGCTCGAATACGTTGCACACCCCTCTGGCGCTCCCAGAGGTAAACATTATACCCTCCTTGGAGTGACCTATGTTTAGTAATGAAGGTCAGGCTGTTATGTAGAAAGCACACAGGCCCCCTCTGAGCACAACCGCTTGTCAGGGGCTACAGATGAAATCAACTCTTTCATGTGTCTCTAGGTCCTGGGGACCAGGCACATTACAGGCAGACGCAGGTGCAAGTCACAGCACAGTGGCTGAAAAAAAAAGCCACATCCTTCATGTATTTTCTGTTCAGCTGCTGATGTGCGGCCTGATAAATGGAAATGATCCCGAACAGATCGGCCCATGTAACTGTGTGAGGCATGGGGAACCGCCAACAGGGCTTGGTCACACTGCTCTTTAGCTTGTGTCTGGTAACGCTTTAAGGACCAGAGCAGCATTGTGCAAGGTGTACATGCACCCCTCTTCTCCTTAACCCCTTAAGGCCCAGTGTCCTGGAAAGTAATCTTCCCTTAAAAGGGAACTATCACCTCAGATCCTACCTCAGCCGACAGTGACGGCCAGGCAACAGTGCTCTAGAGGGAAATCTAGTTTTACGATCATCAGGTGGCTCTACAGCAGAGCCAAGATCGTGTTAATAAAAAACAATTCTTTCCCTGAAATGGTCTTCTCCGTGTGCTTGGTTTGCAAGCAAACATAGAAGACCGTTTCAGTGAAAGATTTTTTTTTTTTAATTACCGCAATCTCGGAAAAGCTGCAGAGCCGCCTGATGATCGTAAGACCGAATTTCCCTTCAGTCAGCTACAACGCTGACTTCGGGGAAAGGGGAGGGAGGGGGAACTTTAGGAATGATTATCCTGATTTTAGGGCAATGCCAATTGTCCTAATATTCTTTTTTTCTGACAGAGATCGATCCTGAACTGTATTAAATTCCTTAATATATTTGAAGGCTTAAAGGGATAGTAATACTTAAAATGTAAAAAAAAAAATGTTGTAGGGTTTATCCCTCTGCGTAAAACAAGGGTACTCCCACTGCTGAGAGATATTTTATTAAAAAATTATTACAGCTCAAACTTGAATTTTTTTAGGTGCGATATCACAGGGGCCTGAAAATTTACAGTGGTGCTGTTGCTACACCATCCTATGCACTGCTCTGGTCTGTAGACCATAAATCTCCATAGGATGGTGTAGCAACAGCGCCACTGTAAATTTTCAGGCCACTGTGATATTGCACCTAAAAAATTCAAGTTTTATTACTATCCCTTTAAGTTACAGAACGTCTCCGGTGAGATAAACTCTCCAGTTCTTGTTATTCTATGAGAGGGATTTAGTTACAGACTACAGGAGAGATGTACTAAGGTGTATTAAAGAGGAGGTAACTTCTCCAGTGAGATAATCTCTCCAGTTCCTATGTTATTCTGTGGGAGATCTTTAGTTATAGACTACAGAGGAGATGTACTAAGGTGTGATAAAGAGGAGACAACTTCTCCAGTGAGATAATCTCTCCAGTTCGTATGTTATTCTATGGGAGAGATTTAGTTATAGACTACAGGGGAGATGTACTAAGGTGTGATAAAGAGGAGACAACTTCTCCAGTGAGATAATCTCTCCAGTTCGTATGTTATTCTATGGGAGAGATTTAGTTATAGACTACAGGGGAGATGTACTAAGGTGTGATAAAGAGGATATAACTTCTCCAGTGAGATAATCTCTCCAGTTCCTATGTTATTCTATGGGAGAGATTTAGTTATAGACTACAGGGGAGATGTACTAAGGTGTGATAAAGAGGCGATAACTTCTCCAGTGTGATAATCTCTCCAGTTCCTATGTTATTCTATGGGAGAGATTTAGTTATAGACTACAGGGGAGATGTACTAAGGTGTGATAAAGAGGCAATAACTTCTACAGTGAGATAAACTCTCCAGTTCCTATGTTATTCTATGGGAGATCTTTAGTTATAGACTACAGGGGAGATGTACTATGGTGTGATAAAGAGGAGATAACTTCTCCAGTGAGATAAACTCTCCAGTTTCTATGTTATTCTATGGGAGAGATTTAGTTATAGACTACAGGGGAGATATGTAGTAAGGTGTGATAAAGAGGAGATAACTTCTCCAGTGTGATAAACTCTCCAGTTCCTATGTTATTCTATGGGAGATCTTTAGTTATAGACTACAGGGGAGATGTACTATGGTGTGATAAAGAGGAGATAACTTCTCCAGTGAGATAAACTCTCCAGTTCCTATGTTATTCTATTCAAGGGCTATAGTTATAGACTACAGGGGGGGAGGGTTGTTCGAAAGAATTATATTTATTCTCTGATGTCAATATACAGCCATTGGGGCACTCCAACAGGTTAGCTTTTCAAGATCTCCTTGCTAGACCACAGGTAAGAAAGCAGCGGCACAGTCATTGTGAATAAGCTCCCTATGCATGTGGATACCTTATCAAACAGTAGACATTATACATTATTACACCTTAGTGCATCTTCCCTATGGAGTCCCACCAGGTTTTGTTATTTCAGCTGCCTTTTAGCATACTGCAGAGCAATGTGGAGGACACCTCTCTATCATTCCAGCACTTAAAGGGATAGTAATGTTTCAAAATAAAAGCAGCTCCAGTTAATCTTCATAGTACGTGGGCCATGGAGAGTGTTATTTCAATACTGTCAGAGTTGTAGTACAAGAGTAATTGAATGATAAAGTATCCCCCTCCAGCCCCTTTTACCTAGTGTAAGCCGCCTCCCCTCAGATGTGGAATCTGGTCTCTTGACCGGACAGATCACAGCAAGGGACAATCTTCTTACTGTAATCATAAGGAAAACCCTATCCCCCTTGACAGGTTTTTCAGGTTTTCCCTTATACTCTCTGTGATCCATACAGACAGTCTTGCTGCTCTAAGCTGAGCAGTGTTACATCAGTAAAAGGGGCAGGAGGGGGATACTTTCTCATTCAATTACTCTTGTACTACAGCTCTGACGGTAATGGAATAACACTCTCCATGGCCCAAATACTATGAAGATTAATTGAAGCTGCTTTTATTGTGAAACATTGCTATCCCTTTAAACCTTACATATTCTAAGACTCCCTACAACCATTTATGGGTTCCATTTTAAGAATACATCACACTTTCAATGTACAATTTCAACCTCTGAATTTTCTGGTCGTTTCAACAGCGAATAGGTTAATTACTTGGCGCCGGAGGGTCGTATGATGTGGAAATACAAAGTCCCAATAGTTAGTCCCTTTAACTTGTATCTCTACTAACATTTCTTAAGACTGATCTCCGGAGTTCATTATTCTGCATCAAAATGTTGGTGTTTTCAAATGTAAGAGCCTGCGGTGGGCTGGTGTCCGTGCAGGGGATGAATAGGCACTTTCACAAAGGTGACATCAGCTGCTCTCATATGATGCAGAAAAACAAGCCATCTCCTGCGGGCTTCATCCGATAATAAGCTCATCAGTACGCAGTGTGCAGCCTGAACCTGCTCAGCTGACTGCAGGCTGCTCTTTACCCTCAGTCCACTAGTCACACACTTGAGACTGCTGCTTTTTTGTTTTCAAAGCACTGTTTATATCGGCTGATTTTTTTTTTTTTTTTTAACCCCCTGGTTGCCGCAGATGTCTCCAACACAATGTTTCAGAATGCGTTGGCGATGTGTCTGATATCCAAAAGAGATAGAGGTAACCCTTTGATTCCACATGGGTACGCAGTGCATTGCAAAGCAGCATTGCATACCCCTCTGGTGCTCAGAAGTTTAAATGAATAGTATGTTATCACAAACAGGGCCCTCGCCACCATTTGTAATCCATTTGTTCAGGTATGGGATGTGTTTGCAACGAGTATGTCTCATTGTACAGGGCTGCGGAATATGCTGGTATTTTATATTTTAAAGGGATAGTAATACTTCGTTTTATCTTTATTGTCTTTTGTTGGCATTAAAAAAACACGAAGAACGATATAAGTCTTATCTCTCAAACCTTTATGGTTTGAGAGATATTCACAAGCAAAGTTTCCCCTCCCGCCCCTTTTACCTAGTGTAAGCCATCTCTTCTCAGATGTGGAATCCAGTCCATAGACCAGACAGATAACAGCAGGGGACAATCTTCTTCCTATGAGAACAATGAAAGCCCTGCCCTACCTTGACAAGTTTTTCAGCTTTTCCCTTATCTTAATTGTAGATTGTCCCTCTCTGCAGTCTACCTGGGCACCTCCCTTCTGCTCTGGCTGAGCAGTGTTACATCAGTAAAAGGGGCGGGAAGGGGATAATTTATCATTGAATTACTCTTGAACTACAACTCTGACAGAATTGAAATAACACTCTCCAAAGTCTAAATACTATGATGATTAATTAGAGCTGCTTTTATTATGAAACATTACTATCCCTTTAAAGCGGAACTACCATGTTAGCTAAAGTTGCCTTGCAATACTTAGGGAGGTGGCGACTAACTTAATAATTGTTATATTACCTCTCAAAAGTAGCCACTTGTAAAGTAATCCTTAATCGTCCGAGACCAGGCGCCAGGCATCAGCGCAGAGATCTTGTCTGTGCAGCTGCGCTGTCAGTCCCGGTCTCCATTAAAAAGCATTGCACTGGCCTGAAAGGCACTGGAAGGGACTGACGTAGCAGGAACACAGATTGCACTAACCTGGCCGTCAGTCTCGAAGCTTAAAAGGATAGTAATGTTTCATAATAAAAGCAGCTCAAATTAATCATCATAGTATTTGGACTTTGGAGAGTGTTTTTTCAATTCTGTCAGACTTGTAGTTCAAGAGTAATTCAATGACAAAGTATCCCCCTCCCGCCCCTTTTACTGATGTAACACTGCTCAGCCAGATCAGAAGGGAGGTGCCCAGGTAGACTGCAGAGAGGGACAATTTTCAATTAAGATAAGGGAAAAACCTGAAAAACTTGTCAAGGGGGGCAGGGCTTTCATTGTTCTCATAGGAAGAAGATTATCCCCTTCTGTTATCTGTCTGGTCTATGGACTGGATTCCACATCTGAGAAGAGATGGCTTACACTAGGTAAAAGGGGAGGGAGGGGAAACTTTGCTTGTGAATATCTCTCAAACCATAAAGGTTTGAGAGATAAGACTTATATCATTCTTCATGTTTTTTTTAATGCCTACAAAATAAAATAAAGAAAAAATGAAGTATTACTATCCCTTTAAGGATTACTTTACAGGGGGCACTTTTGAGAGGTAAGATATCTATTATTAAGCTAGTTGCCATCTGCCTTGGTATTGCAGGGCGACTTTACTTAACGCGATCTTTCCGCTTCAATAGGATAGAAATGATTGAAAAAAACTAGATCGCTGACTGTTCTTTATAATAAAAGTAACACATTTTGGTATTTTAAACAATTTGCATTTCTGTAGTTCATAAGATATTAACTGTAGAAGGATCCCCCTCCCACCCCTTTTGGTCGCCTCCCACTGAATCTGGAATCTGTTCATGGAACCGGACGGATGCGGTGAGGGACAATCTTCACACAGTAAGTATAAGGAAAAGCTGCCTTTGACGAAGGAGGGCAGGATTTTCCTTTGCTTACTGAAGATTGTCCCTCGCCGCATCCGTCCAGACCAGACTGAGCTGCAGCAATAACATGGACAGAAATGTAAGTTGTTTAAAATAGCACAATGTGTTACTTTTACGATTAAGAAGAGTCGGAGATCTAGTTCTTTTCAAACATTACAATCCCTTTAATGTTAATTACAGTAATAATGTTTAAGTTGAAACCGACACATTATAGGGATTTTTCTGGCCGAGTAAAACAAGTATATTTACACTGCTGGGGGGATGCTTCTTTCATACTTTATTACAACACAAGCTTGTGTTCTGAAACTAAACTGCAGATTTCTGTTCTGGTCAGATGCCTGGTGAAAACAATAGGAAATTATAGTTCAATTTCATAGCAATTCCAAAGAATGAATTTCACACTGTGAGTATCAATATCATACTAATTTTATAGCGTCACTTACTATGGAGGGATATAGATTGATTCCAGCTCTCCCACAGAGTGTATTAGAGGAAAGGGTCCTATGGGTCACTGTTGTTATTTGTTGTAGTTTGGCTTTAAAATAATCTGGCTGTAATAATGTTGGAATTAAGCATCTCCCAGTAGGCAAATATTCTATCTCCTGCGTTCTCCAGCTGATAATAGGCTCATCAGTCCTTGGCGAGCTGCTGGAACCTGCTCAGCTAGCAGTCACACACCACAGGCCACTTCTTTCTCTTTTCATATCATAGCTTCTAGCGGCTTGGCAGTTGTTTTTTTTTTGTTTGTTTGTTTTCTAACACATTGGACCCTAGAGACATCTCTAATATGTCCTTAGATTTAAAGGAACAATAATGTTTCATTATGAAACATATATATTATAGGGATTTCCCTGCCAAGTAAAACCAGGGTGTTCCTGCTGCTTAATTCAATTGTTATCAAATCACAATCTTGTCATTTTAACCCCTTAGCAACTCATGACGTGCCCGGGCCATCATCAGTGGATGTGCTTTAAGGACCGGTTACGGTCCTGGAATGTCATGGAATTTTGTCCTCGCAGCAGACAGGGCCGGTGCAAGGATTTTTGTATACACAGGCGAAGGTGCATTTTGATGCCCACACCCCGCTCCAACCCGGCCACAATCCCCTGCACTCCCGACCTTGCCACAATCCCCTGCCCCCGCCCACATATTCACCTCCACACTCTGCCCACCTCCACACTGCTCACCCCATCCTCCTCCCCACCTCCACATTGCCCACACTGTCCACCTGCACATTGCCCACCTCCACACACTGTCCACACTGCCCACCTCACCCTAAACACACACACACACACTCTCTCTCTCTCTCAGACTAAGGGGAGTTGACCTACCAGACTTCTAGAAATACAAAGTGGCCTCCAGTCTGACTGCTTTGACAGCTCTAGTGTCAACCCATTCACCCCCTGACTGGGCATTGATTGACTCCTCACATAGAATAGCGGAACTAAAACATCGCCTGCCAGAACACTTAACACCTTTGCTGCAGTGTACACTAATCAGACACTTATTGGCTCGCCCAGGGCACCTCTATATCCACATACAGCTACCCCATGGATTTAAAAGATACTTTGACAGTGTACAGTTCTCCCATGTATTGTACGCCAGCCTACACATCCCATGATCCTCAGCCAGCCAATCGGAAAGAATTTTGCCTATCTGAAAGTACGTAGGATTGCCATCCATTGCACTAAGAGAACAACATGTTTTCCCCTTTCTTCTGACTGTAGGTGGGGTCTGGTCCATAGACATCACTTTATGCGTCATCCTAAACGTCTCTAAGGTTAAAATGCCCAAGGCATTATGCTGCCTGGGTCCATGGATGAAATGCTGCCTCCCCCCCCAAAAACAAAACAAAACAAAACAAACAAACATCTTGGTCAGGGCCGAGCAATCATAATCTCATTTCTGCACTAACATAATGTTAGTGCAGAGATGACATTTTTATGATGGCCAGGCCTAACCGCAGTTTTTTCCCTTTTTACCAATACAAGAATAAGGTTAACAGGATACACACATTGCCCCTCAATCTCCACAATGACCCTTCCACAATGCCCCCTTCATCTCCACAATGCCCCTTCCTCTATGTCCCTTCATCTCCCCATTGCTCCTTTCACATTGCCCCCTTCATCTCCACAATGCCCCCTTCATTTCCACGTTTCCCCTTCCATAATGCCCCTTCCTCAATGCCCCCTTCATCTCCCCATTGCCCCTTTCACATTGCCCCATCTCCACAATGCCCCTTCACCTCTACATTGCCCCTTCCACAATGCCCTTTCATCTCCATAATGCCCCTTCCACAATGGCCCCCTTCATCTCCACAATGCCCCTTCATCTCCCCATTGCCCCTTTCACATTGCCCCTTCATCTCCACACTGCCCCCTTCATCTCCACAATGGCTCTTCCACAGTGTCCCCTTCATCTCCACAATGCCCCCTTCATCTCCACAATGCCCCTTCATCTCCACACTGCCCTTTCATCTCCACAATGCCCCCTTCATCTCCACAGTGCCCCCTTCATCTCCACAATGCCTCTACCACAATGTCCCCTTCATCTCCACAGTGCCCTTTCATCTCCACAATGCCCCTTTCATCTCCACAATGCCCCTTCATCTCCACATTGCCCCTTCATCTCCACAATGCCCCTTCATCTGAGATGAATCATGTCCACAATGCCAGTCCTTGCATTGACTTCCTCTCCTATCACGCTCCTACCAGCATATGTGCTAATGCACCCTGTACATCCTCTTCATCATGCAGCACTCTCGGCCTCCTCGCACAGCTCCCTCTGCTGCTGGCACAGAGTATTGCTCCCCTTTCAACAGTCATAGGCCTGCTCAGTCACCTCACTCCCCACCCTGGACAGACACAAATACCAGCTTTTTCAATTGCTGGTAGGTTGTACTGGCTCCAGTGCACTAATTACCGGCTGTGCTGGTAAAACACCAGCCGGGTGGCAACCCTAGCACTCCCTCATGGCAGATATATTAAATATTAAAAAAAAATTGCAACTCCCCTGTTTTGGCGCTCCTCTGCTGCGGTGCCCTCAGGTGGCTGCCTAAGCTGCCTTATGCTAGCGCCGGCCCTGACAGCGCACCTACACTGCAATCTGTGATCACCCAGCCAAAAAAAAAAAATATGCTGGTTCTTCAGCGCACGACCCTTGAAGGTCATAGTACGTCAAGGGTCGATCTGACTGAACGACCCATGAGGTACTATGACCGACATGGAATTCCAGGGTCCCTCCGCGGCTGCACGCGGTTCGGGGAGTCCGGAAGCAGAAAAAAAAAAATGCTCCATGGTCCTTAACTGACCGCACTGCTCCGACTGGCCATTTGTTAATGGGTTAAGGACCATCCACATCCGATATGAAGAGCACTTCAGCAACTAGAATGGAAAGATACAATGAAATAGGCATTAATAAACATAAATTAAATGTGTATGAACCCTCTGGCTGGGACATTTAAAACTGATCAATACCACATTACGTATTTATAAATCCAGTGAGTTTTAGTTCTTCATTTCGTCCCAGTGAGGATTCAATGTTCAGTCTAGAGGTCCATTTGCTCTCTTTTTTTTAATATTTCATTAATGAAGATCCCTCTATGAATAGCATACCTCCCAAGTGTCCTCTTTAGAAGGGACAGTCCCTTTTTGGGATCCAAATCACTCTGTCCCTCATTCCCACCCTGGTGTCCTTCTTTTCCCCTCTTTTTAGGATGTCAAACAGTGGAGTGTTTATCACATTGCTCCACAGCAATAACACACACATTGTTGCTTGATTAAACTTCAGTATGTGTGTTTATAATTCATACTCTGTAAATAAAATACCTTGGTCTTGTGATAAATCATTTATTCAGTTTACATAAACAGGTGTCAATAGATCATGAAATAACCTATACGTTCTTTGAATTGTCCCGCCCACCAGCAACACGCCCTAAAACACAAGTGTCCCTCTTTGGCTATTTGAAATATTGGGAGGTATGGAAAAGCAATTTATAGGAATCTATTTCAAATGCCATTAAAGGGATAGTAATGTTTCATAATAAAAGCGGCTCTAATTAATCATCATAGTATCTGGACTTTGGAGAGTGTTATTTCAATTCTGTCAGAGTTGTAGTACAAGAGTAATTCAATGACAAAGTATCCCCCTCCCGCCCCTTTTACTGATGTGACACTGTTCAGCCAGATCAGAAGGGAGGTGCCCAGGTAGGCTGCAGAGAGGGACAATCTTTAATTAAGATAAAGGAAAAACCTGAAAAACTTGTCAAGGGGGGCAGGGCTTTCATTGTTCTCATAGGAAGAAGATTGTTCCCTTCTGTTATCTGTCTGGTCTATGGACTGGATTTCACATCTGAGAAGAGATGGCTTACACTAGGTAAAAGGGGCGGGAGGGGAAACTTTGCTTGTGAATATCTCTCAAACCATAAAGGTTTGAGAGATAAGACTTATATCGTTCTTCATGCTTTTTTAATGCCTACAAAATAAAATAAAGATAAAACAAAGTATTACTATCCCTTTAAATCACTAGGGCTGTTATTGTGAAAAATCTGAAAATGTCTAGCATCGCTAGTGATTTTATTAACAGGAATCTTATCTAAATTTGATTTATTGTTCATGTGTTCCAGTATTCTACATCTCATAGTCGCATAGTCATCATCTTAACATACACTTTGGGAACAACTACATTTCAGACAGTAAACAACTCCTGTACTTTTACAATTACAGAATGTTCTAATTCTAAACTCTGTTATATTATTACGATCACTAAAAAATAGTCTTCATGTATGAGCATGCTTTTTACTCAAAGAATATCAAATGATCCCAAGAATAGATTCTTTTCTCAACTGGTTGTGATCTTCTGTAATGACTATAAGTCAAAATATTGTGTACGTTTTCACTCCTTCTAGCTGTCATATTCTGTTCAACAAAAGTTTTTTCTAACTCCAGATATCTATATAAAATGGAGCAGTGTCTGTCCACTATTTTCTTAATCTGTTCCCATTCCTCTGTAAACGTACTGATAAACCGAGTGATGGTATCTGGTGCTTTACTTAGGAGGGGGTCAGCAAGGATGTCCAGTGCATTAAAGGGATAGTAATACTTCGTTTTAACTTTATTTTATTTTGTAGGCATTAAAAAAATATGAAGAATGACATAAGTCTTATCTCTCAAACCTTTATGGTTTAAGAGATATTCACAAGCAAAGTTTCCCCTCCCACCCCTTTTACCTAGTGTAAGCCATTTCTTCTCGATGGGGACACTGGTTGTAAGACCAGACAGATAACAGCAGGGGACAGTCTTCTTCCTATGAGAACAATGAAAGCCCTGCCCCCCTTGACAAGCTTTTCAGCTTTTTCCCTTATCTTACTTGAAGATTGTCCCTCTCTGCAGTCTACCTGGGCACCTCCCTTCTGATCTGGCTGAACAGTGTTACATCAGTAAAAGGGGTGGGAGGGGGATACTTTGTCATTGAATTACTCTTGAACTACAACTCCGACAGAATTGAAATAACACTCTCCAAAGTCCAAATACTATGATGATTAATTAGAGCTGCTTTTATCATGAAATGTTACTATCCCTTTAATGTTGTCTTCCTCCAAGCTCTAGAACTGATTGGAGATGTTATCTCTTGAACAAAGGCAAAATTTGTTGAGGCCATTGGGGTTTTTTGGGGGGCCATAATAAATTAAGTGGGCCTATTATTCCCTTCAAAGCGGAACTAACACCCCGCCTAAAGTTGCCCCCAAAGAATTACCCATCTTGAGACTAGCTGCTCAGTAGTACTAGTCGCGAATTATTACCTCGTTATAGAGAATTCCTACTGTCGCCTGCACGCCTGCACTGTCTGTCGCTTCCGGTGCCATGCAGCTCCTAGCAACGCCTCCTGGAGCAGACTGGGACTGACATTGCAGGTGCGCAGACGTCACTATAGAAAGATGTCTGCGCTGTTTCCTGGCTGTCAGTTCCGGGAGCAGTAGGAATTCTCTATAAGGAGGTAATTATTCTGGCAACTAGTACTATTGATCAGGTAGTCGCCATGTGGGTAATTCTTTGGGGGCAAGTTTAGGCAGGGTGGTAGTTCTGCTTTAATATGTAAAAGTATATGCATTGTAGGGATTATCCTTCTGAGTAAAACAAGGACATTCCATTTGCTGTGAGATGTTTTATTCAAAAGTATTTACAGTACAAACTTTACTTTTTTTAGGTGCAGCATCTCAATGGCCTGAAATATTACAGTGGCGCTGCTGCTACACCATTTTATGGACAGCTGTGGTCAGTTGACCATAAACTTCCATAGGATGGTGTAACAACAGCGCCACTGTAACATTTCAGACCATTGAGATGTCACACCTAAAAAAAGTAAGGTTTACACTGTAACTACTTTTGAATAAAACACCTCTCTGCAAATGGAGTGTCCTTGTTTCAATCAGGAGGATAGTCCCTACAATACATATGCTTTTACATATTAAGTGTTAATTTACATTTAAAGGCAGATGCTTCACCTTAAAAATTGATGTTTGAGCTGAGATAACTTTTGAATAAAACTCCTCTTAGCAATGGGAGTGCCCTTGTTTTACTCAGGAGCAGTGTTTCTCAACTCCTGCCCTCAGGACCCACTAACAGGCCAGGACTTAGGGATTTCTCTGCTAGAGCACAGGTGTGGTGATCAGAGGCTCATTCACATTGATTAACTCACCTGGCGCTAACAAGGAAATCATGTGATCAGAGGCTCATTCACATTGATTAACTCACCTGTGCGCTAACAAGGAAATCATGTGATCAGAGGCTCATTCACATTGATTAACTCACCTGTGCGCTAACAAGGAAATCATCAAATCCTGGCCTTCTAGTGGGTCCGTACTATATATATATATCTTGTGTTACTATCACTTTAATGTGAATATATTCATGGTAGTCTATCATGTTTGTGCCTAATAAAAGATCAATAAAACAAGAGAGGAAAAAGGAGTGACAAGAGGAGACTACAGACTCAAGTCCATTGCTAATCAGTGGTTCACCCAAAGGCTCCATATCTGTTCACGTTTTTCAAGTAATTTAATATAGCACACAACCAGTCCATTTAAACTGAGCTTTTAACACTTTGATTGCTAGCAAGGTCACCAGTCCCTGTGTCCGGGCCCACTTCGTTGCCACGGGCCCTCAGCAGTAGCCTATGTTGTCTGTGGCTAATCTGACTCTGTTTAAGCTGGTAAGCAGTGTCCCTCTTGAATGACAGGAAAGTCTTTTCCTTGCCCGAAGTCTGTAGAATTTAGTAGAAAAACATCTAGTGGGTTCCGTACATCCGTGTAGCAGCTCCGACACGAGTTGGCTGTTTAAATGACACATCTTCTGACAAGCTCCCTGGAGGGGATCAGGATTATTAAAATGCAAATTAACCTAAAATCAAACTTTAAAACTGTCACTAAATAGGCTGGAGACAAGTGGGCAGATGGCCAAGTGACCTGCCATATGTTACTGAGACAGAAGCGACGCAAAGCAGACAGTACTACTATGTGTATGTGTGTACATATATTCCAAAGTATCTATGCGTAGAGCGCAGTGGGGAGAAACTTAAAGGAGCAGTAAACTTTTTTTTATTAAAACACATATTTTACAGAGCATTTCCTGCTGAATAAAACAAGGTCACTCCCATCACTGTCAGATGTTTTATTCAAAATTTATATCAGTTCAAATAATCAGGAAGTGAATTTACTGTGTTTACTTCCTGATAGTTCTAACTGACAGGAAGTGAATTTACTGTGTTTACTTCCTGATTGTTCTGACAGGAAGTGAATT
Organism: Rhinophrynus dorsalis; assembly: GCA_037306005.1. NCBI lineage: Eukaryota > Metazoa > Chordata > Amphibia > Anura > Rhinophrynidae > Rhinophrynus > Rhinophrynus dorsalis. Next base: position 12,665,152 of record CM074728.1, read on the forward strand.
TACTGTGTTACTTCCTGATAGTTCTAACTGACAGGAAGTGAATTTACTGCATTTACTTCCTGATAGTTCTAACTGACAGGAAGTGATTCAGCAGTTTCTATCACATTCTATAGAGAACTGTATGTCACTGACTTTCCTCTCCATTAGAACATAACAAATTAACTAATTAGAATTTTACCAGTAGAGGGCCCTGCTAATTTAAAAAACAGAATGTTAAATTGTAATAACTCTGGAAATAAGCATCTCTGAGATGTGGGATTACTCTTATTTTACTCAACACTAAGCCCTGCAATATATATATTTTTTTCATAAAAATAGGTTTACTGCTCCTTTAAAGTGGTCCTTTCACCTTAATTCAAGTTTTCACATGTCATATTAACCAAAAGTCATATTAACCACAAATCCAGCAGATGTGTAGTTTAGGAGATATTCACATTTTTATTTTTGATAAAAGTGAAAGTGAGCATTTCCTGGTACTGCACATAACCTCATTAGCATATTACATGTCACTGAAACCTTCATTAGCATATGAACTTCTGTAAAGCTCTGTGTACACGAATGGCGCTATATAAATAAAGATACATACATAAAAAAGTCACTGGAAATCTTAATTCACAAATGAAACATCACTGGTACCGCACATGTACCACAATTAGCATACAGTAATAAGTGTAAAAATTTCCTTGAATGTAATTTTCTGGTCTTTTGGTTAACGAGACACATAGGCAGTTTTTAATGCAGTTTCCATATATGAAAACTTAAATTAAGGTGAAAGTTTCACTTTAATTTACATTAAAATACTTTTTTTCTGTTACGATCACTAGGTGGATCTCTTTCCATAGCTTGCCTGAAATTGTACAGCGGCGCTGTTGCTACACGATCTTATGGACAGCTCTGGTCCCGGGACCATAAATCTCCATAGGATGATGTAGCAACAGCGCCACTGTACAATTTCAGGCCACTGTGATATTGCACCTAAAAAAATCAACTTTGAAAATTAATAACTTTTGAATGAAACACCTTTCAGCAGTGGGAGTACTCTTGTTTTACGCAGGGGGATAAACCCTACAATATTTTTTTTTACGTTTTTAAGTATTACTATCCCTTTAAGGACCGACCGTGCACGCACGAGGTGGTCACTTAAGGAACACAGAGCATTTTTTTTTCATTTCCTGTTCTGGACTCCCTGAACGGCATGCAGCCCGGAATTCCATGACGGTCTTGGTACATCATGGGTCGTTAACTCAGATCTATCCATGATGTACTATGACCATCAAGGGTCATTAAGGGGTTAAAGGAGCAATAAACTTTTCTTATGATAAAACGTATATTGTAGTTCTTTCCCTGTTGAGTAAAACAAGGATACTTCCACTGCAAAGAGATGCCTCTTCTAGAGTCTATTACAGTGCAAGCTCTTGTTTCTGACATTAACAGTGCCCTCTAGTGGTCAGATTTCAGTTATATTTTCTGTTTCATTCTGTGGGAGAGGTGAGTTGCTGACAACAAATTCTCCACAGAATGTGATAAAAACTGCTGAGTCACTTCCTGTCAGTTGGAACTTCCAGGAAGTAATCAGACTGTCACTCACTTCCTGACAATTCGAACTGTTATAACTTTTGAATTAAGATACTGACAGCAGTGGGTGTACCCTTGTTTTATACACTAAGAAAAGCCCTATAACACAGATTTTAGTCAAAATAAAAAGTTTACCGCTCCTTTAAGGTTCCTATGTTAAAAAGAAAACTGGAGTAAATCTTGAGCAAAACAATCTGCGCTATAGGGGGACAAATACACAATTCCCCAAATTCCCATTGATAGCAGTGGGGCATTTAACCACTTGAATGCAGGATAGGTCTCCGAAATATTGTGTGGATACTTCTAGCATTTACGTGTTAAAAGCCCCTTTAAACCAATGCAAATTTGCTTATTTCCTATAACTCAGTTTGCTCTGTCCATAATTGGTCCATTCTTTGTGCATATGGCTATAAATGTAAGAAATCCTAACAAGATTATAGAGTATCTAAGTGTGCAGATGAATTATAATGTACATTTAACGGGTCACAGCTGTCTTCTTGTAAGCCTCCAGGTCAGATCATCTGTTTAGCAAAGACTGCCCCCCGATGGACGTTTCTCCAGTGTAATCTCACATGCTGGGTGTTAAGATCTATATAAAGATTCTGATTCAGTCCTTTCCTTGAAAGACTGCAGGATTCAATGATCTCATCTGCAAGCAGAGAGACACTGCTAATTAGAGATATTTATTTGTAAGGAGCAGAACACTACCTAAAAATGGTCTCTTCATCTTATCGCTGGGGCCAGACCTGTCTAGAGACTTCAGTGGTGTGGGATTCAATCGGACAGACAGAGAGACAGACAATTTGACAGATGGAGAGACAGACGGATGGGTAGAGAGAGAGATGGATAGGTGGAGAGACGATGTATGTAGGGATGTAGGGATGGGTGAGTGGATAAATGGATGGATGGCTAGAGAGAGGGATGGAGAGAGATGGGAAGATAGATATATTGATACCCAGGCCTAGATTCCATTGCTTTCAATAACTTTATCGATGTTTTTGTCTACACATTTACCCACATACTTCAGTAAGAATATGTCAACTAAAATCAGTGATAAAATGTAAACTTTAATGAAATCTTTGGCATGGATCACTAGACGACTGGTGATGGAGAAAGACGGGTAGATAGCTAGTGGATGGGGAGACAGGAAGAGACAGATAAATGGACAGATGGATAGAGATAGGTAGATATGTGGACAGATGGACAGAGATAGATTCTAGAAGTGATGGCTGGAATAGTTGGAGGAAGCACACATACCCCCAATCAATATCAAGGCATTTGTACAAATTCTACTGTTTCTATAAAGCGCTGTGTACATGCTTGGCTCTGTATAAGTAAGACCTCATACAAGGACATACACAAGGTGTTTAGCATATCAACCAATCAGAATGCACATACCCCCCAACCAATCAATGTGACATATGAATTATTGTACTGTGCCTCTTCCACTGGTTGATTGGCCAGTTGTCCTAGTCTGTTTACGAGCAGAATGTGATTGGATAGTGGGCTGCACATTGTAATCAAGACAGTGGACGATCTTTTTATCCCTTCATCTATTTCCCTTCCCCCTCCTTGTTTGTTACCCCACTCTGTCCCTGTCTGTTTCTCTTCTCCCCATTCTCCTTCCATTTTCACCCTATCCAGTCTCCTTTTTCGTCCATCTCTGCCACTTTCAGTCTCGCGTCCTCACTGTATGTGTTTTCACATCACCCCCCCCCATTCCCATCTCTCCCACTCTCTTTGTTTCCCCATCTTCCCTAACAAAAAACTTATGAATCTTCAACTCCCCCAACACCTTTCCAGCCTCTATTCTCCTACTATTTGTGCACAAAGACAGAAATGTAGCAGTTTGGGGGCAATCCAACTACAGTATAGAGAACAAGTAAAATCCCTCATTGATTTTAAGGGGAACTATCACCCCCCAACTAAAGTCCGCCACACCTTATTAGGCATCTAGCGATAAGCTTAACAATCACACTGCTATGCGGGATAAAGACGGCGCTAATCAGAAATCCTTCCTCGGCCGACATTGACGGCCAGACAAACGCTCTCTAGAGGTGCCTGCGCCGTCAATCCTTCCAGTACCTTAAGGTACCATGCAATCAATGCCTGTTGCCTGGCCGTCAGTGTCTGCTGAGGAAGGATTTTTGATTAACGTGGTCTTTATTCTACATAACAGTTTGATTGTTAAGCTTATCACTAGATTCCTAATTAGGTGGGGTGGACTTTAATTAAATTGGGCTTTTACTCCTCGAATTCTAGAAATATCATATGCATGGAGGCAGATTCGTTGCAGCGGGACTCCAGGACCCCAAACTCCTCCCACTCACGTCGTCTTTCCTTCCTAAAAACGACCTGAGACTTCAGGACCCTCAGACTTATTAGGGTCTGGGGTCCTGGAATAAGGTCACATAAGGCAATATGCACAAATTAGATGAGGTGAAAATCAGGTGCAAAGCGACAGGGGCCGAATGAAAAAAACCCTATTAAAATAAATAGGTCTCTTCACCCCTTAAATGCAAGAGAGGTCTCCAATGCATTTTGAAGCAATGCATTGGAGAACTCTGTAGCATTTAAGGGGTTAAAAGCCCCATTTAAATCAATGAAATGTTTTTTTATATTTCTTTTCTATTTTGCTGTTGAATTGCTCCAGAATTGTTCCTCTTCTGTCTTGTGCATATCGCCCTTTGTGGTTGCACTCCAGGACCCCAAAAGTCTTTTTAGAAAGGAAGTACAGTGTCAGTGGGCGGAGTCTGGTGTCCTGCAGTCTGGCAACAAAGAATTATGTCTGCCCTAGTGGATATGAAATCCAGTTCTAATTAAAAATCCATTATGGAGAACTAACCCAGAATTGATTCATAGAGGTCACTAGGATTTTCTGCCTAGATCAAGGTAAGTGGGGGGTTATTAGGAGCAGGGGTGTAGGAACTGGGGGGGATGGGGGGGACGCATCCCCCCCAGGAAGTCATGTGAGGGACAGATAATGTAGAAATCCCCCCAGGCGTTAGGCGCACCAGCCTGGGAGGCGCAGGCTCTGGGTGACCAGCAGTAGGGGAGCGCACTGCCAGTCACCTCCTTGTAGCGTGGTCGAGCAGAGCAGACCGCGAGTAGAGGAGCTTCTGTATCTTCTACCCCCAGTCTGACAGGAAGCTGCTCGCCAAGCACAACGAGCAGCTTCCTGTCAGACCGGGTAGAGGATCAGAAGCTCCTCCACCACGGTCTACTCTCCCACGCTACAAAGAAGGTACAGAGGGTCTGTGGGGTGGGCAAATGACACACGGGGGGCTAGAGGGGGGTAAAGAGACACACGGGGGGCTGGGGGGAGTGGAATGTGACACACAGGAAGGCTGGGGGGCAGACAGTAAAAATACTATCCCACCCAGATTTGTGGGGTTCCTATGCCTCTGATTAGGAGGTGTTACTTTGATATGGAGAGTTGAGCCTGTAACATTATCCCATGTGTCACTCTGATACCCAGGAAGCTGGGTATCAGGGCCAGACCTCTCATCCACCCCATTATCCTCATTTCATTCCGCCAAGATAGGGTGACCACATTTCCGTTCTGCTATTCCGGGACATGTGGTCACCCTAAATTTGAGTGGCATCCGGTCCCCTGCGGCTGGCTGCATCATCACGCGCCCCTGCGGGCCGTGATGACATACATACAGAGAGGAGGAAGAGGGCAGAGGCACCGGAAGAGAAGCGCTTGCTGCCAGAGTCCAGCAGCAAGCGCTTCTCTTCGGTGCCTCTGCCCTCTTCCTCCTCCTCCTCTCTGTATGTATGTCATCACGGCCCGCAGGGGCGCGTGATGATGCGGGCGGGTGGCTACCTTCATTTCGGGACTCTTTATTGTCCCGGTAGGGGATGATCCGGGACGCGGGACATAGAACCCAATTAAGGGACAATCCCGGACGTTCCGGGACACGTGGTCACCCTACGCCAAGACCAGACATATGTCTTCTTTATTGCTTCTACACACATTGGGCCATATGGATAAAAGGAAGAGTGGAACAATTAAGAAACAAACCAAGGAGACAATAGGGAGAAATTGGAATTTCCAAAGGTCCCATTGATGTAAATGGGTCTTTTTTTAAAAATCCTATTCTAATCAATAGGAATGTTTATGTGTCCTCTCTAGGGCCGTCAATCTACCACAGAATTTCTTCACTTAGCTTTTAGACATACGGCCCAGTGTCCTAAGCTCTAATTCATGCAAGTGTATTTTGGTTTTATAGGATCCCCTGATTTCATAAATGTCGATGAGATTCTTCCAGTAAGATGTAACTTGTGTCTATAAACTTTCATGGCCGGCACAAGGTCACCCTCTTTACTGGCAAACTAACAGCCCGAGGTCTGTAGGGCAATTTGATGTTCTGCTGAGGAATATATAGAACCTGCAGTGTTGGACAGACTTATACAGTTTAGGATTTTAAAGGGATAGTAATACTTAAAATGTAAAAAAAAAATATGTTGTAGGGTTTATCCTCCTGAGTAAAACAAGAGTACTCCCACTGCTGAAAGATGTTTCATTCAAAAGTTATTAATTTTCAAAGTTGAATTTTTTAGGTGCAATATCACAGTGTCCTGAAATCGTACAGTGGCGCTGTGTACATGAATGGCGCTATATAAATAAAGATACATACATACAAACATACATACATAAAAAAGTCACTGGAAATCTTAATTCACATATGAAACATCACTGGTACTGCACATGTACCACAATTAGCATACAGTGTAAAAATTTCCTTGACTGTAATTTTCTGGTCTTTTGGCTAACGAGACACATAGGCAGTTTTTAATGCAGTTTCCATATATGAAAACTTAAATTAAAGTGAAAGTTTCACTTTAATTTAAATTAAAAGACTTTTTTCTGTTAGGATCACTAGGTGGATCTCTTTCCATAGCTTGCCTGAAATTGTACAGTGGCGCTGTTGCTACACGATCCTATGGACAGCTCTGGTCCCGGGACCATAAATCTCCATAGGATGATGTAGAAACAGCGCCACTGTACAATTTCAGGCAACTGTGATATTGCACCTAAAAAATCAACTTTGAAAATTAATAACTTTTGAATTAAACACCTTTCAGCAGTGGGAGTACTCTTGTTTTACTCAGGGGGATAAACTCTACAACATATTTTTTTTTACATTTTAAGTATTACTATCCCTTTAAAGCAAGTTTCTTTCATTTAAAGGGTATTTAAAGGGATAGTAATACTTGAAAATAATTTTATTTTATTTTGTAGCCCTTAAAAAAACATGAAAAATGATATAAGTCTTATCTCCCAAACCTTTATGGTTTGGGAGATATTCACATGTAAAATATAGTAAAATTCTCTTTTCCTGGCTGTTTCAGCCAAGTCTGCCAGTTAGTGGACAGATTTGGAATTCGGTCCACAGAGCAACCGGCAGCTCTTTAGCAGTGCTGAGATCACGATCTTTGAAAAGAACTGCTTCATTGGAACGATCTACAAAGTGTGCCTGGCTTGAAAGCACACTTTGTAGACAATTCCAATTAAGAAATTCTTTTTAAAGATCATGATCTCAGCACTTCTGGAGAGGCACAGCCGGTCAAGCGACCGGATTCCAAATCTGAGGGGTGGAGCAATGACATCACTCCAGGGGAAACTTTACTTCTGAATATCTCCCAAACCATAAAGGTTTGGGAGATAAGACTTATATCATTTTTGATGTTTTTTTAAGGGCTACAAAATAAAATCAACTTATCTTCAAGTATTACTATCCCTTTAAGTAGAATGGTCACTTTATAAAATAGGTGATTTAATTTAGTTGTTACTTTATTCAGATTAAACAGTACTGGTTGGCATTCCATTCAGATACTGACATTCAGTGTACTAGAGAAATATGGTACACAAAATAGTGTCCTCCCATATATATAGGTATCCCCTCACTAAATTCCAGACGCGCTACAGAAAGTAAAAAGTCACGATAAACCAAAAAAGTCTCCCGTGATGTGCTTGCACTGCGATCCACCTCTTTGTCTTCACCACAGTGCTGCTAGGGTCCTGGTCACCACTGGCGAGATGCAGGAAACGTGCACAATCGCTATTTCCTGTATGAATAGGTTTGTGCATGATTTTGTTGAATTGTGCATGAAAATCAAGATTAGCGAACGACTGCGTATATTTTTTTGTGGGAGTGGCTAAAATTAACGAATCTGTGCGAGTGGAATAGCGAATGCGCCTAATACAAGAACTGCTATTGCGAATTAATTTATACGTTTGTGTACTGTTGTCGTAAAATGGAATTTTTTATTCGTAATTCAAGAAGCATTCGGTATTTAGCTTCCTGGATTAGAACATGCGCAAAATCTATCTGCGCACAAAAATTCCTTTATCCGATGCGAATGTTTCTGGCACTGCGCCACTGGTTTCATGGCCTCCACAGAAGTAAACTTCTGCAGGAAAAGAAATACAAACAGACCCATAGAAAAAGCGCCTCTAAGATTGATTTCTTATATATTAAACAACCTCCCTCAGGGTGGGTCCTCTATGGATTCGGAGGCTTAACCGGCCTCTCGGAACAACAGCACGTTACTTAAAATCCTTGTCTGTCCACAGACTCTCTGTTCTCGAAACCGAGTTTCCACAGTAATTACGAAGTGGTCATTATACTTGAACTGGATTATTTAATTACTAGTTTTAAAGCTCGTGTACACAGGCCACCACTGGCGGCGCTGCGGTCATGCTCAGTACTGACTGCCCAAACGACTGGTTTCCTCTCTGTGCACCTTCCTGGGACATGCACAGAGAGGACTCCGGTCTGAATTCGGAGTGCTCTGCTCCATATCAGCCGCAGTGCTGGCAGTCTGTACTGCGCAGGGCCGGATTTAGAATTAGGCAGAGTAGGCATCTGCCTACAGGCGCACCCAACAGAGTGGTGCCTTTCACTGGGATCATGTGTGTTTTGTTTTTGTTTTTAATTTTTTTGTATTAAATTCGCCTGAGTCACCTCCCTGCCCGGCGCCATGAAGACAGGTCTGTACCGCCTACATTTTTACATTTGTCTCTCTGACACCATTTTGTGGAGCAGTGAAGTCATTTTTGTTTTGATGCCACTGTTGCATAGGGGCTGGAGGGAGCCTTTGTATGCCGAACTTGTGGATCAAGATTTGAAGCCCAATGCTGAATTTTGTGGGACTGGTGTATGTTCCTTGTTAGTACCTGATTGTTGTTTTTCAATTGGTTAATGCACCAGCTGTTCTAGTCCCCGCAAGGTCAACTCACATGGGTCCAGGACATAACTGAAAACCAGAGACGATCTCAATGTATTCTTCCTGGTAAAATACTTTCAAAAAATATAATAATCTTAGCATTATGTTCTTATGTATCATATTGGTTGTCCAAGATTGTCTGCCTCAATATGTTTTTTTTAAGACTCTCAGTATTTTTATATCAATAAAATATGTTATACAAGTACTATATAATCTTGGGTTGAGTGCATCATTTATGAGCTTTCCATTTTTGGGGATTTTCTTTTCCCTTTCTGTAGTCAGAAACTGACATTCCACACTGCTTTCCATCCCAGCTGTCACCCCCAGCCAGTCAGATTCTAACATTCCACTCTGAACTTCCTCCCAGCCATCACTCCCATCCAGTCAGATTCTAACATTCCACTCTGCTCTCCTTCCCAGCCATCACTCCCATCCAGTCAGATTCTAACATTCCACTCTGCTCTCCTTCCCAACCATCACTCCCATCCAGTCAGATTCTAACATTCCACTCTGCTCTCCTTCCCAACCATCACTCCCATCCAGTCAGATTCTAACATTCCACTCTGCTCTCCTTCCCAACCATCACTCCCATCCAGTCAGATTCTAACATTCCACTCTGAACTTCCTCCCAGCCATCACTCCCATCCAGTCAGATTCTAACATTCCACTCTGCTCTCCTTCCCAACCATCACTCCCATCCAGTCAGATTCTAACATTCCACTCTGCTCTCCTTCCCAACCATCACTCCCATCCAGTCAGATTCTAACATTCCACTCTGCTCTCCTTCCCAACCATCACTCCCATCCAGTCAGATTCTAAAATTCCACTCTGCTCTCCTTCCCAACCATCACTCCCTTCCTGTCAGATTCTAACATTCCACTCTGCTCTCCTTCCCAACCATCACTCCCTTCCAGTCAGATTCTAACATTCCACTCTGCTCTCCTTCCCAACCATCACTCCCATCCAGTCAGATTCTAACATTCCACTCTGCTCTCCTTCCCAGCCATCACTCCCATCCAGTCAGATTCTAACATTCCACTCTGCTCTCCTTCCCAACCATCACTCCCTTCCAGTCAGATTCTAACATTCCACTCTGCTCTCCTTCCCAACCATCACTCCCTTCCTGTCAGATTCTAACATTCCACTCTGCTCTCCTTCCCAGCCATCACTCCCATCCAGTCAGATTCTAACATTCCACTCTGCTCTCCTTCCCAACCATCACTCCCATCCAGTCAGATTCTAACATTCCACTCTGCTCTCCTTCCCAACCATCACTCCCTTCCTGTCAGATTCTAACATTCCACTCTGCTCTCCTTCCCAGCCATCACTCCCATCCAGTCAGATTCTAACATTCCACTCTGCTCTCCTTCCCAGCCATCACTCCCATCCAGTCAGATTCTAACATTCCACTCTGCTCTCCTTCCCAACCATCACTCCCTTCCTGTCAGATTCTAACATTCCACTCTGCTCTCCTTCCCAACCATCACTCCCTTCCTGTCAGATTCTAACATTCCACTCTGCTCTCCTTCCCAGCCATCACTCCCTTCCTGTCAGATTCTAACATTCCACTCTGCTCTCCTTCCCAACCATCACTCCCTTCCTGTCAGATTCTAACATTCCACTCAGCTCTCCTTCCCAACCATCACTCCCATCCAGTCAGATTCTAACATTCCACTCTGCTCTCCTTCCCAACCATCACTCCCTTCCTGTCAGATTCTAACATTCCACTCTGCTCTCCTTCCCAACCATTACTCCCTTCCAGTCAGATTCTAACTATCCACTCTGAACTTCCTCCCAATCATCACTCTCTTCCAGTCAGATGCTAACATTCCACTCTGCTCTCCTTCCCAACCATCACTCCCAGCCATTCGGATACTAACATTCCACTCAGCTCTCCTTCCCACCCATTGTTCCCACCCAATGAGATACTATCATTCCACTCCGCTCTCCAACCTAACCATAACTCCCAGCCAGACAGATGCCAAGACTTCACTCTGTTCTCCTTCCCAACCATTACACCCAGTCAGTCAGATTTTAACTTTTCACTCTGCTTTCCCTCCCATCCATCACTCCCTGCCAGTCAGATGCTAATATTCCACTCTGTTCTCACTCCCAGTCAGTCAAATACTAGCATCCCTCTCTGCTCTCCCTCCCAACTATCACTCCCAGCCAGTCAGATACTAACATTCCACTCTGCTCTTCCTCCTATCACTCCCAGCCAGTAAGATACTAACATTCTACTCTGCTGTCCATGTCTACCATCATTCCCAGCCATTCATATACTCTACTAACTTTCCACACTGCTCTTTCTGCCACCTGCCATTCCCAGTCTATCAGATTCTAACATTCCACACTGCTGTCCTCCCACCTGCCATTCGCTGCCAGCCAGATACTAACATTCTACACTGCTCTCCCCCTACCTGCCACTCATTGCTGGCTAGTATTCGCTCATTTGCATAAACTGACAAATAAAATAAAACCGCTCATAACCTATTGTATGAACTGAAAACTGGCTAATCTAATGCTTTTTTTAAAATTGGCCATTTTCCAATTTTAAATTGTCAATATGTTGTACTAATATTTTTTTTGGTATAATAAATATAATGCGTCTTCATTTTTTGATGTCCCAGACAGTTAGGCACTTTACACCAATGCACAGTATGTTAATTGGTTACAAAATGCTGATCCACAATTACTGTCCATAATGCTGTGAGTTAATGTATAAAGAGGCAACACCCCAGGGATATTCATGAAGGAATAATGGATGGTACGTTTTGCCCGTCACAGAAACTAATGAGCCTATAATACCAGCCAGGGCCAGACTAATATCAAGAATCTTGAAAATTAAGGTTGATGTCTCATAAACGCTGGCATCCAAGCAGTTAATACTCAACTTTAAAGGGATAGTAATGTGTCACAAGAAAAGGAACAGCTCCAATTAATCTTCATAGTATTTGGGCCATGGAGAGTGTTATTTCAATACTGTCAGAGTTGTAGTACAAGAGTAATTGAATGATAAAGTATCCCCGTCCCGCCCCTTTTATCTAGTGTAAGGCACCTCCCCTCAGACGCGGAATCTGGTCACTTAACCGGACAGATCGCAACAAGGGACAATCTTCTTACTATGATCATAAGGAAAACCCTACCCCCCTCGACAGGTTTTTCCTTATGATCACTGAAGATTGTCCCTCTCTGCGATCCATCCGGACAGTCTTGCTGCTCTGAGGTGAGCAGTGTTACATCAGTAAAAGGGGCAGGAGGGGGATACTTTATCATTCAATTACTCTTGAACTACAACTCTGACAGTACTGAAATAACACTCGCCATTGTGCCCAAATACTATGAAGATTAATTGGAGCTGCTTTCTTTTGTGAAACATTACTACCCCTTTAATTTGGAACACAGGACTGAAGGTAGTGAGGAAGCGCAGCATTAACTTCTCTAAGATGACCAGCCTAAGATGTCATATCTTAAAAAATACATTCCCAGAAGATGTGTCCTTACAGCCAAATTGAGCTACTGTATCTCATTTCTGAAGCCAAATAAAGATATTGGTGACACTTTAAGGTATGATGGAGATCTTTGGGATTCCCATCACCGCAGGCTGAAAAATATAGCCCATTAGATAAAAAATACTGGCACAGGGCAGTCTGGTGAATAGAGAGCTCTATATGGAAGCAGGGGTTGTTGGAAACCATCCTTGTTGGTAATTATACATTACAGTAATTTACTATTTTTAAGCTTAGGGTTGAATGGGGTAAGATTGTAGCAGTGAAATAATTACACTTAAATAGATCATAGTTTTAGGTTATTTATACAGTATGGCTGTGTGTTAGCAAGCTGCATTGAAAGTGTCCGTAAGCACTGATGAAAGAAAGAAAAACATATTTTGTAGGTTTCTTCCTAGTAAGTCAAATGGTGACATTCTTACTGCTGAGAGCTCCTTCATTCAAAGGTTATTACAGTTCAAAGGTGTATTTTTTAAAGGGATTTTCATTTTTCACAGTAAAAGCAGCTCCAATTAATCTTCATAGTATTTGGTCCATGGAGAGTGTTATTTCAATACTGTCAGAGTTGTAGTTCAAGAGTAATTGAATGATAAAGTATTCTCCTCCCGCCCCTTTTACTGATGTAACACTGCTCACCTCAGAGCAGCAAGACTGTCCAGATGGCTCACAGAGAGGGACAATCTTCAGTGAGCATAAGGGAAAAACCTGTCGAGGGGGGCACTGTTTTCCTTATAGTCTAAATGGACACGTGGTGGGGGATTTAGTCTAAATGGACACGTGGTGGGGTATTTAGTCTAAATGGACACGTGGTGGGGTAGTTAGTCTACATGGACATGTGGGGGGGGGTTTAATCTACATGGACACGTGGTGGGGGATTTAGTCTACATGGACACGTGGTGGGGGATTTAGTCTACATGGACATGTGGTAGGATATTTAGTCTACATGGACATGTGGGGGGGATTTAATCTACATGGACATGTGGGGGGGGGATTTAATCTACATGGACACTTGGTGGGGTATTTAGTCTAAATGGACACGTGGTGGGGTATTTAGTCTACATGGACACGTGGTGGGGGATTTAATCTACATGGACACGTGGTGGGACACTTAGCCTACATGGACAGGTGATGGGGGATTTAGTCGGTAACCTATTGAAATATCGCCATCTGTAGGGTGACCATGAATAAAAGTTTAAAATGTTGTGTAAATGAAAAGGCCGATATCAGAATGTCAGGAGAATCAAAACACTGACATTCTGATGTCGCATGGTGAAAGGTCACGTACATATCTATAATAAGTATGTTTGGCTACCTCTTTGGCGCTCATAAATGCTAATTATAACACATTGGATACCTGAGAGCATAAGAGCGTGCCACTTTTGCCTTTAACCCTTTGAGTTATACACATGTCCTGTGGTCTACCTAATACAGCTAAGATACCCACACAGAATACTCACAGGATAAAGTCCAGGAAGGAATCTACCACTTCATTGCCCTCGGCGAGAGGTACCCACATAAGAATAAAAATGCTGTGGCACACGTAAGGAAGGTGAGCATTGCCCATCCTCCGAGCTTCTCCAGGGCAGCGGGTTGCAAAGTGAACACATCTTTTTATAACCACTTGGTGTCCAGGGCCGCTTCCCTGCAACCGCTGTCCTGGACAAGCTCGGAGGATGGGCCATGTTCTTCTTCCTTACATGTGCCGCAACATTATTATTATTATGTGGGAAGGGGTGGATTCCTTCCTGGACCTGATCTTGTGAGTATTCTGTGTGGGTATCCTAGCTGTATTAAAAGGATAGTAATACTTCGTTTTATCTTTATTTTATTTTGTAGGCATTAAAAAAGCATGAAGAACGATATAAGTCTTATCTCTCAAACCTTTATAGTTTGAGAGATATTCACAAGCAAAGTTTCCCCTCCCGCCCCTTTTACCTAGTGTAAGACATCTCTTCTCAGATGTGGAATCCAGTCCATAGACCAGACAGATAACAGCAGGGGACAATCTTCTTCCTATGAGAGCAATGAAAGCCCTGCCCCCCTTGACAAGTTTTTCCCTTATCTTAATTGAAGATTGTCCCTCTCTGCAGTCTACCTGTGCACCTCCCTTCTGATCTGGATGAGCAGTGTTACATCAGTAAAAGGGGCGGGAGGGGATACTTTGTCATTGAATTACTCTTGAACTACAACTCTGACAGAATTGAAATAACACTCTCCAAAGTCCAAATACTATGATGATTCATTAGAGCTGCTTTTATTATGAAACATTACTATCCCTTTAAGTAGACCACGGGGCATGTGTATAACTCAAAGGGTTAAAGACAAAAGTGGCGGTCTCTTATGCTCTCGGGTATCCAATGTGTTATAATTATAATTTAAGACTATACGTGGCAAAGAGTTAGACAAGCATTCTTATTATAAATTATGTTGGTGTTTTGATTCTCCCGACATTCTGATATCTGCCTTTTTATTTACACAATATTTTAAACTCGATTTTTTTAATGTTCGCCCTATAGATGGCGATATTTCAATAGGATACCAACTAAATCCCCAACCACCTGTCCATGTTGACTAAGTGGTGGGACACTTAGTGTACATGGACAGGTGGTGGGTGATTTAGTCAGTATCCTATTGAAATATCTCAATCTATAGGGCGACCTTGAAAAAATCGAGTTTAAAATGTTGCATCAATGAAAAGTCAGATATCAGAATGTCGGGAGAATCAAAACACCAACATACTTATTATAGATATGTACTCAGCCTTTAACTATGCAACATCAGAATGTTGGTGTTTTGATCCTCCTGACATTCTGATATTGGCCTTTTCATTTACGCAACATTTTAAACTCTATTTTTTTTCATGGTCACCCAATCCACGGCAGCGTTTTCATAGTGAACCGATTTAGTCTACGTCGACATGCTGTGGGGGATTTAGGACACATGGTGGGGTATTTAGTCAATATGGAAATACAGTGGGGGATTTAGGGCAAGTGGGGGATTTAGTCTAAATGGTCTTGTGGTGGGAGATTTAGTCTATATAGACATGCAGTGGGGGGGGATTTAGGACTCGGTGGGGTATTTAGTCTAAATGGACATGTGGTGGAGGATTTAATCTACATAGACATGCAGTGGAGGATTTAGGACTTGATGGGAGATTTAGTCTAAATGGTCTTGCGATTTGATCTACACTGATACAAGGTGGGGATTTAGTCTTTGGTCATTTGACCATAAACCTCCATAGGCTGGTGTAGAAACAGTGCCACTGTAACATTTCAGGCCATGCAGGTACTGCACCCCAAATAATGCTGTAGTAACTTTTGAATAAAACATCTCTCAGCTGATGGATTGTCCTTGTTTTTCAAAGCAGGATAAAACGTGCAGTATGGGGGGGGGGGGGCGATGAAAATTCCCATTGAGTTAAATGGGAATTTTAACCTCATGAATGCGCTGGACAACTCTCTATCATTTAAGCAGTTCAAATCCCCTTTAGCCCTTTGAGTTTCAATATTTACTTAAGGTGGAACTATCACCATTAATTTTCTTGGTGCAGCACAGTGCTCATTAGCATATGACACTGAACCCTTCATTAGCATATGGAACTTTACTGAAAAGCTCAATTAGCATATGAAATGTCACTGGTACTGTACGGGTACCACAGTTATCATACATTAGCATATGGCAACAAGTATGACTATCTCATTAACTATTCATTTGCTGGACTTTTGACTAATAGAACACATAGGCAGTTTTTTATGCAGTTTTCAAATGTACAAACTTGAATTAATGTGAACATTTCACTTTAAAGGAAATTCAGGGGATGTTGGTAGGTTCTGACTGAGAGCGCTAGAGCTCCAGGCCTCATGCTTAACCCTTTGAGTGCCAGAGGGGTACGCAACCTTGTATAGGGGTGATAGATCCCCTTTAATCATTTGAGTCTCAGAGAAGTATCCAGTGCATTGCAATGCAATACATTGAAAACTTCTCTGGCATTCAAAGGGTTAGGTATGTTTATTTGTCCACTGTGATGCATCTGGTTTGTGCTAAAATGAATCAAGTTGTACCTAGTCCGTGAGCCTCGATGTGTCTCTCTCCTGTAGAATTAAAGTATCTAATCTTCAGGACACATCTGCTTAGCCTTCTTTGGACAGTTCATATATTTACCATTCCTTCTCCAACCATCTGGTTTAAATGCCACAGTTCTGAATGTCACCTTTCTCTCTCCGAGATGAGATAAAGAGGCCCCAAAGAGCAGTGTTTGTCCAAGTCAAGGGAGACTGAGCCACTACCATCCCTGCAGAGAGCGCAGGACTCTGACAGCAGCTCACCAGTGATCAATGGTCTGTCAGTCTTGATGAGTCCCACATCTCTGCTGGACTCATCAATGATCTCAGACACGTGAAGGCGGCAGGTAGAAACCACTTTGGATCTTATCTCTCACACCAGCTGTCAACATTTTTTTTTTTTTTTTAATTAAAACGGATGAGTACAGATACACTAGAACAGGGGGACTCAGACCTGTTCTCACCCCCCTTCCCGAAACGGTGCAGGATTTTGGTATTTCCCCAGGATCTCATCATGCGCATCATTCAGTAGATCAATCATTCTGAAAGATCTTCTGGAGTTAAGAAAATTCACTGAGTAGATTCTGAAAATGAATGTACTGGGGGTGGTGGTGGTGGTTGAGGTTGAGGGGTTCTGGAGGATAGGTTTGAATGTCCCTGTCCTAGCGGTCCGGCAGTAGAAGAGTTAAAAGAAAACAAATACCTCCTGATTAAAGAAAAAAAAATACAACATTATTGTAGAATTAACACTTCCTAATAATGCAGTGTGTTGGACACCCCTCTGGCACTCGAAGGGTTAATCTGGTCAGTAAAACCCTGGTGTACATTGTGGCCTTTATTAATCGGGCTACAGAAGAATAATTTTGGATTAATACAACTTCACCATAGGGCACAAATACAAAGTCCCCAAAGCCACCCTGGTATAAATGTGCTTTTTAATCCCTTGAATACTGTAGAGATCTTCAGCGCATTGCTTTTAAATTAATGTTGGGGAGCCAATCCACAAAGAATTGATCCATAGAGGCCATTGGTATTTTCTGCCCAGATTAAGGTAAGCAGACCAGTTTCCTATCTTGGCTGGTGGCTAATGACATTATCTCACACACACAGCCACCTCCAGACAGTAAAATGACTAGCACTGGGGAGACCCATCTCTTTTCTTCGTTAAAGGGATAGTAATGTCAGAAAAAAAGTATTAACTATATGGTAGATACAATTAAAAGAGAGTACTTGCACTTATTCGTATCTCTCAATCTGTTATGGTTTGAGAGATATAGGAAAATAAAGTTCTCTGGTGCCTCCCATTTCTGCTTGACGAGTTGTAAAGCTGTCAGAAGTAGATTCTGGTCGCTTGACCAGATGTGGCTCTTCAGTAGCGCCGATATAACGATATCTAAAGATAAATACTTAATTTGGAACAGTCTTCAAAGTGTGCCTGGCTTGCAAGTACACTTTGTAGACCGTTCCAATGAAGTATTTATTTCTAAATAGCGTGATTTCAGCTCTGCTGAAGAGCCTCTGTCTGGTCAAAGACTGTAATCTGCATCTGTCAGCTAGATGGCAGACTTGAGTAAAACAGCCAGTAAAAGGCAACTTTAGCAAGTTATCGCTCTCAAACAATAAAGATTTGAGAGATAAGACTTACATTGATGTTAATCTTTTTTTAATGTCTACAATATTAAATCAACTTAAAATTAACCATTACTATCCCTTTAAACAGGAACTATCACCTTTATGTATGTTGCTCCCATATGAAAATGGAAGCAAAGAGAATGCTAAAAAGTTGTGTCTTTTATGTTTTTGGTTTTGTATGTATTAAAAATGTAAATTATACATCCTCCTTGCATCGTTGAGTTCAGAACGGCGGCACCGCTTGTGGGCATGTATGTCCGCTCACCACCTTCCCCTTTTACTCCAGCCGTTTGTCTAAGCAGCTGCCTGCAGGCAGCATTGATGTGAAGGAGCAAGCCGGCCAATGAATACACAGTAAACAGCAATGTCCTGCACTGTTAAGCGCAGGAAGTTGCTTTTTACGGTGTATTCATTCCCCATCTTGCTGCTTCATGTCAATGCTGCTTAGACAGACCGTAATAGAAAAAGGGGAGGCAAATAACGGGGAGATCGCAACATGTCAACGTAGCTGGAGAAAACATGGCTGCACTCTCCCTCATCTCGGATCAAGATTTGCTTGACAGTTTTACCTACAGTGAAAAACTATAATAATTGAAACGGGTCACTTTTAAAAGGTCGCATTGGAAATATTGTGCGGCTGCCTGCCACAATCAACATGTCACCTGGATGAAAAGGGTGACATGAGAATGCATGTAAGCACGAGATTCTCATGTTGCCTCCTTAACCCCTTAACGACCCTTGATGATCATAGTACGTCATGGTTCGATCTGAGTTAACGACCCATGACGTAGTATGACCGTCATGGAATTCCGGGCTCCCCCAGCGGCTGCACGCTGTTCGGGGAGTCCAGAACAGGAAACGACAAAAAAAAAAAAAAAAATGCTCCGTGGTCGTTGATGCTGTGGCTCTCTGGCGCTACAAACAAATTCCTTTTCCTATATGCCTTTACCTATCATGTGAGATCTGACATAATTGGCTGGTGAATTATACTCCGGGTCTCTGTCACTCATGATACAAAACTTGCTCCGGAACTTTAAGTAAGATCTGTGTTGTTGCACATGATACAAACTTGCTCCAGACCAACCATTGTGGGGGGGAGGTGGTAGCTTTAATTTCTTCCTAGTCCCCAGTAGTTTGCATTTCCTTTCTTGTACTTATTCAATCCCAACAAGGAAACTAATCAAGACAGTAACTCTTGTAGGTGAGGAAGGAGAGAAATCATTTTAATTAAAGACTCGGAATGACAAAGGACCGTCTGGGATCCCGCCATCTGCCTGGTAACAGCTGATAATTAATTTCATTTGATATTAAAAAAAAAAAAGCGAGAGAGTATTTCGTGCAGATTGCAGTAAACAAGTTGTTTGTGGCATTAGTTAGTAAATGTATGTTGTGATTTAAGGCAGAAACCTGGCTAGTCAGCTCAAATGGTGTTTTATTTCTCTGAGCTTGATAAAATGTCTGGTCTAAATCTCCTGGAATATGATTTGTTTTTAATATTTTGAATCAACTAGCAGAGAAGCTAAGTAGCTGCAGTACATGAGTGCTTCTGTCCAAAACAGATCCTTTATAGGGGTTAAACACTTAAAGGAGCACAACACTTAAAGTGGAACTACTACCCGACAAAATCTTTAGCTCCATTAAGTCCTCATCTGGCGATTAGCTGCTTAGTAGCGCTAGTCACCAGAATAATTAACTTATTTAATAGATTTATGCTCTCTTCTATGGCTGACAGTAGCATGGAGGGCAGACATCTTGCCATTGTGACGTCCGCGCGCCTGCGCTGTCAGTCCCAGCTGGAGCCAAATGGCTCCTAGCAACACCTCCTAGACCCGGCTGGGACTGACAGCGCAGGCGCGCGGACGTCACAATGGCAAGATGTCCGCCCTCCATGCTACTGTCAGCCATAGAAGAGAGCATAAATCTATTAAATAAGTTAATTATTCTGGCGACTAGCTCTACTAAGCAGCTATTCACCACAAGGGGACTTAGTTAAGCTAAAGATGTTGTTGGGTGGTAGTTTGGCTTTAAAGGAGCAGTAAACTTCTTTTATGAAACAAAATAAGAGGTGTAAGTATTTAGAAGAACTGAAGCAATTCTGTCCAAACCATTTATTTGTACCCTATGGTAAAGTTGATTTTCTCCAGATTTATCACGGTTCTGCACGGTAAATTAGGTTGAAAAAAGACACAAGTTGTCACGTCCAGTGCTGCTGCCTGCCACCGCGATCGTGGATTTCCTTCCTGGCTCCATCAGGCGGCGGCGTCATACCTAGCAGCGGGTCAGCTGATTTCCTGTTTCTAGGCACGCCGCTCCTTCACTTCTGGGTTGCGGCTTCAAATACAGGTTGTTCTCAGACGGGTTAGTATAACGTCCTGAGCTAGTTTTAGTCTGCCCAACTGTTCGTGGTGATATTAAGCTCTATATATCTGTATACCCATGTATGACCTAGCCTGCTCGTGACCGCTCTTCAGTCTCAGCCCTGTACTCATCGGATTCCTGTATATGACCTGGCCTGTTTAGTGACTACTCTCTTGCCACAGCTCTGTATTCTGTTGTTTTCCTGTATATGTCCTGGCCTGTTTACTGGCATCTCTCCAGCTAGATCGGTACCTCCTTATTTGCTCCGAGACCTACCTCTGGATACTGCTTTCTGTTCCAGCATTCCTGAATCCTGCTCACCCTGAGTAAGTACTCAGTTTGTTCCTGTTGGAGATTGTTCCTTCTAGAGAATCGGGTAGTAGAGTTTGCTTAAAGGGGGTTATCGCTGGTCTCCTTCGGCTCAACTGGAAAGGCCAATTTAGCTTCACAGCTAGCATCTGTACACGGCTCGTCAGCAGCACAACTCCTTTTAGGCAACCACCGTACCCAAGCCTCACACCCAAGTGTTGCTCCCCAGAGTCTTGCTCCCTTATTCCTTATTGGAGGGGTTTGACCTTCATCCAGTAGTTCATTCTCAGGATTATACCCCTCTGCATTGTCTGTCACTGTTTACGTGACACAAGTCCCTCAAGTTCAACCATCGCTTCATAACCCAGAGAAATGAGAATTATATAGCTTTCCTGCTACCAAATAAATTAGTCTTTATCTGAATTATCTAATGTCACAGGAACCACTGGGCCCCTGGCTCCTGGAGGGGCCTGAGGGCCAGCCTCCTGCCCACAGACTATGGACCTAGCCCTGGAACACACGTGAGGATGGTTTTAGAACTCAGAGCACTATCCTGTATTTCTCCTCAATTAATTTTTTATCTGCTCCTGATTTTCAATTGAAAGTTGTTTCTTTGTTTCACATCATCCAGGAATTGATTCTCCGTTTTTGTGCCCTAATCCACTTAAAGGGATAGTAATGTTTCATAATAAACGCAGCTCTAATTAATCATCACAGTATTTGGGCCATGGAGAGTGTATTTCAATTCTGTCAGATTTGTAGTTTAAGAGTAATTGAATGATAAAGTATCCCCCTCCTGCCCCTTTTACTGATGTAACACTGCTCAGCTCAGAGCAGCAGGGTGTGTCCAGGTAGATTGCAGAGAGGTACAATCTTCAATTAAGATAAGGGAAAAAGCTGAAAAACCTGTCAAGGGGGGCAGGGCTTTCATTGTTCTCACAGTAAGAAGATTGTCCCTTGATGTGAGCTGTCTGGTCTATGGACTGGATTCCACATCTGAGGGGAAGTGGCTTACACTAGGTAAAAGGGGCGGGAGGGGAAACTTTATCATTCAATTACTCTTGAACTACAACTCTGATGGTATTGAAATAACACTCTCCATGGCTCAAATACTATGAAGATTAATTGGAGCTGCTATTTTTGTGAAACATTACTATCCCTTTAGATAGTGCTTCATGTGCAAACCACAAAATCTTTTAGACTCTCTTTGTCATACCTGAGGGCCATAGGAAGGGCAGACTTGGTTCTAAAGCCACAATTGCTACATGGATTAAATTTGACTATTGGACAAGCTTACATTCTAAAGTCTTGTCTAGCCCCATTCCAGGTTAGGGTGCATTCAACAGGTTCACCTAGTACTTCATGGGCTTTGACAAGCAGTAGCATAGTAATAAGTGTCTCAGTGGTCGCACCTGCAACTGGGCCCGTCACTCCAGGGGTCCAGTCGCTCCCTGCAACCCCGTCGCCTGTAACAAGCAGCTGAGGTCTGTGCTTTCTTCAGCACAGACCTCTAGCAGCTGAGGTCCCTCTGGCACTCGAGTAATGCTGAATAAATACGTTTCTCGCTTTGTTGGATGTAAGCACAAGTCTGTCTAATGAGTGTAGGGAGTGATAGGTCACCACAATAGGGGTCTTCACTTTGGAATGCCCTGCTTCCTAGAGGGGGAGCTGTATACCCCATGTTCCCTGCAGTCCTCAATTGACTAAAAGTATGGATTTATTGGTAAGTATAAAAATCCCCTTTTTCCTTACACCTGCTATATATTCCCTTTAAAAGGATAGTAATATTTTGTTTTATCTTTATTTTATTTTGTAGGCATTAAAAAACATGAAGAATGATATAAGTCTTATCTCTCAAACCTTTATGGTTTGAGAGATATTCACAAGCAAAGTTTCCCCCTCCCGCCCCTTTTACCTAGTGTAAGCCATCTCTTCTCAGATGTGGAATCCAGTCCATAGACCAGACAGATAACAGAAGGGGGCAATCTTCTTCCTATGAGAACAATGAAAGCCCTGCCCCCCTTGACACATTTTTCAGGTTTTTCCCTTATCTTAATTGAAGATTGTCCCTCTCTGTAATCTACCTGGGCACCTCCCTTCTGATCTGGCTGAGCAGTGTTACATCAGTAAAAGGGGCGGGAGGGATACTTTGTCATTGAATTACTCTTGAACTACAACTCTGACAGAACTGAAATAACACTCTCCAAAGTCCAAATACTATGATGATTAATTAGAGCTGCTTTTATTATGAAACGTTACTATCCCTTTAAAGGAGCTATAAGCTTTAATAATGAAAAACTTACATATAATAGGGCTATTACTGCTGAGTAAAATCAGGGAAATCCCGCTGCTGGGAGACGTTTCATTTCAAAATTATTACAGCTTAATTGCTTTTTAATTGAAGATTTGCAACAATGCCATCTAGTGTACATATAGTTTTTCTTTTCCATTCTATAAAAGAGATGGGCCTCGGGATGCAGTTCGCCATAGAATGTGATAGTAACAGCTCCACAACTCTGTGACTGCTTGAATGGTACTAATGTTTGAATTAACCCTTTGAGTGTCGGAGGGGTACGGAATGCATTGCAGTAGGGTTATACTGTGATATGCATTTTATTCTTCATAGTAAACTTTAACTGATAATTTAATGAAGCATAAAACAGAAGTAGACAATTGTTGACTGGTTGGGGACGATGGGATTTGTACTCTCCGACAGCTGGAGGGCCAACAGTTGACTACCCCTAGGTTAAATCGGCATTCAGACTCGTTATCTTACCCACTGTGTACCATTTCTTCTAGTACTGCAGGGGTTAACCAAGCCTGCCAATATTTACTGTAGATTCCCATAGAGATTCAGTTCCCTGCAGCAGATGTTTGCCGACTTGTTCTTATATGTGTTCAGCTTTTAATGAGGAGGAATGAAAGGGGACATCGGGCTGTCGGAATTAAGCATGCAGATAATTGTACCTCTTGTATGACAAGCAGGGCCACATTTCCCATTAGGCAGAGTCGGTAACTTCTTAGCGCTCTACATTTCTGTGGGAGGAGCCTTAGTTGCATTAGACACACCCACACCGTGAGCTGTAGATGTGACCAGAGCAATCCCATTATTGCTCAGGGGGGTAACTAGTCTTTGGAGGGTCCAGGTTCACATATTTAATTGAGTGTCCTAGCACAAAAATATTCTCCTAGAGGTGCAAGTAGTACCTTTTGGGCCCTCGGGCCGATGCACCTCTGTGATGCTGGGCCCTGTCTCAACTACACCTCTTTATAATAATGCCCCTGAACTGGCTTAAAGGGACAGTAATGTGCCATAAAAAAATTCTTGTTCTGTAGTGTTGTAAAAAAAATAAATTATACGGCACAAATCCTATCTCTCAAACCTTTATGGTTTGAGAGATATTCACATGTAAAGTTTCCCGTCTCCTGATGTCAGCTGTGGTAGCTGACAGTAGGAGATCCGTGTTGGCCGACTAGAGGAGGCTCTTCAGCAGAGCCGAAATAGCAATATTGGAAACCAAATACTTCTTTGGAACGGTCTACAAAGTGTGCTTGCAAACCAGGCACACTTTGTAGACCTTTCCAATTAAGTAATTATTTTCTAATGTCACGATTTTGGCTCTGCTGTAGAGCCGCCGCCTGGTACCAGGACCGGGATCTCTTGCTGTCTTCTCGAAGCTGTCAGAAGAAGGGGAGTGAGGGGGGAACTTTACATGCAAATATCTCTCAAAGCATAAAAGTTTGAGAGATAGGATTTGTGCCATATAATTTATTTTTTATACACTACAAAACAAGAAAACATCTTTTATGGGACATTAGTGTCCCTTTAAGGTAACCGGTTTACCTACCAGTACATATCTTACTTGGGGATAGGGGTTAAAAAATTTTTTTTGTTGGTTTTTTTTTTGCCTTTGAATATTATTGGCTAAGACATGGCTAGGCAACCTGAGGCCTTCAGGACTACAATTTCCATCATCCCCAACCACCGCTGCACAAGAATACTCTATACCTGGCAACAATGAGTGGAA
Organism: Rhinophrynus dorsalis; assembly: GCA_037306005.1. NCBI lineage: Eukaryota > Metazoa > Chordata > Amphibia > Anura > Rhinophrynidae > Rhinophrynus > Rhinophrynus dorsalis. Next base: position 12,689,860 of record CM074728.1, read on the forward strand.
TGAGGGTGGATTCTTGTGAGGGGTGGGAACGCGGCCATGGTCGGGATTTGGGGAACACGATAAGATGTTTTGTCTAGGAGCGGCAGAGATTTAAATATGGGCCTGACAACAAGTCTTTGTTCATTGGCTGAGGGATATAGATAAATACTGCGTTTCTGGGGCCTACAGATAAAATAGATCAGAATACTGACTATATAAGTCTTACGTGCCATCATTTCAAAATACTTCACAAGGAAGCTTTTTTTCCCTGAACAGTCACATGGCAGGGCGTCATGAATGGTTCACAGTACCGTGTAGCAATTTGTCAACAAAATGTGACATGTCACGTTCCTTCTCTCCCCCCCCATATGTTTATATCCCCCAAGTATGCATAAACAATCCCTTTAAAGGGATAGTAATACTTCATTTTATCTTTATTTTATTTTGTAGGCATTAAAAAAAACATGAAGAACGATATAAGTCTTATCTCTCAAACCTTTATGGTTTGAGAGATATTCACAAGCAAAGTTTCCCCTCACTGACCAATAAATTCAACTTTGAAAATTAATAACTTTTGAATAAAACGCCTCTCAGCAGTGGGAGTACTCTTGTTTTACTCAGGGGGATACACCCTACAACATATTTTTTTTTACATTTTAAGTATTACTATCCCTTTAAAGTGGATGTATCACATACATACAAGTTTGTTTCATGTAATAGGGACCAGTATGGCATTAAACAAAACTTCTTTCTTTAATATTAAAACTCACCCGTTCGCTGGATATTGTATTTTTTAGTTTTCCCTGGTGACGTCATCGTCTTGCTCACAGCGGACCAAGGTTAACCGTGGTAACCTCAAGGAAAGTAAAGCCGCCTCTTTTCCCTCATGTGATCCCTCCCAGATTCCCTCCCATTTTGCCCTGAGATGCGGCGCGCCCACTTCTAGATGTATTTGCTTTAACGACTGAGGCGCACAGCCCGCTGAGAAAGGGAAGGGCTCCATTGCATGATTGACAAGCACTCAATGGTGGCGCGGTGCCCTTGGGAGCTCCGCACCAAACATGGATGCGATCTGTAGTGGATATCGAGGAAACTATAGGTACCTGCATATTAATAATAAGAGCGATGGTGGATATTTCTGGCATATTTTATTAGTTTGTAAGGGGTAAACTGTCATATAAGATCAGTTTTATATGGTGTGACACATCCACTTTAAAGGTTGCTTTTGATTTGCCATCAGTCTTACCTAGACTACTAGTTGACTCCCCAAGCAGGAAGGGTGGAATCTTTTGCATGCAGGGCCGAATTTACATCCCAGGGAAGGCAATCTAGGTGCTCTTAGTTCTACCTGTGGCCACACACCCACTCTGTACATGTAAATAATTAGGTGGAGATGGAAAAAAAAAGTATAGACAACTTGACTCTACATATCATGTACTTACAAACTATGTTAGGTCAAAATAAAGGGCATGTGAGTGACAGGGGAAAGTGATGGTCATTGGTTTTCCTCCTTTCTGGGCGGATTTACCATTAAGCAGAGTATGCATCCTACTGTTAGTGTCTCTGGCCTTTTCGGGCCATGCCCATTGTGCTGACTTGTGGGCATAACCAGCCTAGTCCCTCTCCCCAATGCCCCAGACAGTCACTTCTGGTTCACAGTATCCAGTTTATCAGTTTATAGTTTGTTGAAATATCCAGTTTATACACAAATTTGGCCATTTTATTTACCAGTTTATATGCTGCTGTAATGTCCACTTTATATACTAATATGACCTGTTTATGAGCCGGTTTATATATTGCTGTAATTTCCACTTAATAAACTCATATCACTAGTTTGTGCATTGCTGTAATGTGCAAATTATATACACTTATATCACCTGTTTATTTACCATTTTATAGAGTTTATGTATGTATATCTTTATTTATATGGTGCCACACAGTGTACACAGCGCCTTACAATAGACGTATGTTACAATAAATAAGAGGGGATAAAATAAGTGTCATATTCATAGAAACAATAGAATAGAGGTCCCTGCCCCAAGGAGCTTAAAGTCTAAATGGGTAAGAGGAGACAGACAACAGGGTATGAGGGTGTCACCTGCTGAGATTACAAGTGCTGAGTTTGGCCAAAAGCAGTGTATGGTCTTAGTGCACCAGAAGATCAGATTTCAGGGTAGAATTAAAGACAGAGGAGGGATTGTTCAAGACTTAGGGAGAGAGGGGTATGGAGTTCCATAGGTAGGGAGCAGAAAGTGAGAAAGGTTTGAGGCGGGAGAGGACAGAGGGTGTGGATGGTGCAACAAGAAGGGCATTGTGTGTTGAGCGAAGGAGGCAGCCAGGAACATAAGAGGAGATGAGGGAAGAGATATAAGGAGGGGTAGCAGTGCGGAGAACATTAAAGGGATAGGGTTGTTTAATTTTAAGTTTCTTTAATTTTATAGGCATTAAAAAAAGATTTACATCGATGTAAGTTTTGTCTCTCAAACCTTTATGGTTTAAGAGAAATCAGTGGCTAAAGGTCTCCCCACCAGGCTGTTTCAGAGAAGTCTGCCCTCTAGCTGACAGCAGCAGATTCCGGTCATTTGTAAACAAGGCACACTTTGTAGACCATACCAATGAAGTATTTATTTCTAAATATTGCAATTCCGGGTCTGCTGAAGAGCCTCTGACCTTTCACGGGACCGGAATCTCCTGCTGGCAGCTAGAGGGTGGACTTCTCTGAAACAGTCTGGAGAGGGGAACTTTAGCAAGTTATATCTCTCAAACCATAAAGGTTTGAGAGACAAGACTTATATCGATGTAAATCTTTTTTTAATGCCTACAATATTAAAGAAACTTAAAATTAAACGTTACTATCCCTTTAAAGGTAAGAAGAAGGACTATATAATTGGTGCGTTGCTGAATAGGGAGCCGTGACAGATGTCTAAGAATTATGAGAGCAGGTTCAGATTTTGGGCAGAGTGTGGTGACTCATACAGCCAAGTTTAAAACAGATTGCATAGGTGAAAGATGGGTAGCAGGGGGACCAGTTAGTAGGACACTGCAAGAGTCTAAGCAGGACAGAATGAGGGCATGTATTAGAGTTTTAGTAGTTTGTTGTGAGAGGAACAGATGGATTTTAGCAATGTTGCGTGAAAAGAAGTGAGATGTTCTAGCCACGTGTTATGGTTTTCTGACACTCAGACAGAGTTAGAGATAAAACACAGTTTTATTATAAAATGAGAAACAGCGCCCCTAAGGGCCAGAATCGGTATTACAATACTGAGGAAATACAGGCTTGAAATAACAATAGCAGGAACAGTATGGCAAGCACAAAACAGGGTTAATACCCAAGCTGTAGTCAGTCTCTGTGATGGTGATTAGCCAACGCCCGGTATACAACAGTCCCAGGAGAAGATGTAGCAGCTAGCTCAAGCAGAGCGACCAGGTGAATCACGGCCAGATCTCGGTCTGGAGATGCCCATGTGTATTGGGTAACCAACTGTAATGAGAGCCAATGCCCCTACAGGGGTGAGTGACACGGAGAGATACTGCCTGAGCCAAAGGAGCCAGAATAGGGAGCACCCCTGGTGCGGTAGTAGTATACACTGAGAATGCCAATGGGACCTGAGCCTCGCACCCCTTAGGTGCTGTAATGGAGGAAGCACTGCCCAAGCTGACTATTGAGCCTCGCACAGATGAGTGCGGATGGATGGACACATACACAGTGAGCGAATAGAACCGGAGCCAAGCCCCCTTCCGGTGCTGACATGGAGCTTACACTGCCAGAGTATAGGAATGCCCTTTGCACCACGCGGCGCAATGCTACGGATAACGGTAGCACACAGATAATGACTCTGCAATGATAGCTAGGCTCGGTATACCGGGGAATGCCAATCAGTGTAAGAGAGGCTCAGTAACGGAGGCAACAAGCATGGCAGGCGAAAGCAACGGCTCGGTATAATGGAAACAACCGGCCAGCAGTGTAAGCCAGGCACTGACACAAAGGTACGGCTCAGCAGTAATCTCTCGGCTCAGTAACGGAGGAAACCAACAGGCTCAGACGTGGAGGCCACAGAGAACGAAAGTGAGAACAGTTGGTGCTAGCTGCGAGCAGGCTCACAATGTCGCCAAGCAGAAGAGGAACGCAGACTGGAGGAATCACGAAGCAGGAACGTCAACCAGTAACTGTTGATCACGGTGCAGGGTAGTCAGCCGTAACCGGGTCAATCACGGAGCAGGAACGTCAGCCAGAACCGGGTCAATCACAGAGCAGGAACGTCAGCCAGAACCGGGTCAATCACGGAGCAGTAACATCAGCCAAAACCGGGTCAATCACAGAGCAGGATCATCAGCCAGAACTGGGTCAATCACGGAGCAGGAACGTAGAGTAGTCAGACAAGCCGAGTCGGTACACAGGAATCCAGGAACACAGCAAAATAGCTCAGGCACAGAAACACCATAAAAGGGCACCTGACAGGTGCCATGACGCACAATATAAAAGAACAACCTGGGCGGGCCAATCAGCTTCCTCCAATGGACGAGCTCCAGCACAGAGAGTGACAGGAAAGCACGGGCACCGTGATACCATGGAGTTAATGTGAGGGGAGACGTTATGGGAGGAATCAAATATGGCCCCAAGGCAGCATGCTGAGCTGAGGGAATCAATGTCAATTCCATCAACTGTAATGGTGAAGCTAGGCGTTGGGCAAGTCTTGGAGGGAAAATGAGCTGTTCAGTTTTGGACATGTTTATCTTCAGCTGACGGTGGGCCATCCAGGTGGATATGGCCAAGAGGCAGTCTGAAATGTGTAACTGGATTTGAGGTGAAAGATCAGGAATAAATTTGGGTATCATCAGCATATAGATGGTACTTGATGCCAAATTAATTTATATGTTCACCCAATGAAAGGGTGTGTGAAAGGTTTATTTAACAGCTATTGCTGTAAAATCCAGTTTTATTTATCAGTTTCTATATTGCTGTAATATCCAGTTTATATACCAATATTTACCATTTTATATTTTAAAGTAATGATCGGTTTATTTACTAATTTGGTCAGTTTATATTCTAGTTTACATATTGCTGTAATGTCCAATTTACATATTAATATGACCAGTCTGTTTAGCAGTTTATACAGTGAGGGAAAAAATGATTTGATCAAAGAAATGATCAATCTATAATTTTAATGGTAGGTTTACTTGAACAGTGAGAGACAGAAGAACAACAAAAAAATCCAGAAAAACGCATTTAAAAAAAGTTATACATTGATTTGCATTTTACTGAGTGAAATAAGTATTTGACCCCCTATCAATCAGCAAGATTTCTGGATCCCAGGTGTCTTTTATACAGGTAACAAGCTAAGATTAGGAGCACTCTCTTAAAGGGAGTGTTTCTAATCTCAGCTTGTTACTTGTATAAAAGACACCTGTCCACAGAAGCAATCAATCAATCCGATTCCAAACTCTCAGCCATGGACAAGACCAAAGAGCTGTCCAAGGATGTCAGCGACAAGATTGTAGACCTACACAAGGCTGGAATGGGCTACAAGACCATCACCAAGCAGCTTGGTGAGAAGGTGACAACAGTTGGTGCGATTATTCGCAAATGGAAGAAACACAAAATAACTGTCAATCTCCCTCCGTCTGGGGTTCCATGCAAGATCTCACCTCATGGAGTTTCAATGATCATGAGAACAGTGAGGAATCAGCACAGGACTGCACAGGATGATCTTGTCAATGATCTCAAGGCAGCTGGGACCATAGTCACCAAGAAAACAATTGGTAACACACTACACTGTGAAGGACTGAAATCCTGCAGTGTCCGCAAGGTCCCACTGCTCAAGAAAGCACATGTACAGGCCTGTCTGAAGTTTGCCAATGAACAGCTGAATGATTCAGACGAGAACTGGGTGAAAGTGTTGTGGTCAGATGAGACCAAAATTGACCTCTTTGGCATCAACTCAACTCACCGTGTTTGGAGGAGGAGGAGGAATGCTGCCTATGACCCCAAGAACACCATCCCCACCATCAAACATGGAGGTGGAAACATTATGCTTTGGGGTTGTTTTTCTGCTAAGGGGACAGGACAACTTCACCTCATCAAAGGGACGATGGACGGTTCCATGTACTGTCAAATCTTGGGTGAGAACCTCCTTCCCTCATCCAGGGTATTGAAAATGGGTCATGGATGGGTATTCCAGCATGACAATGACCCAAAACACACGGCCAAGGTAACAAAGGAGTGGCTGAAGAAGAAGCACATTAAGTCCTTAAGTGGCCTAGCCAGTGTCCAGACCTTAATCCCATAGAAAATCTGTGGAGGGAGCTGAAGGTTTGAGTTGCCAAATGTCAGCCTCAAAACCTTAATGACTTGGAGAGGATCTGCAGAGAGGAGTGGGACAAAATCCCTCCTGAGATGTGTGCAAACCTGGTGGCCAACTACAAGAAACGTCTGACCTCTATGATTGCCAACAAGGGTTTTGCCGCAAAGTGCTAAGTCATGTTTTGCAAAGGGGTCAAATACTTATTTCACTCAGTAAAATGCAAATCAATTCATAACTTTTTTGAAATGTGTTTTTCAGGATTTTTTTGTTGTTATTCTGTCTCTTGCTGTTCAGATAAACCTACCATTAAAAATTATAGACTGATAATTTCTTTGTCAGTGGGCAAACGTACAAAATCAGCAGGGGATCAATTATTTTTTTTCCTAACTGTATACGGATATGACCAGTATTTTTACCAGATTATACAACCCTTGGCTGGTTAGTTTATTTAAACCGGTTCTTGAGGTATACAACACACCGTGAAGAAATATGTTGGAGATCTTTATAGTATACTGTCTGTCTCTGCTCACCTCCCTCTATCCAGCCTCCTCCAATGACAGAGGTTTTCTGTATGTAAGCTGGAGCGATCTCATTGGCTAGATATCGATCTCTGCCAATGAGATCGCTCCAGCTTACAGGCAGAAAGCCTCTGTCATTGGAGGAGGCTGGATAGAGGGAGTGGAGCAGAGGTAGAGTGACAGACTGTGGTTACACAGCAGGTAACCGCAGTCTATGCAGAAGTAGCTGCAGGGAAGACTTTATAACTTAAGTTTAGACCAAATAAAGCTTAAAAAAATGAAGACACTTTTAGTCATATTTGATATATAACCTAACTATTTAGGCTAAGTGTTTTATTCGTGGCCTGAATTATGAATATTAATATGCAAATATTAATATTCTAATTAGGCTATTAATCACAACATTAATATTTATTTGATTTGCGGTATATCAGTTAATTATGTGGAATGAATACACAGGAAACAGTTGTAATATTTGATGATATACTTTACTATAACATCTGCTGTTAAAGCAATATATCTAAAAAAGGGTTATTACAACAAAGTTACAGATAAATACAGAAATACAGTGTTAAAATTATACTTAGCTTGGCTTACAGTGAAAATTCAGCACATGCAAGCATATCTCTTTGTCCAAGGGAACCATGCAAGTAATTTCTTTGATGTTACTCTTGGACAGCAAAAGGCCTTTGTTCATCCTTCTCTCTAGATGGTGGGTTCTAACCAAACATGGCTCCCAAGGCCTAATAACTCCAACCACTGTGCAATCTGGTTACTTGAATAAGTCACATGGCTCCTTTGTTCCTTGCCACATGGCATAGCTAATGCACAGGTGGCCAGGATTCCCAGAATCCATGTCTGCAATGGCAGCCATTACACATGTGCTCAGCCGCTCATAAACACTGCCCCTTGTGGTGCACATTCAGAATGCACATACCATATATTGCTTTAATTGTCTGTGTGAAATGAATCATATACAATACAATAAATCGTATCCGATACACTAAGTTATTTAACTGTATGTGAAATATATTCATAGGCTGAATAAAGTGTGGTGGGCATCCAAAAGATACTAATATGAACATAGCCTAGCAAAGCAATTCTTGAGTGCTTCTGAATATTATAGTAACTTGTCAACTGTATTATTAAAACTCTTTATTTTGTAGGTTTCTTAGTGAATTAAAATTTAAGCATGAACCATTTCTCTCTGGCCAGCCATTGACCAGGCTTGCTTTGTTCACAGATGTTTAACAGACTGAGAGACGAGACGGAAAATCGAATACTACACAAAGGAGGTGAATGAAACTTGGAGACTGAGTCAAGAGAAAAGGTGGGAGGCAGAAAGCTATTATCTTGACCATTTTTCAATAACCATGAATTTAAAAAAAAAATCAGATTTCAGTCTCATCTCTGCCCTTGTTCCCCCCAAATACATTTATTCACGTTAATAATAAATTCCCTTCCCAATCGCTCATTCTCAGTATTCATTCTTGGTGTAATGAAAACATGGGCTCTTTAGTGACCAATCTCCATTATGATAAAATATTAAAAGGGAATTGTTCCCTTGGAATAATTGGATTTTAATTTGTATAACAGAATGACTTGCCTATATTTGTGCCATCCACGCAGCATTAAACTTTTTGTAGGAAAAAATATATATTGTAGGACTTTTCCTCTTAAAGGGATAGTAATATTTCGTTTTATCTTTATTTTATTTTGTAGGCATTAAAAAAACATGAAGAACGATATAAGTCTTATCTCTCAAACCTTTATGGTTTGAGAGATATTCACAAGCAAAGTTTCCCCTCCCGCCCCTTTTACCTAGTGTAAGCCATCTCTTCTCAGATGTGGAATCCAGTCCATAGACCAGACAGATAACAGCAGGGGACAATCTTCTTCCTATGAGAACAATGAAAGCCCTGCTCCCCTTGACAAGTTTTTCAGGTTTTTCCCTTATCTTAAATGAAAATTGTCCCTCTCTGCAGTCTACCTGGGCACCTCCCTTCTGATCTGGCTGAACAGGGGGGGGGGATACTTTGCTTGTGAATATCTCTTAAACCATAAAGGTTTGAGAGATACGACTTATATCGTTCTTCATGTTTTTTTAATGCCTACAAAATAAAATAAAGATAAAACGAAGTATTACTATCCCTTTAAGTAAAATAAGGGTACTCCCGCTGCAGAGGGATGCACATTTCAAGAGTTATTACAGTTTAAACCCATGTTTTGTTTTGTTTTTTACATTAACAGTGCCCTTTAGTGGCCAATTAGTTATTCAGAAAGGAGATTCACTGACAAGCAGTTTTACATAGAATGTAAAAGAAACTGCTGAGTTACTTCCTTTCAGTTTGAAGTAATGATGCATTTACTCACTTCCTGATAGTCTGAACTGTTATAACTTTTGAATAAAACAAATGACAGCAGTGGGGAATACATTTGTTTTACTCATCAAAAAAAGCCATGTAACATGGGTTTTCTTAAAAAGAAAAAAAAAAGCATTCTGTTCCTATAAATTCTACTGTAGTCTTTAAACTTAGAGGGGTGTTTCATTACCTTGAGAACAGTTACACGGCCCTTCCATACCTCCCAACATTTCAAATTGCCAAAGAGGGACACTTGTGTTTTAGGGGGTGTTGTTGGTGGCGTGTCTGGTGGGCGGGGCATTACCGAGAATTTTTAGGCTATTTCACGACCTATTGACACCTCCTTGTGTAACCAAATACATGATTTAGAACAAGACTAAAGTATTTTATTTACACAGGCTAATTTATAAACACATATAGTGACGTTTATACAAACATTAATGTGAGTTTTATTGCTGTGCAGCAATGTGATACACTTATATACACACCACACAGTCTGATCTCCTAAACACAGGGACACCAGGGTGATACACTTATATACACACCACACAGTCTGATCTCTTAAACACAGGGACACCAGGGTGATACACTTATATACACACCACACAATCTGATCTCCTAAAAAGAGGGACACCATGGTGATACACTTATATACACACCACACAGTCTGATCTCCTAAACACAGGGACACCAGGGTGATACACTTATATACACAGCACACAGTCTGATCTCCTAAACACAGGGACACCAGGGTGATACACTTATATACACACCACACAGTCTGATCTCCTAAACACAGGGACACCAGGGTGATACACTTCTATACACACCGCACAGTCTGATCTCCTAAACACAGGGACACCAGGGTGATACACTTCTATACACACCACACAGTCTGATCTCCTAAACACAGGGACACCAGGGTGATACACTTATATACACACACCACACTGTCTGATCTCCTAAACACAGGGACACTAGGGTGATACACTTCTATACACACCACACTGTCTGATCTCCTAAACACAGGGACATCAGGGTCATACACTTATATACGCACCACACAGTCTGATCTCCTACACACAGGGACACCAGGGTGATACACTTCTATACACACCACACAGTCTGATCTCTTAAACAGAGACACCATGGTGATACACTTCTATACACACCACACAGTCTGTTCTCCTAAACACAGGGACACCAGGGTGATACACTTATACACACACACCACACTGTCTGATCTCCTAAACACAGGGACACTAGGGTGATACACTTCTATACATACCACACAGTCTGATCTCCTACACACAGGGACACCAGGGTGATACACTTCTATACACACCACACAGTCTGATCTCTTAAACAGAGACACCATGGTGATACACTTCTATACACACAGTCTGATCTCCTAAACACAGGGACACCAGGGTGATACACTTCTATACACACCACACAGTCTGATCTCCTAAACACAGGGACACCGGGGTGAAACACTTATATACACACCACACAGTCTGATCTCCTAAATACAGGGACACCAGGGTGATACACTTATATACACACCACACAGTCTGATCTCCTAAACACAGGGACACCAGGGTGATACACTTATATACACACACCACACAGTCTGATCTCCTAAACACAGGGACACCAGGGTTATACACTTATATACACACCACACAGTCTGATCTCCTGAACACAGGGATACCAGGGTGATACACTTATATACACACCACACAGTCTGATCTCCTAAACACAGGGATACCAGGGTGATACACTTCTATACACACCGCACAGTCTGATCTCCTAAACACAGGGACACCAGGGTGATACACTTATATACACACCACACAGTCTGATCTCCTAAACACAGGGACACCAGGGTGATACACTTATATATACACACACCACACAGTCTGATCTCCTAAACACAGGGACACCAGGGTGATACACTTATATACACACCACACAGTCTGATCTCCTACACACAGGGACACCAGGGTGATACACTTCTATACGCACCACACAGTCTGATCTCCTAAACACAGGGACATCAGGATGATACACTTCTATACACACCACATAGTCTGATCTCCTAAACACAGGGACACCAGGGTGATACACTTATATACACACCACACAGTCTGATCTCCTACACACAGGGACACCAGGGTGATACACTTATATACACACCACACAGTCTGATCTCCTAAATACAGGGACATCAGGGTTATACACTTAAATACACACCACACAGTCTGATCTCCTACACACAGGGACACCATGGTGATACACTTCTATACACACCACACAGTCTGATCTCCTACACACAAGTCATTCACTAGATGGCAAATTAGCAATACGCCAGGAAATGTGGCAATTTTTTCCAGCATCTCTTAGATTAATCGATGAGCATAGTTGTTTAGAAATTAGTCTTAGAAATCAAAAATCTCGATTATCAGCGATGTGTTTTTTATAGGCAGGTTTAGGCAATACAGCTATTAATATAAAGGGATCGTATACCGTTACTATAATTTAAAAAAATAAATAAATCTGGACTGGCATTTCCAATCATATTTTATTAAAATACTCTTATAGCTCAAAATAGGATTTTTATGATATTTTGAGTTAAAACATATTATCATGTGTTACTTTTAGAGGTTACGTGTTGCTATTGCTGGCTATGTGTATCAGCAGCCAGATCTCTCCATAGACCACTGTAGAACTAATAAAATGGAAAGGCCATAAAAAGGAAACATGCAAACTATGCTGCATTGGGCTGTAATAACTTTTGCATAAGGCACCTACCAGTAGTTGGAGTATTATTGTTTTTGCACAGCTGGAAAAAGCTTACAATGTAATTGTTTCCAACATTTCTATTATTCTTTAGCACACATTTAATGAAAATATAATAAGAATAAGCACAGGGTAATAGCCAGCAAACCTGCTATCAGAAATAATAGCTTGCAATGCTAAACCACTGTGCTGGAGACTAGGCCTTAGCCACTTGAAGTCTCGACTGGAACCAGGAACAGGAACTGGAACAGGAACCCAGGATCTTGATCCGATGAGGAAAAAGGTCTGACTCAGCCTGCAGTCAGCTATGCAAGTCTACCAGAGCCCCAGGTCTGCACTATATTGGGTGTCTGATCACCAAGGGAAAAGACGAAAGAATAGTCAGACAGAGCCACAAGTCAGCACCAGAGGGGGTAGTCAGACAAGCCAGGTCATACACAGATCAGGTAGTCAGCCAGAGCCACAAGTCTGCACCACATTGGATGTCCACTATTAGGGGTTAGGCAAAAGAATAGTCAGACAAAGCCACAGGTCAGCACGAATGGATGGAAGACTAGCCAGTTCATACACGGAGCCCAATGCAACAGAACTGCTATGAACAACAACGCAAGGGCATGTGAGTCAGGCCTCAGACTGCCCTTTAAACCCCTCCACAGGAAGTAGGAGGAGCAGCTCAGAGGGAGGAAGTAGGAAGTTGGTAGGAGGACACTACAGGAAGTAAGCAGATAAAACAGTAGCCTGCAGCATGCTTGAAGCCTCGCGCCTGCAGGTGATGCTAAGGTCAAGGTAAGCTGTAACAGGAATATATGCAATGTTTCGTAGATCTCTCTAACATGCAAGGGTCTAAAAGCTCAATGAACCCAATGGGAATTTGGGGAATATTTATTTGTTCATTGTGGTGCAGTCCCAGAATGCTTCACATGGTTTTGTGCATATGGCTCTTGGTTCGTATTTCAAAGTGCAATTGATACATCTTAGCTGCTCTTTTATCCTTCCTTATTCAGGTTTGCTCCAACCAAAACGCGTTGGGATATTAAAGCTGCACGGTATCTTAGTGCACCGTGTATGTATACATATAATATATCAGTCTGGTTTGTTGTCAGGGGGTGTAGCTTCAAAACAATGATTGGTTGAGGAGGAGCAGCTGCCACTCTGTGTTAAAAAAAAAAATATCCACTGGCTTATATATATATATATATTAGTGTTTATCCCCCTGAATAAAATAAGGTTACTCCCACTGCTGAAAGGTGTTTCGTTCAAAGGTTATTACCAAGGCCGGATTTGCCATAAGGCAAAGTAGGCACCTGCCTACAGGCGCACGCCACCGAGGGGCGCCTGCCATTGGGATTTTTTTTTTTTATTCTTTTTTATTCTTTAAAAAAAAAAAAAAAAAACTAGCCACCTCGCTGGCTGCGCCGGCGCCCACTCCATGTCGCCCTGACATTTCCCCCCCCCCTCCCCCTGTTGTCTATTTCCCACCTCCCTGGCAGGGCAGGTCTGTGCCTCCTTAGGCACAGTCCTGTAAGCGCTGCGCTCCCTCGTCAGCTCTTTAGGAATGCATAGCGCTGGGAGATTACATCATCTCCCAGCGCTCTGCATTCCTGAAGAGGAGACCGCGCGGGAGCTCCAGCACTTACAGGACTGTGCCAAAGGAGACACAGACGACAGATCTCCTGCCAGGGGGGTAGAAACGGACAATGGGGGGAGGCAATGTGAGGACAACATGGAGATGGTGGGGACACGTTGGAGCCGAAAGGGGGCAATGTGAGGGCAACATGGAGATGGTGAGGGCAGTGTGCAGCTGATGGGGGGCCATTTGGAGATGGTGGGGGCAATGTGGAGCTGATGGGGGGGATTTGGAGATGGTGGGGCAATGTGCAGCTGATGGAGGGCAATGTGAGGGTAATATGGAGATGGTGGGGGCAATGTGCAGCTGATGGGGGGCAATTTGGAGCTGATGGGGGGCAATTTGGAGATGGTGGGGGAAATGTGGAGCTGATGGGGGCAAGTTGGAGATGGCGGAGGCAATGTGAGGGCAATATGGAGATGATGGGGGCAGTGTGAAGCTGGTGGGGGGCAAGTTGGAGCTGATGGGGCAATGTGAAGGCAATATGGAGATAATCAGGGCAGTGTGGAGATTAGGAGCATTGTGGAGGTGTCCAGTGGAGATGGCCAAGGGGGGTTGGCGCTTCAGATTTCTGTGCCTACAGGCTCCTGAGATGTATATCCGGCCCTGATTATTACAGCTCATAGCTGAATTTTCAGCAGTGGCACTGTTGCAACACCATCCTTCAGGCAGTTCTGGTCAGTTGACCTTAAATCTTTATAGGATGGTGTAGCAACAGCACTTTGGTACAGTTTCAGGCCACTGTGATACTGCACCTGAGGTGTAATAACTTTTGAATAAAGCGCCTCTCAATAGTGGGAGTAGGCTTGTTTTTCTCAGGGGAATAAGCACTACAATATTTTTATTTTACATTTTAAGTATTACTATGCCTTTACACCACAGTTGTGTGTTAAAAATTCCAATCCATTTAACCCTATAAAGGCATAGTAATACTTAAAATGTAAAAAAAATATGTTGTAGGGTTTATCCCCCTGAGTAAAACAAGTGTACTCCCACTGCTGAAAGGTGTTTCATTCAAAAGTTATTAATTTTCAAAGTTGAATTTTTTATGTGCAATATCACAGTGACCTGAAACTGTACAGTGGCGCAGTTGCTACACCATCCTATGGAGATTTATGGTCCCGGGACCAGAGCTGTCCATAGGATCGTGTAGCAACAGCACCACTGTACAATTTCAGGCCACTGTGATATCGCACCTAAAAAATTCAACTTTGAAAATTAAAAACTTTTGAATGAAACACCTTTCAGCAGTGGGAGTACTCTTGTTTTACTCAGGGGGATAAACCCTACAACATATTTTTTTTTACATTTTAAGTATTACTATGCCTTTAAAGGGTTAAATGGATTGGAATTTTTAACACACAACTGTGGTGTAGTTGGATTACTCATCTTTTGCTTACTGCATAAGGCCCTTAAAACGACTGTAGAAATCAGTCTCTCGTCTGCTCCTGACAATGCCAGAGACTTGGGGGGGCTTTGAATGACATCCTCTTTATTGTTAAGAAGCAGAATAACTCAATTAATTGGTTCCAGCCCATTTACGCATTCCACGTCCCTTTCTTCTCTCTCTCCTTTTCCCCGTCTGATTCAGCCCAGCGCCTGCTGGCAAGGAGAGAATGTCCTGTCTACATTAGGTTTAATTAAGTCCACTCCTAACTTTCCCGCTGGCCGAGGTGCAAGTGCTTGTTAAATAAAATTAGCAGTGATTTGCCGGACTCCTGTAGTGCATAATTCTGTTAAACAAGAGGGGAAAGTAATTCAGGGAAGAAAGAGATTATTCTGTGCGGTTTAATGGCGACATTCATCAATGCGATGCAACTGGCTCTTTGATTCAGTAATAGAATAGTCTCTGTTCTCAAAAGACTTTTGCCACTGAACAATATATTTGGATTGCTACCAGATTATGTTTTTCTAAGGCTTTAGTTCAATACCAGCTCTGATGCATGATGCATGAGAGGAACAGAACCATAAAACACACAGGGCTCTGTGCACGCAAAAAATGGACCAATTCTGGAACAAACTAACCATCATTAAAAAAATCTGATGGTGTACCGTAACATCTCAGGTATAATACGCACCTGTGTATAATACGCAGGTGTATGTTATGCCCAAGATTTTAGGGGAAAACAAGAGTGCCTATGTTTAATCTGCACCCTTGTTTTCCCCTTTACTTAAAAAAAAATATTGCTGCCAGCTACCTTCCCTCAGTCCCCCCCAGCGTGACCTGATGTCAAAAGAAGCCTTATTTTCTTTTGCTGCACTTGTGTCCCATCTTCCCTGCGGGCGGGTGGCAGGCTTGTATTTTCCGCCAACTTCCTTCAATGGACTTTCTGGACCTTCCGCATCCAGCCAATGGTAATGCAGGTGCATTATCATTGGCTGGAGGCAGAAGGTCCTGAAAGTCCATTGAAGGAAGCGGGCGGCAAATGCAAGCCTGCCGCCTGCCCGCAGGGAAGATGGGACACAGAGCTTAAAGGGATAGTAATACTTAAAATGTAAAAAAAAATATTTTGTATAGTTTATCCCCCTGAGTAAAACAAGAGTACTCCCACTGCTGAACAGTGTTTCATTCAAAAGTTATTAATTTTCAAAGTTGAATTTTTTAGGTGCAATATCACAGTGGCCTGAAATTGTACAGTGGTGCTGTTGCTACACCATCCTATGGAGATTTATGGTCCCGGGACCACAGCTGTCCATAGGATCGTGTAGCAACAGTGCCACTGTACAATTTCAGGCCACTGTGATATTGCACCTAAAAAAATTCAACTTTGAAAATTAATAAATTTTGAATGAAGCACCTTTCAGCAGTGGGAGTACTCTTGTTTTACTCAGGGGGATAAACCCTACAACATATTATTTTTTACATTTTAAGTATTACTATCCCTTTAACACAGATCGCTGTATTCAAGTGCAGCAAAAGAAAGTAAGGCTTCTTTTGACATCGGATCGCTCTGGGGGCTTGAAAGGGAAGGTAGCCGGCAGTAATAAAAAAAATTTAAGTCATCAAAAAAAAGTCTCGGGTATAATGCGCACCCCCCACTTCACATAAGGTGAAGAGGGGTAAAATTGTGCATATTATACCCGAGATTTTATGGTAAATGGGTCTTTCAAAGCCTTGTATTCTAGGTTGATGTCCAACGCATTACAAAGCAATGCGATGGAGATCTCTCTTATCATTCGAGGAGTTCAAAACACCATTTAAGGGATAGTAAAACTTAATAAGGATATAATAAATATATAATTTTTTCAGGGTTTATCCTTGTGGGTACACCTCCATGGTTGACTTGTGCACGACAAAAATTTTCGGTAAAATTCGACTTCGGACTAAATTTTTTTTTCCTTTTCAATCGTTGACTCCACATTTCAGATCGGACCTGTTCGACTTGTACGAAATTCGACGACAGTCCGAATTATTCATTGAATTTAAAATACCTTTAAAAATACAATAAAAAATGAAAATGAAATAAATTGAACCATTTCCCGGGTCTAAGTGAAGATAGTGGAACAGGGTAAGGTGGGTATTTAGCCTTATGGTGGGAATTTAGCCTTATGGTACTATGGATGAAGTATGGATGTAGCTAAATTTGAAGGAAGAAGGAAGACTGAGGATGACTGGTTACATGACATTGGGTGAATTGCCTTTTTCTGCTCAAGGATACGCTCTAGAATATCTAAGGTGGAGTTTCACTTGGTCCCAACATCTTCTTTGAGGCAGTGCTCTGGGAGGTCTGCCTTTTTCTGTTCCTCCCTGAGGAGCTGGCTATCTTTGACGCTCCGATGGAAGTGGTCAGCAATTTGTCGGCATGACTCCAGAAGTGCTGGCAACCTTCCAACACTGCCATCCTTGAGAGCAGCCTTCACTACCAGATTCAGGACCTGTGCTGAGCAGCGGCACACCCACAAATCTGGCATCCTGGAGAGCCTTGATCATGTTAGCTGCACCGTCAGTAACCACAAAGCCCATTTATTCCTGTGTGCCTGCCTGCTCCCCTAGCCACTGCACCTCCATGTTCTGCAGTGATTTGTGAATGTTATCTGAGGTGTTCTGCTGATTCATTACCTCAGCAAGGAGGAGGAAAGAGCGGTGCCCCTGCTTAGCTACTGCACGTGAACTTGTTGTCGGTAATGATGTGTCTTGCAACACATTGGGCTGCCACCAATGCACCGTCAATGACAGGAAACCATGCTGGCCCCTTGGAGCACTCCATAAGTCAGTGGTAAAGTACACTGACTGGCCACCAGCCTTTCCTAGCAGGTCCTTCAAAAGCCCAACACGTGACCAGTGACCTGTACAGTGAGGGCACTATAGTTCTACTAAATGTGGTGCGGGATGGAATTTTACAATGGGGTGCCACAGCCTCCATAAGTTGCAGGAAGGGCTCCCTGTCCACCAAATTAAAAGTAGCACCCTCAATGGCTATGAGCTGTGTAATCAGGCGTGTGATTTTTCAGGAGTGCTATCTGCACATCCCCTCTGAATAAAACCCACCAAAATCTTCCAGTGTGGCCTGTATTGATTTTGGGATGGACTGTGACTGTCTGCTGTTCTTACTAGGACCAGATGTGGCATGATCCCCCTGCCATTTCTCCTGCTGCCTACGGGTGGTGAGTCTGACACTGGTATATGCAGTACTAGTAGTGTCACTTTCTGCACTTATCAACACCGACTTGTGGTAGTTGTTCAGGTGTCGGTTCATCCTGGAGGTGGTTACATGACCCAACACCCTTCCACGGCTGACTTCCCTGCCACACAATTTGCATTTCACTAGCCGGCCATCGACAAGTGCCACAAAATGGTCCAACGCTTTGGAGCAATGGATGACTCTGGAAGGTAGTGGAGAAGAAGAAACTGAGGTGACACTTTCTTCATCTTCACATGCTGGAGCAACCTCACTTTGCTTTTTCTTTCTACGTACCGTTACAGGGGTACCAGTAGACCTAAAGATGGCAGCAGGGATGTTGGGACTGGGATTGGAGGAGGATAGTGGAGTAACGGTGGTATTGGTGGCAAAGACACTAGCAGCTACTACCTGGCTGGGAGACTCAAATGTAGCTGGAGAGGCAGGTGTTGAGTCATCAATAGAAGACAAAAAGTGTAACTGGAGAAACAGAAGGAGTACTATGGGAAGCAGGGGAAAAATTAAAGCGGAACTTTCACATTACATCAAGTTTAGTTAGGGTAGTAGATATCCCCAAAGTGAACAAGAAAATGTATGGTTAACTTTGTAGGAATCATTGTATGTAATAAAAAAAGTACCTTGTGTGTAAGCTTCATGCTCATGAAGAGCGCGGCCATCTTGCCGATGACCTGTAACTGCGCATGTGTCAGCTCTCCCCGTGCACGAATGTATGGCTCGCATGCAAATCAATTGTAGTGATGATTCGCTCCTCCGGCCGCCCGCTTGACATTGTGCATGATGTGAAACGGATAGTGCTAGTTTGTGCCGAGTCCGCCTTCTGAACTAACCATGTGAAATGTAGTATATGATCATTGTGCAACAATGAGTACCTCATGGCTTTCCACACATGTTTGGGCCGCTTTTCAGGATATGCAGCTTTCTCTAGAAGGCTACCTATTTATATAGTGTGAATGTGTTACATGAACGCACTCGCACTATACTAGTATGACCTGAACGCGCAGGATGCTTGGAGCGAGCCAGGTCACGTGGTTACAAAAGGCAAGACAGACTATTCGTAAACATGCTCTGTGGGAGTGACTTGTGTACCTTAAGGTACAGAACCTGTACTGCATATGCTGCTCGTGACATCAGAAGGTACAAACTTTAATTTGCTTTTAAATGCGTTACATACATTTATAAACTATTTAACACACGTAACGCTATACAATAGAGGGAGACTAAAGGATACAGACCCAATCTTGTTGAGGTGAATGTTCCGCTTTAAGCTCAGGGGAATAATCAAGTTCAGTGGAAAAATGAAGCTGAGGGGACAAATCAAGCTTGGGAGGCCTTGATCCCTCCGATTCTTCTTCTAACTCTTGTAGGTTTTGACAGGAAGAAAAATCATCATCAGCAGCAGATTTTGGGGAGCACTGCTCAATTCCCTTTTCTGCCTGGTGGCTACTGGGAAATGGTAAACTATCTCCCTCAATAACATTTTCTGGAGTAGATAAGCTCTCAGTGGCAGTGACAGTGGTGGCAGGAAAAATGTTGTACAAATACTGCAATAATTTCCTTCTGGGCTGCTTACACGGACGTTTGGTATAAAAATCCTGTGTTGATATTGCACGCAATGTCCGACCAGTAGTGTTACACATGCTAGGTGTCCCCAGTGGCTGTAGCGGAGGTGGTGACTAAACTGGCAGTGGCAGTAGTCATTGTGCAGGTGGTTCTGGGGGGATTATCACAAAACAGCTGATGAGACACAGGTGATGGATGCTTCGTGGTCTCAGAGGAGGACCTGGACCTCTCTACCCAGCTAGTAGAGGTAGAACCACCTGCAGTTCCCTTCTTCTTTCTAGTTTTTGGTTTGGAGTCAGTGGCAAAACTACCGTGGTAGCAGGGTTCGCCACTGAGACTGGGCTCGTCACTCCAGGGGGCCCGGCCAACCCCCGCTGCCACCACAGTATACATCCTTCCACCCCTCTGCCTCTGATGCGCATGCACGCGCATCCAGGAAACTCAACGAAGCGAGTTCCTTGACTGCGCATGCGCAGGACATAGGGCCACAAGAAGAGCGTGCGAGCAGTACAGCGCTGTTCTGTCAGCCCCGGGGCCCAGATGGAATCGAGATGGAAATGAATGGAGGTAAAACGGGGGCAATGTAGAAATGGACAATGGGAGCATTGTGGAAATGGACAGTGGGGACATTGTGGACAGTGAGGGCATTGTGGAAATAGACAGTGAGGGCATTGTGGACAGTAGAGGCATTGTGGTCATTGGGGGGAAATGTGGAAGTGGACAATGTGGGCAATGTGGAAATGGACAGTGGAGACAATGTGGAAGTGGACAATTAGGCCAATGTGGACGGTGGGGGCAATGTGGACAGTGAGGACATTGTGGAAATGGACATTGGGGGGGCAATGTGGAAGTGGACATTGGGGGCAATATGGAAGTGGACAGTGAGGGCAATGTGGAAATGGACAGTGGGGGCAATGTGGAAGTGGACAGTGGGGGTAATTTTAAATGGACAATGAGGGCATTGTGGAGGTGGCAATGGGGTGTACAGTGTGGAAGAGGAAATGTGTAAGGGGCATTTCTGGGGTGGCGTTGCATGGTGGGGTCAGGGGGCCCTATGGCAATTTTCTCACCAGGGCCCTGTGGTTTCTAGTTACGCCTCTGTTTGGAGTACTGCTGCTGAGTCTGACTAGTACTACTCATAGTACTCTTCTTTGCACGCCTGCTCTGCTAGCTCTGCTTGAAAGCAACATCACTGTGTTGGTGGTGGTGGTTGCTGGGTCACTGCAGATGGTTCCAGGACAAGGAGCATCAGGTTGTTCACTAGGACTCAAATACATGACAGATGGGTAGTTAGAGAACTATAATACTTTTAAAATGTAAAAACCTGGCCACACGACAACTGTAGGACTGGCTGATGTGTCACTCTGAAAAAAATTCAAACAAATTTCTATTATTACTTTTAATGTTTAACACAGAAACAAAGGTGACTTTCCCTTGCGGTGGTAATAAGATACTAGACCTGCCTATAGAACTGTGAGACTGGCTGAAGTGTCACTGAAAATAATTCAAACAAATCCCTACTATTACTTTTAATATTAACACAGGAACAAAGGTGACTTTCCCTTGCGGATGCAGTAAGGTACAAGGCCTGCCTATAGAACTGTGAGACTGGCTGAAGTGTCACTGAAAATGATTCAAACAAATCCCTACTATTATTTTTAATATTAACACAGGAACAAAGGTGACTTTCCCTTGCGGTGGTAATAAGGAACTAGGCCTGCCTGCAGAACTGTGAGACTGGCTGATGTGTCACTCTGAAAATTATTCAAACAAATTTCTACTATTATTTTTCATATTTTACACAGGAATAAAGGTGACTTTCCCTTGCGGAAGCAATAAGGTACTAGGCCTGCCTACCGAACTGTGAGACTGGCTGATGTGTCACTCTGAAAATTATTCAAACAAATCCCTACTATTATTTTTAATATTTTACACAGGAACAAAGGTGACTCTCCCTTGCAGTGGCAGTAAGGCACAAATGCTGGCTGCCTGCCTATACCTAATGCTATGTTCCTGCCTACACAACAGCTGGACGCTCTAATATCTCCTGCTTCTTCTCTCTCTCATCTACAACAAAGCACTAAGAGGAAATGCAAGATGTCTGAGTGTCTGTGTCATTAGTACAATCCCCATCATGAAACAAAGAAGCTAACTGGAATAGAGACAAAGAGCAAAACTAGTGCATGAAACGGAGAAGCTAATTGGACTAGAGACATGGAGGGAAAGTATGGAGGGAACGTAATCGAGCGTGGGTAGTAGTCGCCGAATTTCTGAAATTTTCGAAGACATTTGAATCAGGACTAGTCGGATTCAGATTTTTTTTGGCAAACAACCCTTGCCTTTCGGAATGCTCGAATGTCACTGAATGACCCCATTTTCATTGAATTCCGAATATCGTCAAACCAAATTGCACAAGCCTACTCCATGGCCTGATATTTTATGGTGTTGCTGTTTGACCCTGAGATTTAGGGTTTTGACCCAAATCTCAGGGTCTCAGGATGAAGGACCACATTCTCAGGGGGCGAGACAGTCCAGTGTTCCCTACTACATAATATGCACCAATTAACTGCAATAACTTTTGAATAAAGCATCTCTCAGCTGCACAAGTACCCTTGTTTTATTCAGCAATATAAACCTAGAAATTTAAATTGAATTAAACATTTTGTTTGTTTGTAATATCAATCAGTTTTGAAAAATGAGCCTTGATCTCATGGTGGCACATTTTGGCACTTTATGTAAATTAGTCTCTGTGCTGGGCGAATACTGTCACTCCGTGATATGAATGAATCTAGGCAGCGCTCACACACT
The DNA here is from genome assembly GCA_037306005.1 of Rhinophrynus dorsalis. Taxonomy (NCBI): domain Eukaryota; kingdom Metazoa; phylum Chordata; class Amphibia; order Anura; family Rhinophrynidae; genus Rhinophrynus; species Rhinophrynus dorsalis. Next base: position 12,712,459 of record CM074728.1, read on the forward strand.
GGGGGAGTGTCTAACAGTGAAGCGAAGGGTAAGATTGGTCTAGAACAGAACTGATTAGCATACTGGATAGGGAATTAACATAAAATGCCGCACTTCACCAGCAAAATATAAATGATCATTTCTCAAATACTATTTATTTTACAAAGAAAATGGCTGGTATAACATGTATGCTTATTTTAATTTATCTGTTTAATTTATCTTAAAATTATTTCTGAGAGCAACATGGCCACTTTACTCCTTTAACCCACTGAGTGCCAGAGAGGTAAACTTCTCTAGCACTCAATGGGTTAAAGACCAGACAATTTTGCAATGTTTGCCTCATAATGCATTATGCAACCCTTCAGGCTTTAAAGGGATAGTAATACTTAAAATGTAAAAAAAAAATATGTTGTAGGGTTTATCCCCCTGAGTAAAACAAGAGTACTCCCACTGCTGAAAGGTGTTTTATTCAAAAGTTATTAATTTTCAAAGTTGAATTTTTTAGGGGCAATATCACAGTGGCCTGAAATTGTACAGTGGCTCTGTTGCTACACCATCCTATGGAGATTTATGGTCCCGGGTCCAGAGCTGTCCATAGGATCGTGTAGCAACAGCGCCACTGTACAATTTCAGGCCACTGTGATATTGAACCTAAAAAATTCAACTTTGAAAATTAATAACTTTTGAATGAAACACCTTTCAGCAGTGGGAGTACTCTTGTTTTACTCAGGGGGATAAACCCTACAACATATTTTTTTTACATTTTAAGTATTTCTATCCTTTTAAAGGGTTACGATAAAAGGAGATTGATCATAATGAGGCATTAATGTTTCTTTAACAAGCAAGAGGACAAATGATTTTTGTGAAGGTTTGGCGGACACTTTTCAATTACACTCTGCGTGCGCCCATCCCTTGTTAATTGTTAGAAATGAATATCTGATTCACTGGCTCCTCATCCGTTGTCATTAAGTAACTTTGCTAAACCAAGGTTTATTCAATGTGAATGTATCGGCTGCAGGTTAGCGGTATATCAATAGCTGCATGTGGCGATAAAGAAGGATATTTAAGAATTGAATCACCTTGCCACAGACACATTGTTAAAAGTTAATTAAATGCTCATTAAAATCACTTTATTGTAAGTGTTAGGAAAAATTACCTTTCCCAGGAGCCGCTGTCAGTGTCCAGTTGAGCGTTACCTGGCTGCCCGTACTAATAAACCATACTTCACCAGACTCTGCTGATGCAGCCACTTAAAGTGAGAGCTGCCCAACGCAACAAAATATTAACCCTTTTAAACAACAAAAATCCCTCTCAATAATAAATCGACACTTGAGTTAATCTGGGCAGAAAATTTATAATGGCCATGAATAATCGAGTGTGCGTGGAGTGGTTCTCCAAAATTAATCTCTAATTAGATTTGGATATCATATCCAGGAGGCAGCCATGATTCTTTCCGCAAAGCTTAAAGGAGCAGTAAGCTTTTTTTTTATGAAAAAATATATATTGTAGGGTGTTTCCTGTTGAGTAAAATAAGTGTACTTTCACTGCTGAAAGATGCATATTTCCAGAGTTATTACTGTTTAAACCTGTTTTGTTTTTTTGTCTTTTTTTACATTACCAGTGCCCTCTAGTGGTCAAATTCCAATTGTTACATTCTAATGGAGAGGAAAGTCAGTGACTTACAGTTCTCCATAGAATGTGATAGAAACTGCTGAGTCACTTCCTGTGTGTTAGAACTTCCAGGAAGTAAACACACAGTAAATTCACTTCCTGGTTATTTGAACTTTTATAACATTTGAATAAAACAACTGACAGCGGTGGGAGTGACCTTATTTTACTCAGCAGGAAAAGTTCCTTAACATATAGGTTTTCATAAAAAAAAAGTTTACTGCTTCTTTAAAACTCTTCTTACTGACAGCTTCTAAGAAAATCAGTGGGAAGAGTTTGGGTCCTTCATCAAAGAATAACGTCTGTCTCCATGGACATAACGTCCAGTACACAGACAAGAGTAATTTTAGGGACCAAACCAATGCAGAATTGATTCATAGTGGCCAAAAGGATTTTCTGCCCAGATTAAGGTAAATGGGACTTAAACACTAATGGCTAAAAGAGAAATAGTTGAGTTTTTAATGGAGCAGTAAATATTTTTTCTGAAAAAATGTATATTGTATGACATTTTATGTTGAGTAAAATAAGTGTATTCCCACTGCTGAGAGATGCATATTTCCAGAGTTATTGCAGTTTGAACCTGTGTTTTTTTTTTTGTTTGTTTTTTCATTAGCAGTGCCCTCTAATGGTCAAATTCTATTTAGTAACTCTGTTACATTCTAATGGAGAGAAAAGTCAGTGACTTACAGTTCTCCATAGAATGTGATAGAAACTGCTGAGTCACTTCCTGTCAGAAAAATCAGGAAGTAAACACAGTAAATTCACTTCCTGGTTATTTGATCTGTTATAATGGTCTCCAACACAATAGCTAAAAGACCTATTAAAATCAATGGAAGTTTGTTCCCTATGATTGAATTTGGATTTCTGTAGAATTCATCCACTTTCTTTGTGTAAATAACTCTGTATCTCCAAGTGTGTGTTTATAATGCAGCTGTGTTCCTTATCTACAAAGACACTTAGGGGGTTATGAACTAAGAGGTGATAAAGCGGATATGACTTCTCCACTGATATCACTTCTCCAGTTCCTATGTTACTCTGTGGAGCCTATGCACTAAGATCCCCAAAGTTGGAGAAATCTTAGTGCATAGGCTCCATAGAATAACATAGGACTTGGAGAAATTATTTCACTGGAGAAGTCATCTCCTCTTTATCACACCTTAGTGTACCTCCCCCTTGCTGAATATTTATTTTTGTACAACTTGTAATGAGTAACCGTTAATTCATTAAACTTGAATTGCGTATTTTAAAACTAAATTCAAAAACTGCCTATCTATCATTTTGTATTGGGGGAGCTCTCTTAGAATATGGCACCAGCTATTAGAAACCTTTATAGCATTTAAGAGGCTAAGAGTCAATTTTAAATTAATGGAAATTTCTATTTTTCCCCTGTGGTACAGTTGGTTTAATCCAGAATTGTTCCTCTTTATCTTTTCGTACCCAGCTCTAGGTGAGATATTACCAGTGATCTCCAAAGTGGAAATAGAACCTCCTACTGTTATTGTCTCATCCCGTGAATGCAGTATCTGACTAGATTTTCCCACAGCTCTGCCGCATTGCTTGCCTATTAAAAAAAAAAAAAGGCCTTGAAGGTAGGTTTTGTGGATGCTTCAGCAATCTAGATTCGGGTACATAGTCAGTATGTCCATGTGTTTACTGTATGAGGATGGGATCAGAATTGCTTCTCATTTTGCATGCATTTACCCTATAATCTCCCCCAGCAGCCTCCTGATATGATGTCTCCACTCAGCTGGCAGCGGCAGAGGAATCAATATTTGGAATTGATGACCCATTACAGAGAATGAATCTGGATCTGGTAAGGCAAACACCTTCAGTCTGAGGATGCTTTTACTGCTGTCTCCATGCCACAGTCCGAGACCCATAAAGGAACAATTTTTTAATCCTCTGAGTGTCAGAGAGGCTGGATACCTGTCTGGTACTCAAAAGTCCAATGAACATAAATACAATATTGTAAGACTTTTCCTGCTGAGAAAAAAACAAGAGAACCCTCACTTCTGGGACATTCTTCATTCAAAAGTTATTAACAGCTAAATTTATTGCTACTGTATTAAGAAGTAAGCATTCTTTCAGTGGGAGGAGACTTAGGTCCAGGAGTTGTGGAAAACAAACATGTCTGACTCCATGGACATGATAAACCGTGTTAACTAAAATAATATTTTAGAGAATTAAGCTACATAGAATTCATTGATAGCAGTCATTAGGATTTTCCAAACAGATTAAGGTAAGTGGGGGTTAGTTATTAGGAAGGTGTTGGTGTTTCTTTAACTGTAAATTAATTTTAACCCTTTGGCTGTTTGAGAGGCAAAGCAATGCACTTGGGACACCACTAATATCCAGTGGGTTAAAGCGTACAGCTAATAGGAACAGGCCAGTCTTCCCAATATCTGTCTGATATAAAACTATCTCTCTGTGCTTCGGCAGTTCATAAACCCTTATAGATTTCTCCCACCTCACGGATGTCAGCAAAAATAATGCATGATTACATCTGGGAGACGTCCAATGGTCTCACCAACTCCAGCTCCAGAGTCAGACATTGAGGGCCATACCAACAAAAAAAAGTGGACCAAATCGGAATCATACCATCTGCACTATAGGGAGCATATAAACTGTGATTAGGACTTTTATCCCCTTCAATCCCAGTAAATTCTCCAGCGAATTGCTTTTTAATGTGTTGTATACCTCTTTAGCATTCAAAGGGTTAAAATGTTGGATACCTCTCTGGCACTGAAAGGGTTAAACGTCCCATTTACATTGTTTGTTTTTTTCATTTGTTCCCTGTGGTGTACATGGTTTACTCCAGAATTGCTCCACTTCTACTTTGTGCTTACAGCCCTCTGAATGGAATTGTTAGTATTGGGGATGTAGTAATATGATTCCAGGCTAAGATAGAATCTGGAATCAATGTATGGTGTTCCCTTTGCCTAACTCCTATGCACTAAGCCAGTGATTGTCAGTCCAGTTCTTGGGGCGCACCAATAGACTACGTTTCCAGGATACCACTTATTAAACACAGGTCAATCAATCAAAGTGATTTAGCAACTAATTAGGCACCTGTGATTAAGCAGGGATAGTGAAAACATGCACTGTTGGTGTGTCCTTAGGATTAATATACTATGCTTTCTGCACCAAAAATTCTTCTCGGTAATGCCAAGGGGACAGTAGTGGGGTATGGGTATTTTTGGCTGGCACTCTTCCTCCGAACTTATTGCTTTTTATGTGCAAACAAGACACAGAGGAAATCAGAGTAAAATTCTTCTATATTCCAGTACATGTTATTGGGGATGTGTTTTGGGACTTGCTTGAATCAGTGTATGTATGGGTGTGAATGTGCGTGGGTTTGTTTGTGTGTGTGCGCGTGTGTGTGTATGTGTCGGCATGCCCTAATTCAGGGGTGCCAGGACATACATTTTTTGTCGTCATTCGAACATCATCCATAACGTTACCAGCTCTCTTCAACAGTCCCTCGCCATCATATTCAAACATATTGCGCAAAATATGTTGGCTAATATTGTCTACCTGTATAGAATAACATTGGAACAAAACAACATGCACAATATTGTAAAATAAATCTATTTAAATTAAGTAATTCAGAGGCAAACTGGCTGTACCGTAGGGAATAATGACAACTTTCCAAAATTCCCATCGACTTAAATGTGGCTTTTAATCCCTTGAAAGCGGAACATTCACATCCCAAAAAAATTTGAGCACGGGTTTGAATGATTAATATAAGATTAGCGGTGTTTTTTTCCCCCACTTACCTACGAGTGGAGATATTAAGCCTGAAAATGTGCTACTTCCGCATTCTGCGGCATCCTGTATGTGCGGCACTGAGCCGCGGGACTTCCCACCTCCCTCTCAGCTGCCCCAGAGGGCGCGTCCACTCTTCCCTTCGGAGCTGTATTTTTGTGGGCTAATGTTACAACAAGCTGCATTTACCATGCTACTGAGGTTGCAAGCTCATACAGGATGCCGCAGAATGCAGAAGTGGCACATTTTCAGGCTTAAAATCTCCACTTGTAGGTAATGGGGGGGGGTCAGTGCTAATTTTAAATTAATTATTCAAACCGTGCTCAATTTTTATGGATGCGAATGTTCCCCTTGAATGCTATAAAAGAGGGAAAAGTATCAGGGATGTTTTAGTAAACTCTGATCCCATCGACAAATATTTGAAAGATCAAATTACATCGAGAAAAGGAGTATTTAAATGCAATGGGTGTGTGGCATGCATGCACATGATTGGTGGAACAAGTTTCATGGTACCAAAGTTAAACTATGAAATTTTGATAAAACACCACATTACATGTACTACATCATATGTAATATGTTTATTAATTTGCCCATATCAAATGTGTTATGTGGGCAAGACAAGAGGCTAAAGGAACACCGTTCTTTGATCACAATCATACTGCCAGTGAGCATCAATTAAAACGATCACCAGTCACTAGACACTTTATTGCAATGAAGCACAGCGTAAAAGACTTGAGATGTCTACCATTCGAAGTGGTGAAGCAAGCGCCACGGGGGGGAGGGACAGAGAGTGACGTCTCTCCAAACGTGAATTGTATTGGATTTACACCCTTCAGACTTAAACACCGAATGGGCTGAATGAACAATTCACTCTCATTCATTATATTTAAACTTCAGTTGCAGTGATTGGTATACTTTGGAGTTGTTCATTATGTATACTATTCAGCCATTGTTCTTTTAAAGATATCTTTTAAGTAGTTTAACCACTGGACTACGGACTGGGAGGTTGGCATGACATGACGCTCGGAACCGGTGCCAAATGTAGTGAGGAAGGTTTAAAAAGGTAACTCAATCAGTAATCTGTAATGTTGTCCCTGGAGAAAGTCCCAAGAGGGACTGAAAAGTGGGACTAGAACCAACAGTACATATATTTTTAATTAGACAAATAATGTATTGTTTTTTTTAGCTATGGTGTGCTTAACTCACAAATATACAGCCCCCTGAATGCTATACAAGTACCGAATCAAAACACTGCTCACCATGAATCTTCTAATGATCTAGCAGTAACCATTGAGTGACCTACCAGTAGACCGTGATCTACGTATTAGGCACCCTTGGCCTAAGGCATCTTTTGCATAAACTGTAGTATCTACAGTGTCCACAAGGTGGCAGTACATTCTTATTTTCTATTGGAGATGGTGAGACTGTTACTAAGAGGAAGAGAAGGAATTCCAGATTAAACCATATCTCTCAGAGGTGACAAATATTTCTGTTGTCTTAAATGTGGCTTTTAACCCTTTACATGTGAGAGGGGTGTGCATGTAAAGGTTTAACCCACTGAAAGTAAGAACGGTTTCCAGTGCAAACAAAGGTTCGCCATGAATCTTCTTGTGGTCGACAAGGAACCACTTAGTGTCCAGCTTGGAGATCTCCATCTACCAATTGGTCACCCTTGTCCTAAACAATCTTTTGCTTTTCTACATGAACAAAAGTAAAAATCCATGATTGTTATGTTAAGGGTGTACGAAACCTTGATTATGAAAAAAACGCATGTTGTATGACTTTTCTTGCTGAGTAAAAGAAAGATTCTCCCACTGGGGGGGTTTTAATAATAGCTCCCCCTGGTGTCTAAACATTTCACCTGGTATCAGTTATTCTGTTGCATTCTATGGGAGAAGGGAGAGTCACTGCCTACATTTTTCCATAGACTGTGATGGCAAAAGCTGTACCACTTTTTGACAGTTTGAACTGTTAAAACGTTAGAATCCAACAAATGTTTTACGCTGCAGAAAAAACCTTTTGCGCCTACTGCAAGATCCCAGCCAGTGCTGCCTGCATAAAAGGTTATATTTTTCAATACAGGAGCAATTATACTTGAAAATAAAAATAAATGTGTGCATATCTCTAATGTAATAATCATTTGCAGCACTAAGTTATTGTAGTGAAAGTTTTGCTTTAAGGGTTTTGTTACAGCTTACCTTGACTTCAGCATCATCTGCAGGCGCGAGGCTTCAAGCATGCTTCAGGCCTCGGTTTTATGTGTTTGCTTCCTGTAGTCTCCTCCTACCAACTTCCTACTTCCTCCCTCTGAGTTGCTCCTCCTACTTCCTGTGGAGGGGTTTAAAGGGCAGACTGAGGCCTGACTCAGTTGCCCTTGAGTTGTTGTTCATAGCAGTTCTGTACCTTGGGCTCCGTGTATGACCTGGCTAGTCTTCCATCCATTCTAGTGCTGACCCGTGGCTCTGTCTGACTATTCTTTTGCCTAAACCCTAATAATGGACATCCAGTCTGGTGCAGACTTGTGGCTCTGGCTGACTACCTGAACTGTGTATGACCTGGCTTGTCTGACTACCCCCCTCTAGTGTTAACTTGTGGCTCTGTCTGACTATTCTTTTGCCTAATCCCTAATAATGGACATCCAATCTGGTGCAGACTTGTGGCTCTGGCTAACTACCTGATCTGTGTATGACCTGGCTTGTCTGACTACCCCCCTCTAGTGTTAACTTGTGGCTCTGTCTGACTATTCTTTTGCCTAATCCCTAATAATGGACATCCAGTCTGGTGCAGACTTGTGGCTCTGGCTAACTACCTGATCTGTGTATGACCCGGCTTGTCTGACTACCCCCACTGGTGCTGACTTGTGGCTCTGTCTGACTATTCATCCGTCCTTTCCCCTGGTGATCAGACACCCAATATAGTGCGGGTCTGGGGCTCTGGTAGACTTGCATAGCTGACTGCAGGCGTGAGTCAGTTTTCACCTTACTTCATCTGACTGCTGCGTGAGTCAGAGGGTTCAGTACCTGAGTCCTATAGCTTAGGAGTTCCCACCTGGTGGCAGGTGTGGATCTGAAGGTTCTTACTGTCTGCAGGTGCGTACCTGAGACTCACTCTTACTACCACTACTAGTGGCTTCTCCTTGGTTCCTGAGCATCCTGGTTTCCTGTTCGTCGGATCAAGATTGCCGTTCCGTTTGCTGCTGTATCACTTGTCCTTGTATGTGAGACTACCAGTGGCTTTGGCCTAGTCTCCAGCAGGGTGGTCTAGGACCCAGCCTATTATTTCTGGTAATAGTGCTTGCTGACCAGTACCCCCTGCTTGCCTATTGCCTATTCTTTTGTTTGTTGTTTTCAATAAACTCCATTAACTATACCGTACAGACTCTGAGCCTTCTTAGTATCCGTGACAGGTTTATAGTTCAGCTCAGATACAGAAATTGAGGCAAAGCCACAAACTAAGTGCTTTTGGGAAGCTAACAAAAAAAACCTCTTACAAAAATTCCACCAACTCCACAAGCCAAGTACCAAGGGATTAAGTGCCCTTGACATCAGGTTACAGTGTCTCTGTTGCAAAATTTGGAATGGTGAGTACCCATGTATATTTGTGGAAATTGTAAGACACAATACATTCATTTTGTTATTCTCATTGTAAGAATAGCTATATATTTATGTATTTGTCCACTTTATTAGGTCTTCGAGAAACATCCATGAAACGCTAGGGTGTCCTAAAAATGCCATATTCTGTTAGGTGTGCCTCGAGTAGAAAAAAGATTGAGAACCACTAGTTTAGACAATACAGGTTTTGCAAATTAAAACACTGGAAGTTTGGCCCCTGCTTGGAAGCTTACAATCTTAAAGGAGCTGCAAACTTTTTTTTATGAAAACCTATATGTTATAGAGCTTTTCTTTCACCCAAAACATGCTAAGAACTCCATCATATACAGCCAGACTATCAGATACAATTGCATCTGTTCTGACATGACGGACCGTGACAAGCACCTCCAGAAACTCAGAGGAGACGTTATAAAACACTGTTACAGTGCAAGGATTATTGACAGTCAGATACGGAAAGCTACTCACATACCAAAAAAATATCTTTTGAGCTACAAAAAACAGCATAAGGGAAACTGTGTGCCACTTGTTGTCACTTACCACCCCCAGGGTGAAGCTCTGCGCAAAATATCAAGAGAACGTCAAGCAACCTTACATACAGATAAAAGACTTAAGAACATATTCCCACAGCCTCCCTTACTCTCCTTCAGACAGTCTCCCAATTTAAAGTGTTAGTAATGTCCACAAAAATGTTTTTTGCATTTAGAAGAACTTAAAAAGCTGAGCTAAATGCAAAAAAAACGTCTCTCTCAAACTGCTATGGTTTAAGAGATACAGGCGTTTAAAGTTTGATCTCTCCTACCGACAGCTGTAAAGCTGTCAGCAGGAGATCCATGTCGGCCGACACGGAGGCGCTTGAGCAGAGCAGCAATCTCGTTATTTACCGCAAATCCCTTCATTGGAATGGTCTAGAACGTGTGCCTGGTTTTCAAGCGCTCGTTTTAGACCATTTCAATGAAGGGATTTGCGGTAAATAACGAGATTGCGGCTCTGCTCAAGCGCCTCCATGTCGGCCGACACAGATCTCCTGCTAACAGCTTTACAGCTGTCGGTAGGAGAGATCAAACTTTAAACGCCTGTATCTCTTAAACAATAGCGGTTTGAGAGAGACTTTTTTTGCATTTAGATCAGCTTTTTAAGATCTTCTAAATGCAAAAAACTTTTTTGTGGACATTACTAACACTTTAAAACAACTGATGGTAAATACAAAAAATGGCACATTACCCTGCCTACAAAGTAGGTGTAAAACCTGTGCACACATTTACACCACAGACAAGATACCCATACCAAACACCCAGTTATACCAAACACCCAGTTACACCATAAGATCAACGGTAATTTCACCTGCAAATCATCCAATGTAATATACCTCATCATGTGTACAAAATGCCCAACAGCTCTTTATGTTGGAGAAATGGGACAGACATTATATAAGAGGTTTAATTCCCACATATCCAGCATTAACAACAAAAAGACAGAGACACCAATGGTAGAACATTTTTGCCAAAGTAGACACAGTGTCAGGGACATTAGACTGTCTGTACTGATGGGACAATTTCGCATTCAGAGGGACAGAACATTATGGGAGGTAAAATTAATGTTACAATTTGATTCTTTGACTTATGGGCTGAATAGAGAGAGAGTTTCTGTCACATTATGACATTGTGAATTATGTTTTACGACAGTCCCTCTGGGATCATAAATACCTGGACTCCTCAGAGAAATAATGCAATTTAAATCACATCCTCTACCTCTGACTGATCAAAGAATCAGTATCTGGACTAACATTCTTATCTGATTTCCATTATAAACAATGCAATGTGTACTTGTATTTAAGAGAGAAGTTTTCATATTTATCTGTATAACATGCCTGAGGAAGAGACCTAAGAAGTCTTGAAAGCTTGCATTTTAAATCTGTTTAGTTAGCCAATAAAGGTATCAATTGTTCTAAATTGTTGTCGCCCATAGAGCTTTTCCTGTTCAGTAAAACAAGGGAACTACTACTGTCATTTATTTTATTAAAATGTTATAACAGTTCAAATAATCAGGAAGTGACTTTACAGTGCATTCACTTCCTGAAAGTTCTAACTGACAGGAAGTGACTCAGCAGTTTCTTTCACATTCTATGGAGAACTGTATGTCACTGACTTTCTTTTGCATTAGAATGTAACTGACCACTAGAGGGCACTGCTAATGTAAAAAAAAAAAAAAAAAACCACAAGTTTAAACTGCAATAACTCTAGAGATATATATCTCTCAGCAGTGGAAGTACACTTATTTTACTCATAAGGAAACACACAATATATTTTTTTCATAAAAGGTTTACTGCTCCTTTAAGACCATACATTTGTCTATATATTCTCCCTATTGTCGCATTTCTCACACAGACTTTACTTTCAACACATCATCCCAGATTACACTCACAAGAGTAGGTGAAGTGAACGGGGCCACCTGGTAAGAATCTGAAATCACAATGCCCTCTTCTCATTTTCTTTACAGCCCCAAGAGATTGCTGTGGATTTATTGTGTTAGCTCTATAAATAATGTACAACTGCAACACAGGCCTTTGTAACAATGTAATGAAGTTTGCTCTTGGGATTCAGTGGAACTACTGACACGTTACAAAGCGAAACGCGTTAACACCCCAGAGAGCTACACTTCAAATCTCTGTGTACATGACATTAAAAACTCATTTGTACTGATATATAAACCTGTCTAAGGTGGGAGGAGGGGGGAAAATGGGGGAAGAGCGCAGGGGTAGAGAGGATTCTGCATTTCCTTTACTTAGACTTATAACTCCTAATGTCAATGTCAGTAACAGAGGGACAGTAATGCAAAGCCCAATATATTGTATTAGATTTATATAAAATATGAAATCAACAGCAAACAATTGCTCACTCACAAAGACAGAGGTTTAAAGTGCTATAATCATATTGTACTTAAAGGAACACAAAATACCTAAACATAAAGTATATCATATACTTACAGCTGGCATATTTAAAACTAATTGTTCTTATGAAGCATCCCTAATATAGAATTCCAAACTTGCTTTCTAACGCATTTGTACACTGTCCAATCAGAGATCTTTTATTTAATGTTCTTAATGATTGTAATATGTGATAAGAGATAAAGCTAGTATATTTATTGTGATTATTGCCCACCAGAACTGCTGCTATCTTGTCTCAGACCTTTTCCAAAGAATACTGGATAATAACCTCAACACTGGTTCCACAGAGCAAATGTAAGACGATGTAACGGTTCATACAAATGTATACAGGACAGGTACTTATAGGTAACAATCACTTTATTAAGCACAAATAATAAAACAGTAAGGCACGTCTCAGCAGTAAACAGCAACCAGAGGAATATGTATTCAACAGAACTAGCGCCACCTCTTGGGATCAGGAGATTACCTCCGTAAGAAACTCGATCAGTATGACCCAGTAGTTGAAACGAATGCGTAGTCTGCAGAGCCACAGGTCCACACCTGGAGGATACCAGACTATACGGAAAGACAATCAGGAAGGATAACTGTCTGAACCCCAGGTCTGCATCTGTAAGGAAACCAGATGTAATCAATAGGCAGCAGTAGTAAGGAATGTCTGAGCCTAGGTCCGCACCTAGAGGATCACCAGACAAGCCCCTAGTTAACAATGAGTGGATAGTCGGACAAGCCAGGTCATGCACTGAGCGGGTAGTTAGCCAGAGCCACAGGTTTGCACCAGATAGAATATATACTGAAGCGTTGGTATGCGGAATACTCAGTGGACAGAGACCCAGGTCAACACCAGAGTGGGTAGTCAGACAAGCAGGTCATACACGGAACAAATAGTCAGCCAGAGCCTCAGGTCTGCACCAGAATTGTTGTCGGACAAGCCTAGGGTCATACACAAAGCGGATGGTCAGACAGAACCACAGGTCAGCACCAGATCGGATAGTCAGACAAACCGAGTAATACACAGAGCTCAGGAAACACATCTGCACTGGAACACCACAAAAGGGCAACTGATGTGGTGTCCAGGCAGGGTACTATGACTTTAAGAGCCGGGTCGCAACGTCACACGGGATTCCCTTGATGCACGTCCGCATTCTGCAGCACAGACGGAAGCAGGAAGCTGGCTGCCTGCCAGGAAACCAGGGCAGCCGGCTATCAGGGAATTAGACGCGGCAAAGAGCCACGAGGCAGCACACAGGAGACCGGCCGTCCACAGATGCCCAGCGGCTGTCTCTTCAGGTAAGAGAAACGCTTACAGATGAGAGTTTAGACCTCGGTAAACAAACAGAGAAAGATTTTTAGGTAACTGTATTCCTAATTAATCGTGTTGAGAAAAAAAGATGTAAATTATCTGCGAGAGACTTGAGAAGAATCAAACATGAAGCTACCAGGAACCTCTTATCCTCCAGTTCTGTCATATTCCATAACTGCAACCTACCTGGATTGTCCAGAAGTACTAGGTGTTCAGTGTTCAGAGACATGGCCTCAGTAAGGAAGGCTGAAACCTGACCACCACTGAACAAGACACATTGTCACCTTCCCGCCTCCCGGCCGCCTTGTTTCCTCTCTCCTGTGGCGTTGGGGCGGTAGTCTGTCCTCTTCCCCTCAATTTCGCGCTTGCTTCCGGGTTCGCCGCGTCCTTCCCCGATGACGTCACGGCGTCATTTACTATATGTAGCAGCGTCTCCCTGCTATCGGTGCACTTTCACAGTGTTCCCAGGGAGCGTTGACCTGGTTCCAGGCTCTGCTGTTGCTCCTGTCTTGTTCCTAGTCGCAGTCATTCCCTGCCCAATTCTTCAGTCTTTGTGTGCAGTGTCCAGTTAACCCTTGTGTCCCTTTTTCTGCCTAGACTTCCTGTGAATGACCCTTGGCTTTGGATTTGACTACTCTCTTGCCTGCCGAATCTGTTCTGCTGGACCACCTGTGAATGACCCTTGGCTCTGGAACTCACTACTCTTTTGCCTGCCGATTCTGCCCTGCTGGACCACCTGTGTATGACCTTTGGCTTCGGAACTTACTATTCTCTAGTCTGTTGATTTGTCCGTCCGTGTATGACCCAGGCTTTCTTCTAGACCAACCCTATATCTTGCTGTTCTTCGCCCCTCGGGGCAATTCCTGTCTCAAGTCTCACTCCATTCCTTCGTCTGGGGAGTTACGCCCAGATTGGCCCGTGTACCCCAGCTTCGTACGCTACTCTTCGTACCCTAGCCTTCACTCCCCCCTGCAGGGGAGCTACGCTGTCCATAGGGGGTCCCGGTCTGGATTTCGTCAGCCTTCTATCGACAGCCAACGAGATCCTAGCACCGCTCTCCAGCGCCGCTCGCCAACACTCCCTTCCCTGCAGGCTACGGTCTGCTTTCAGTTTTGACACACATACGTTGAATCGTCAAGACTGGGCCAAGAAATATCTGAAGACAGATTTTTCAAAGGTTTTATGGACTGATGAGATGAGAGTGACTCTTGACGGACCAGAAGGATGGGCCCGTGCCTGGATCAGTAACGAGCACAGAGCTCCACTTCGACTCAGACACCAGCAAGGTGGAGGAGGGGTACTGATATGGGCTGGTATTATCAAAGATGAGCTAGTTGGACCTTTTCGGGTTGAAGATGGACTGAAACTCGCTTTCTTCAAGCAGTGGTACAGGAAAATGTCTGCATCTTTCAAGAAGACCGTGATTTTTATGCAGGACAATGCTCCATCACATGCATCTAAGTACTCCACTGCGTGGGTAGCCAATAAAGGCCTTAAAGATGATAAAATAATGACATGGCCCCCTTCCTCACCTGACCTAAACCCTATTGAGAACTTGTATACCCTTCTTAAATAGCAGATTTACGCTGAAGGAAAACAGTACACCTCTCTGAACAGTGTCTGGGAGGCTGTGGTTTCTGCTGCACAAAAAGTTGATCGTCAACAGATCGAGAAACTGACAGATTCCATGAATGGAGGGCTTATGACTGTTATTGAAAAGAAGGGTGGCTATATCGGTCACTGATTTTTTTTTTTTTTTGGAAATGTCAGAAAATGTTTATTTGTAAATTTTGAGTGTTTAGTATTCTCACTTTAATAGATAAAAATAAACACGTAAGATGGGAAAATTATCGTTTTTCATTTAGTTGCACACTAATAGTTGCCCGATAATTTTGCACACATAGATATTCTCCTAAGAAAGCCAAAACCTCACTTTTACTTTCTTAAATATTTAGGTTTAAGGTTTCTTAACAGTTTGGATTGACAGAGAGCACTAAAGTTGTTCAATAATAAAATGAATCCTCAAAAATACAACTTGCCTAATAATTGTGCAAACAGTGTATACCTGACTGCTGTATGATGGGCTCCTACCTAGGTAAGTGCTACTGCTACACATTAATTCTAGTGTATATTTCCCCTTTAAATCCAGAGGCAATTATGCTTTCATCCTTTGTTTCGAAAATATTGCTGTAGCCATTGCTAGTCAAACAGGTACAAAACAGAATTCAATTAATTCAGTGAAATCCGAGAAAGACAGATATATCCATTTTCTCAAGAAAGCAAAGACGTTAAACAATTAGTTTAATTGAGAATGAATCATTTTAATGAAATCCATTACACTGTTAAACTGTTTAAAAGAAAACTGGGGTGGGAAGTGTAAGTAGGATTGGTTGTGAATTTTAAAGGAATAGCATACATTTATTATGGGAAAAAAATATATTTTAAACCTGTAACTGTTTGATTGCCAGATAGGTATCCAATGCATTGGATATCCATCTACCACACAAGTGATTAAGCACTTACTGTAAAATCTCAGGTATAATACGCACCTGTGTATAACACGCAGGTGTATATTATGCCCAAGATTTTAGGGGAAAACAAGAGTGCCTATGTTTAATACGCACCCTTGTTTTCCCCTTTACTTAAAAAAATTATTGCTGCCAGCTACCTTCCCTCCGACCCCCCCAGCGCGACCCGATGTCAAGAGAAACCTTACTTTCTTTTTCTGCACTTGAATACTGTGATCTGTGTTAAGCTCTGTGTCCCATCTTCCTTGCGGGCGGGCGGCAGGTTTGCATTTTCTGCCCGCTTCCTTCAATGGACTTTCTGGACCTTCCTCCTCCAGCCAATGGCAATGTAGCTTTTAATGCAGAAACAGCCATGGTCACCAGAGGCGTAACTAGAAGTCACCATGCCCTGGTGCAAAAATTACCATGGCCCCACCACCAGCACATTGCCCCCATTGGGTATCTCCACATTGCCCCCAACTCTCCAAATTGCCCTCAATGTTCTCCTCTCCACACTGCCTCCAAAATCCACATTGTCCCCAACTCTCCACATTGCCCCCAATGTCCTCCTCTCCACATTGCCCCCAACTCTACACATTGCCCCCAGTGTCTGTCTCTTACCTCCCTGGTGGTCCAGCGGCGTGGCAATAGAGGTCTGTGCCTCCTTCGGCACAGACCTCTATGAAGACCAGGAGTTCCTGCACAGTCCTCTCATCAATAATGCAGAGCTATAGGAGATGATGTCATATCCCAGTGCTCTGCATTACTAGAGTGCCCACGAGGGAGAGCTCAGCAGCAAGAGGTCTGCTGTACAGGGCAGGGGTTGCAGGGGGTGGCTTCGACCGCTATTGTTACGCCAGTGATGTTCACAACTCCCCTCCTAACCCTATGACCCCCAGTTGGGGTAAGCAACACATTGCAGAGCAACGCATTGCTCATCCCTCTGGCACTCAAATGGTTTAATGATGAGTGCCTCAACGATCATAGCAAATATCTGAATTAAATTGTGCCCAGTGGCCACATGCAGGCAAGTCAGTTTAGTCCTTCACCTGTTTGTATGCAAGGGACATTATTGTATCTGGCCATACAAAACTTCAGACCTTCATCACTAATATGCCCTTCATTTATGATCATTAACCCCTTGATTGCTAGAGTCCTCCACTGCATTGCTACACAATGCTACACCACGCTTACGTAGAAAGAATTTAACCCTTTGAGTGCCAGAGGGGGCACTCAAAGGGTTAAATACATTTTAAATGTGATTGCTTTGCTACATCACTAACTGCACAGATGCCTAGAGCCCATTTCCTCTCATCACTCATGTGATGTTTGTTACTTACCCCGCTGGCACTCAAAGGGTTGTTGTTCTGGGTGCAGAAGCCTCTCTCTACCCTCCCCAACACATCAACACCTTCACAACAGAATGGTATGCTAATGATCACAGTCTCTCTCCCTCCCCTTGTGATCATGTGTGTCTCTATTGCCAAGGCGTTGTGCTAGACACATATCGACAGACACACATTGTCATCAGTGGTGTCCGTAGAAATTTTTCTGGTGGGGGGGGGGGGCAAAGCCATAATATGACCCCCAGGCCAGCCCATCCAGCCCTTTGTTTATATGGAGGGGGTAATTGTAGGGGGGGGGGGGCAAGTGTCCCCCCCCCCTCCGGACACCCATGATTGTCATAGCATCAGCTCTTAGTGCATCTTCCCCCTGGCGTCCAAAAGTTTAACTTTTTTTTTCAGTTCTCTTCATAACTGTTTGAAGACTAATAACATTTGAATGAAGCACCCCAGCAGTTTGAATAGACTTGTTGTAGTCAGTAGGAAAATCCCTACAATTATATATATATATATATATATATATATATATATATATATATATATATATATATAAAAATTTCTTTTTTTTTTTTTTTTTTTTTTTCCCCCACAATAAAACCAGGGCCAGATTTACATCTCAGGCTCCCCTAGGCACAACACACTCTGGACCCCTAGCCCTGCCTTTGCCCTGCCCATATCCACACTCCTCACTTAGCCACACCACTCCTTTAACCACATCCTCTTGGGGATCACACCCATTTTTTTATTCTTAACAGTACTTGTTTTACCAACATCAATATGGGCCATATTATACATAAATGTTGGTAAAACAATGGTGAATACAGCTTTGAAAATGAGTATATGGTTACCAGTGATTAAAAAGTGAAATATATAAGTACACAAAGAAAATGGCACGAAGAAGTCAAACTTCACCATCGTTTAAAAAAATAATATTAAAAATAAAATGATCACTTAAAATTGGAAGTGGGCGTGACTGGGCCGCTGTCTGGCGTCCTCGAAAATTTGTCACCCTAGGCCAGTGCGTAGTTGGCCTATTGATAAATCCGGCCCTGAATAAAACGTAACTGCTCCTTTAAAGCACCTCTGGGATTTCACAGATGTTGTCAGTCCAAGTCCTTAAATCATAAGTGGGCAACTGGAGGCCCTCCAGCTGTTCACTACTACAATTCCCATCAATGCCAGCCAGCCAGGGATGATGGGAGTTGTAGTCTTTAATGGCTGCAGATGCTAGAGACAGCAATGCATTGGAGATGCCTGTAGCATCAAAGAGGTTAACAACTTTTATGTGACATAGTCAGTTGTCTGAAATTAAAGGGATACTAACAGTTGAATAAAAATGCAGCTCTGATTGATCATCAGGGATGTGCACAGACATTTTGGGGGGCAGGGGCTCAAATGGAAAAAAGGGCACTTCTGATAATTATCACAGCCCTGTCACATCCAATGGCAGCATCTCCGCGGCGCGCAAGGCGTAAGCAGAGAGGATCCGACACACGCGAGAGGAGAAGACCCGGCCAGCATGTTAAAGAGACCTTACACTCAGGGCCTGATTTACATCTCAGGAGCCTGTAGGCACAGAAATCTGAAGCCCCCCCATTGGCCATCTCCACTGGACACCTCCACAATGCTCATAATCTCCACATTGCCATCCATCATCTCCATATTGCCCTTACATTGCCCCCATCATCTCCATATTGCCCCCATCAGCTCCATATTGCCCCCATCAGCTCCAACTTACCCTCACATTGCCCCCATCAGCTCCACATTACCCCATCATCTCCATATTGCCCCCATCAGCTCCAGCTTACCCTCACATTGCCCCCATCAGCTCCATATTGCCCCATCAGCTCCAACTTACTTTCACATTGCCCCCATCATCTCCATATTGCCCCATCAGCTCCAACTTGCCCTCACATTGCCCTCTTCATCTCCATGTTGCCCCCCATCAGCTCCATATTGCTGTCAGCTCCAACTTACCCTCACATACATTGCCCCATCATCTCTACATTGCCCCCCAGTGTCCATTTCCTACCTCTTCCCTGGCGGCAGGAGAGGTCTGTATATGCCTCCTTTGGCACAGACCTGTAGCTGCTGGAGCTCCCGCTCGGTCTTCTCTTTATGCAGAGCGCTGGGAGATGATGTCAACACTCCCCCAGTAATACTAAAGAGCTGACGAGGGAGCGCAGCATCTACAGGTCTGTCCTGAAGGAGGCACAGACCTGACTTGGTGGTGGGGGGATTAGTGCGGGCGGTGAGGCAACTATTTTTTATTTTTTGTTCAAAGGGCACGAGGGCACTTTGGACAAAAAGGGCAGGTGCTCAAGCCTCCCTTGGTGTCTATGTGTGCACGTGCCTGATCCTCATACAACGAGGGTTATGTAGTGCTGTATTTCAATATTTTACATTTTGTAGTTTAAAAATAATTCTATTCTAAAGGATCCTCTTCCCTCCCCTTTCACTTATGTCATGCTACCTCTCTGAGCCAACTGGATGGAGTGCAGCGAGGGACAATCTTCATTAAAGGGAACTTTCAGCCCAACATGACTGTGTCTCTAGCGGTTCCTTTGCCTAAGTTATACTGTACTCCAGGGTTCAAAATTTCCACTCGCCACTAGCCAATGGCGAGTGAAAATTTAGCCCTGGCAAGTAGAAATTCAGCCCTGGTGGGTATGTTTTGGCTTGCAGTGACAAGTAACTTTTTAGGTCTGGCTAGTAGCAAAGGACTTCAAATTATAAGCCCTGCTGTACTCTGTTATTTTTTTTTTTTTTTAAATAAAAGGTTCGTAATTGCAGAAATTTGCATTTTATATATGACGTTACCTCGTTGAGCCGAGTGGACCAGGTGTAGTGTGCATGGTAGAAGCAGTACCGTACGGTACATTTGTCACTCCCCCTCTTGCAACTGATAACCATGTGACCGGGCACTCACCAACCTCCTGCGATGTTGGCATAGTGACAGCGTGTTCATGTAACAAGTTCTCACTATATAAATAAGCAGCCTGCTTTCCAAGCTAAAAATATAGCTTAACCCCTTAAGGAACGGTGCGCGCGCGCGTGGCCGGCACTTGCGGAACACGGGGCAGCCGCTCCGGGAGCCCTGAACTCCATGCCGTGCCAAGACTGTCATTGGTCCTTAAGTGCTGGACTGCCGTGACGGTCCTGGCGCGTCAGTGGTCCTTAAGGGGTTAAGAAAAGCGGTCTAAGCCTTACAAACTCGCACACCATAAAAAATTGGGGGGGACTATGGAGCGTCTCTCTTCCTTGCTGATTGACAAGAGAGTTTGCACAGTTACATAACTTGGGCAAGATGGCTGCGCTCTATCTAATCGTGTTGCTTATACCAGAGGTACAATTTACTGAAATCCAGACATATTTGCAATGTTTATCATATGTTTTCATGTTCACAGTGATGAGATCTACTACCATGAATTCACTTGCTTTACCATGATAGTTACACTTTAACCCTTTGAGTGCCACAGGGGTACGCAACGGATTGCGAACCCCTCTGGCACTCAAAGGGTTAAAGGGACACTAATGTCCCATAATTTTTTTTCTGGTTTTGTAGATTAAAAAAAAAAAAAAAAAATTATATAGCACAAATCCCATCTCTCAGTGGCATAACTAGAAGCCACCGGGCCCTGGTGCAGACTTTGCCATGGGGACCCCCCGACCACATTACTGCCCCCCCTTCACATTGCCCCATGTCCATCTCCTACCTCCATCTCCTACCCGCTCTCCCGCATGGTTCTCAGTAATGCAGAGCGGTGGGAGATGATGTCATCACTCTGCATTGCTAGAGCACCAGGAGATCAGCTGTTACACAGAGTGAGTTGCTGAGGATGCGTGTGTGAGGGGGACGCAGGGGGCGGACGGGCCCCTGGAGCGATGGGCACGGTCGTAGGTGAGACTCCTGTTGTTACACCACTGCTCTCACACCTTTATGGTTTGAGAGATATTCACTTCTAAAGTTCCCCCCTCCCTCCCCTTCTCCTGACGTCAGCGCTCAACTAACAACAGGAGGTCCTGGTCCTGGGACCAGCCGGCGGCTCTTCAGCAGAGTTGAAATCGCATTATTGGAAAACAATTACTTCATTGGAACGGTCTACAAAATGTGCCTGGTTCGCAAGGACACTTTGTAGACCATTCCAATTCAGTAATTTTTTTTCCAATATCGCTATTGCAGCTTTGCTGAAGAGCCGCCTCGTGTCGGCCGACACGGATTTCCTTCTGTCAGCTTTAAATCTGACATCAGGAGAGGGCGGGGGGAACTTTGGATGCAAATATCTCTCAAACTATAAAGGTTGCTACATCATTTATTTTTTTAAACTCTACAAAACAAAACAAAAAAATTCTGGGACATTACTGTTCCTTTAAATATAAGGAAAATCCTGCCCTCCTTCATCAAGGTGGTGAGGGTTTTCCTTAAACTGATACACAGAAGATTGTCCCTCGCTGCGCACTGTCCGTTCCCACGACCAGATTTCACATCTGGGGGAGGCGGCTAGGGAGCGGTAACAGGGGAGGAAGGGGGATCATTTAGAATTGAATTATTCTTGAACCACAAAACGTAAACTACTGAAATACAGCACTACATGATCCTTGTTATATGAGGGTCGATCGGAGCTACTTTTTTATTCAACTATCACTGTCCCTTTAATTATTTGTTTCAGTACTCTGGGATTGATCATGTTCGGTTGCAGAGGACTATTAACACCTTGAATGCCAGCAAGGTCTTCAGTACATTATTTGCAACAATTTATATCCCATCCTTAAGAATTTTGCAATTCATGAGACTGTACTGAGATGAAGTGGAGCAAACCAATTAGAATATAGGGGTCGTATAAAATCCCCACAATTGCCGTTGATGTAAAAGGGCTTTTAACCCCTTAAGTGTTGTCCAGCCCATTTACTTAATTAACCCTTTGAGAGACAGAGGGGTATCCAACGCATTGCATACCCATCTGTCTCTCAAATGGTTAAATTAAGGCCTAAAGAATCGTGCCTGCTGCCAAAGCCACGATCTCCCCTTTGGTGCAGTTTGTTTTTCTCCGAATTACCCTACGTTCTTTGCGCATATTACCTAGTGAATACCATTTATAGGCTCACTAACACTTAAAAATGAGCCGCACTTACATACGTGTGAATCCTCATTCTCTATGCAGCATTTGTAAACAGTCTTTTTTGAGGCCTAAAATCTAATCCTTCCTATGCTCTTAGGGAGCAGACATTCCTTCCTTTTTTCAGGGCTCCAATTCATGGTCCACTATAATCTGTGAATGAGCTGAGATAAGACAACAGCATTTCTGGAATACAAGAGGTGATGACGGAAGTTGTGGTTCCCAGCAGCTAGACATCCAAGGCTGCCTTCCCCGACATAGCTCACTTGATTTAAGTTAGTTCTTAACCCCTTAATAAGGACCTCTATATCATCTAAGGGGTTAAATAACAGCCAGTAAAACGTTATGTAATCTGTTAACTCTTTGAACACCATAGGGGTATGCAACGCATTGCTCTGCAATGCGTTGCATACCCCTCTGGCATTCAAAGGGTTAAATTAACCAGCCACCAACAGGATATGTTTCTGTTGAGGAAACAGTGGTATCACTCAGTCAACACCCATAACTCAGGATATGGGGTTGGAGGCATAGTTTCGGTATCCCCCAAATTTGGCACTCTATCCTGTTTGCAGACTAGGCAACAGCAATTTCTATACTATGCATTTTGTTTTGGTGTATCTTGCTTCTTTTACTTCCCTTGTTTTTCTTCTGCCCTACCCTTTTCTCTCTCGCTCTCTCTCTCTCCTCCCTCCATGCCTCCCCCCCCCCCCCCCCACACTCCATCACTGCCAAATTCTCCCTTCCCTGTTTTTTTGCGGTTCTTTCTTACAAGAGGTGAGACCATCTGCTGAGGAGGATTCGACAGACTGGAAGAGACAGATGGGTCTCTCTCTATTTTCTTCTTTCCACAATTTCGAATTTAAAGAAGAACTTAATCAGATTATTTTTTCACTGAAAGATTTATGCTCCTTTCCCTGTAACCGTTCCAAGCGCTGCCACTCAGCCTAACAGCACAGATGTCTGCGGAGAGGAGAGCAGGAGCCAGATCTCTCTCTTCCTCTTCCCGCCTCCTCCCACCCACCGCGATTAATTCATAAAACGCGATACAGGCAGACGCTTACCCTTAGAACGCCTCTCACCCACTGATCAGTTTTACACCTTAAGCTTTTAACCCTTTGAGCGCCAGACCCTCTGGCACTAAGAGGGTTAAAGGATAAATAAATTCTCCCACGCACTTGCTGTACTTTGGCTACAAAATACACATAGCATCTTTAACCCTGTAAGTGCAAGAGGGGTACGGAACGCATTGCAAAAGCAATGCGTTCCGTGCCACTCTGGCACTCAAAGGGTTAATCGGTCCTGGGAGCCACGTCCATGGATGCTGACATGATAGTTGACGGCAGGTTTTACAGACTGAAGCAGGCAGTGTGTGTGAGTCTTATTAACTCTTAAGGAGCAGAGGGGGGTGCAACACACGGAGATGCAAAGAGTGCGCACCCCTCTAGTCTGTAAAGAGTTAAAGTGATAGTAATGCTTAAAATGTAAATAAATCTTTTGTAGAGTTTATCCATTGATTAAAACAAGGGTACCCCTACTGCTGAGAGGTGTTTTATTCAAAAGTTATTACAGCTCAAACATGATTTTTTTTTAATTTATTTTTTTTGATACGTGCAGTATCACAGTGGCCTGAACGTGTACACACTGTGTATTCGGCTGGGGGCCTCCTCCTCCTGAGGTAAATGACATTGTCCGTTTGTCTGAGCCCCCTGTCTCTTCCTCAGACAGCTCAAATCCCGCCCTACACATCCCATTGGCTAGCCACTGGGCACAACTGATTGGCTGGCCCCTGGCAGTAAGCCTGCCCTGTGGTGTGGCTGACACTGATCCAGAACCTTTTTTTTCATGGCACCCAAAACAGGTCTAGCCTATATACTGACAAAGGCGCCCAAGGTAGGGCAAAACGTTGATACATTAAAATTGCACATTTTTCATCATCTGGAAATCCTGTGAGTGCAGTTCTTGAACTACTAAATGTCTTTGTGTATATATAATCCTATATAGTCGCTAAAACGGAGCGTCCAGCTCTGTATCAGCCGCGGCGCGGGCAGTCTCTACTGCGCATGATTGCCCCGCGACCGGCTGGCAGTGGCACTGTGGCCGGTGTAACGGACACTTAAACCATACCTCCCAACATTTCAAATTCCCAAAGAGGGACACTTGTGTTTTAGGGGGTGTGGCTTGTGGGCGTGGCATTACCAAGAATTTTTAAGCTATTTCATGACCTGTTGACACCTTCTTCTATAACCTAATAAATGATTTATAACAAGACCAAAGTATTTTATTTACACAGACTAATTTATAAACACATATATATGGTTGTTTAAACAAACAATAATGTGAGTTTTATAGCTGTAGAGCAATGTGATACACTTATATACACACCACATATACACTCTCCTAAAAAGAGGGACATCAGGGTGGGAAAGAGGGACAGAGGGATTTGGGTCTAAAAGAGGGACTGTCCCTCCTAAAGAGGGACACTAGGGAGGTATGCTTAAACTAATATATATAATACGTTCAGTTTCAAATCTGGTAATCCTAAATATCTGTACTGTCAAATATGTTGTTAAGACATTTATACAAGTATTCTAGTGCGCGGGGCCCATCCAGTTGACCTTTTACAATTCCTAAGAAAGAGGGACTTTCAGAATGAAAAACAGAGATGAGCTATGTAAATGACCCCCAATACAAGGCACACAGAGGAGGCTATTGTATTTTGTCCTGTACTCACTAGTCAGTATCAGTTACGTCTTTATTCCTGTACAATGCAAGGAATGTGTGAGGTCTTAAAGGGTAGGATGAGAGGGGGGAGACAACAAGAGGCCCTCCAGCTGCTGACAAAGTACAACTCCCATCATTTGGTGGCAGAGAATGATGGGAGTTGTAGTCTGATTCCAGCTGGAGGGCCCTCCTGTTAATCATCATTTCCATACCTCCCAACATTTCAAATTGCCAAAGAGGGACACTTGGTTTTTAGGGGGTGTTGCTGGGGGCATGTCTGGTGGGCGGGGCATTACCAAGAATTTTTAGGCTATTTCATGACCTATTAACACCTACTTGTGAAACCTAATAAATGATTTAGAACAAGAATAAAGTGTTTTATTTACACAGACTACTGTATAAACACATATACTGACATTTATACAAACAGTAATGTGAGTTTTATTGCTGTAGGACAATGTGATACACTTCTATACACACCACACAGTCCGATCTGTATTATAATTAATCTAGCAATTCTAGTATTATTGTCATATAGTCAAAGGTGTACAGACTGAGAAATTATCGTTGTCCCTGTCCATCCATACACACATTTTCATCTTCCTCTCTCTCTTCACCTAGCAAAAGAACAAAGAGTAGTATTTCCTGACCAAGAGCTCATATTTCCAGGCTGCATTCTCTCTCTCTTGTTTAGACTTCACCCAAAGAATTGTCCAGTGATAATTTGTAAGGCAACTATTGCACAAGGCCCCACTGCACAGTGTTATACTGCCACTTAGTGGTGTGGCGATAGGAATTACATCACCAGCAGGTTTGGTGTTTTCAAGATCTGTAACAATTTGGGTCAAACAGGGTCTGTATTCTGTTGCCAGTGATAAATCCTATGACTGATTTTTATTTTACAGATTCCTACTGAAGTCTGTCACACCTCAGTACATCTCCTCTGTAGTCTATAACTAAAGCTCTCCCATAGAATAACATAGGAACTGGAGAGTTTATCACACTGGAGAAGTTATCTCCTCTTTATCACACCTCAGTACATCTCCCCTGTAGTCTATAACTAAAGCTCTCCCATAGAATAACATAGGAACTGGAGAGTTTATCACCCTGGAGAAGTTATCTCCTCTTTATCACACCTTAGTACATCTCCCCTGTAGTCTATAACTAAAGCTCTCCCATAGAATAGCATAGGAACTGGAGAGTTTATCTCACGGGAGAAGTTATCTCCTCTTTATCACACCTTAGTACATCGCCCCCTGTAGTCTATAACTAAAGATCTCACATAGAATAACATAGGAACTGGAGAGTTTATCTCACTGGAGAAGTTATCTCCTCTTTATCACTCCTTAGTACATCTCCCCTGTAGTCTATAACTAAATCTCTCTCATAGAATAACATAGGAACTGGAGAGTTTATTTCAATGGAGAAGTTATCTCCTCTTTATCACACCTTAGTATATATCTCCCTGTAGTCTATAACTAAATTTGTCCCATAGAATAACATAGGAACTGGAGAGTTTATCTCACTGGATAAGTTATCTCCTCTTTATCTCACCTTAGTACATCTCCCCTGTAGTCTATAACTAAATCCCTCTCATAGAATAACATAGGAACTGGAGAGTTTATCTCACTGGAGAAGTTATCTCCTCTTT
Organism: Rhinophrynus dorsalis; assembly: GCA_037306005.1. NCBI lineage: Eukaryota > Metazoa > Chordata > Amphibia > Anura > Rhinophrynidae > Rhinophrynus > Rhinophrynus dorsalis. The sequence continues at coordinate 12,739,065 of CM074728.1, forward strand.
ATCACACCTTAGTACATCTCCCCTGTAGTCCATAACTAAATCTCTCCCATAGAATAACATAGGAACTGGAGAGTTTATCACACTGGAGAAGTTATCTCCTCTTTATCACACATTAGTACATCTCCCCTGTAGTCTATAACTAAAGATCTCCCATAGAATAACATAGGGACTGTAGAGTTTATCTCACTGGAGAAGTTATCTCCTCTTTATCACACCTTAGTACATCTCCCCTGTAGTCTATAACTAAATATCTCCCATAGAATAACATAGGAACTGGAGAGTTTATCTCACGGGAGAAGCTATCTCCTCTTTATCACACCTTACTTCAATGCATTGCACACCCCTCTAATACTCAATGGGTTAACTGATCCCCCTTCCCTTCATCTGTACTGTGCCTGTAGTTTCGTGCAGTGGCTCGCGTGCAGTCGTCTCACTCACTTCCTCTCCTAAACTGTTTGCCTGGCTCTCTGGTGTCCGCCCTCAGAGTCTTTGGAGAGAATAGGAACGAAAGTGGCCAGTGACCCACACCCTGCAAAATCTATTGGAGTAATAAGGATGTAGAGTGCTCTCAATCTGACCCTATTATTCTATCCATAGCCAGGGTATCTCTTTGACTTCTGGCTAGTTAGTATCTTTAGAGATTTCTCTGATTGTCTGTGATACTGCGATTGACCTCTGAGGCTGGTAACAAAAAAATAAATCGTGCTCCTGAGATGGAAGCGACGGCGCTTTCTTCCTATCTGGAATGACGCCAGCCCCGCCGGAGTTTGGACGCCTGCTCTGACTGTTTGTTTACGACACCCTCCATCTCTCGCCTCCTGCATCCTGAACTGAGTAAGTGCTCAGCACTCTATACAAACACATCTCCCTCTATAAGCTGGGGAAGGAGGGGCGACGCTGTAGGCACTCAAGGTGTCTCCGACGCTTTGCAAAGTAGTGCAGTGGACAACCCAGATGGTACTCAAATGGTTAAAGTACACTAACTCTTCCTAATAATATCCCACACATACCTTAACCCCTTAATGACCAGCTGTGCAGGCACGCAGCGGTCACTAAAGAACCACGGAGCATTTTTTAAAAAATTTTTTTGACGATCGGACTCAGGGCTCCCCGAATGGCGTGCAGCCCTGAAATCCATGATAGTCAAAGTATGTAATGGGTCGTTCAGGCACTTTTTACCCATGACATACCATGACCGTCAAGGGTCGTTAAGGGGTTAATCTGGGCAGAAAATCCTACTTGCCACAGGGAATCAGTTATTTATTATCAATTATATAAAGATTGCATCTTTAAAGGGGAACTATCACCCCTATACAAGTTAAGCTCATTTAATCCTTCTAGCGATAAGCTTAGAGCCTTTGTTATTTATCTTTAACCCCTTAACGACCGACCGCACGGGCGCGTTGCGGTCACTAAAGGACCACGGAGCATTTTTAAAAAAAAAATTTTTATTGGGATTCTGAACTCCCCGAACGGCGTGCAGGCGCGAGGGGAGCCCGGAATCCCATGACGGTCATAGTACGTCATGGGTCGTTAAATCAGATCTACCCATGATGTACTATGACCGTCAAGTGTCGCTAAGGGGTTAAAAAAACATGCTGTGGCGAAATCTACTTTTTTAAAAATGAGCTGCGGCCTTACCTCCGGACAGACTGTAGGTACGGCTCTGCACTGCAGCCTATCAATCTTCTTCTGTTCCCTCACCAAGTATGGTTGCGCTCCAGACTCCTCCGATGAAGGTGGAGTCTCCATGTAAGCTGGATGGAATGCAACCACGCTTGGGGAGGAAACAAAACAAGATTGACAGGCTGCAGTGCAGAGCTGGAACCGCAGACTGTCCGGAAGTAAGGCACAGGCTCGTTTTTAAAGGGATAGTAATGTCAGAAAAAAAGTATTAAGTATATGGTAGATACAATTAAAAGAGAGTACTTGCACTCATTTGTATTTCTCAAACCGTTATGGTTTGAGAGATATAGGAAAATAAAGTTCTCTGGTCCCTCCCCTTTCTGCTTGATGAGCTGTAAAGCTGTCAGAAGCAGATTCTGGTCGAGCGACCAGATGTGGCTCTTCAGCAGCGCCGATATAACGATATCTAAAGATAAATACTTAATTTGAAATGGTCTACAAAGTGTGCCTGGCTTGCAAGCACACTTTGTAGACTGTTCCAATGAAGTATTTATTTCTAAATAGCGTGATTTCAAGTCTGCTGAAGAGCCTCTGTCTGGTCAAATGACTGTAATCTGCAGCTGTCAGCTAGATGGCAGACTTGAGTAAAACAGCCAGGAAAAGGTAACTTTAGCAAATTATAGCTCTCAAACCATAAAGGTTTGAGAGATAAGACTTAAATCGATGTTAATATTTTTTTAATGTCTACAATATTAAATCAACTTAAAATTAACCATTACTATCCCTTTAATAATGTAAATCTCGCCACAGCATGCTTTTTTTTAATACAAAAATAACAATCGATTTAAGCTTATCACTAGATAAGGATTAAAATAAGCTAAACTTGTATAGGGGTGATAGTTCCTCTTTAACTAGTTCTGGATATCATATCCATAGAGGCAGATGTGATTTTTTTTTGTTTTTTTGTTGCAGGATTCTAGAACCTCAAACTCCTCCTCCTCAACTCTTTCTTCTTTCCTGAGGACACTTTAGCAGAGGGAGTTTGGGGTTTGTAGGTCTGTAAAATAACCATGCATGATAGACCATATGAATTACAGATTGAGTTTGGTGAACCAATTCACATATAATTGATTCATAGTAGCCATTAGGATTCTCTACTTAGATTAGGGCAGTGTTTCTCAACCTTTTTATCCTCAAGGCACACCTAACACACAATCTGGAACTTTCGGGGCACCCCTAACATGTTTAATGTAATTTTTCTAGGGCATAATAAAGGGTAGAATTAATAAATATACAGCTATTTTAGGTCTTACAATCATAGTAATAAAATTAAACATATTGTGCATAACAATTTCCATATTTCTACATTTAAAAGACAATATTCACTTTTTTTGTCAGTCTTCATAGAAAACATGGGGCACCCTTATTTGATGTCCGCGGCACACCAAAGTGCCACGGCACCCTGGTTGAGAATCACTGGATTAGGGTAAAGGATCATAGCTGGTACTGTGTTAGCCGTAGACATAGAGGAGGCATGACTGAAGAAGAAGAAGAAGTTTGCATCCTAAATCTGCTTAGTTAGCCAATAAAGGTATCAACTTGACTATACCTGCCTTTATAAAGACAAAAATGAAGTAATTTGGGGCCAGACATTGTAGTGAATGTATGGATTTGCCATCTGCAGTTCCGGTACAGTCTAATGCCAGTCATTATAATTGGTATGGCTGATGTAGTGTGTTCTGACGCACGTACTCTGCTGACATTAGGACTTTAAACGGATAGTAATACTTCGTTTTATCTTTATTTTATTTTGTAGACATTAAAAATACATGAAGAACTATTTGTCTTATCTCTCAAACCTTTATGGTTTGAGAGATATTCACAAGCAGAGTTTCCGCTCCCACCCCTTTTACCTAGTGTAAGCCATCTCTTCTCAGATGTGGAATCCAGTCCATAGACCAGACAGATAACAGCAGGGGACAATCTTCTTCCTATGAGAACAATGAAAGCCCTGCCCCCCTTGACAAGTTTTTCAGGCTTTTCCATTATCTTAATTGAAGATTGTTCCTCTCTGCAGTCTACCTGGGCACCTCCCTTCTGATCTGGCTGAGCAGTGTTACATCAGTAAAAGGGGCGGAAGGGGGATACTTTATAATTGAATTACTCTGGAACTACAACTCTGACAGAATTGAAATAACACTCTCCAAAGTCCAAATACTATGATGATTAATTAGAGCTGCTTTTATTATGAAACATTACTATCCCTTTAAAGTTGAACTTTCAAATACAAGTAGAAAGTTGACCTCAGCACACCATGGTCTGGTCCGGTGCAGGGTATCAGAAGGTCAGTGCGAAATACTGACCCAAATTACTGCAAACACAGAAAAGATGCTATCCGCACATGGAGTTGTAGTTTAAGCTCTATGGAGCAATTTTATTAACCATATGCACTTTTCACAAGGCATGTAAAAATCCCGATGTCAGAGAACCTAACATCACATATTCTTAACATGGCTGGTCTTTACAGGGGTATTCCACACTATGTTTATTTTTATTTTTATCGTATCAGTGAAATTTCTTCAACATTTAACCCCTTAAGGACCGGAGGTTATGGGACATTTCCGTCCCATAACGACCGCATAGGGGCACTTTGAGGCGCCGGTACACGTGACCTGTCACGTGTATCGGCGCGTCACTATGGGGCTTGAAAGAGATCGCTCCGATCTTGGAGCGGTCTATTTCATGCCCTATTTTTACTTACAGCGCTCCCGGTAGAGCGCTGTAAGTAAAAAGTACGTGACGTACCGGGACCGTCAAGGGTCGTTGGAGCACATTTACCCTTGACGGTCCTGGTATGTCAAGGGTCCCTAAGGGGTTAAAGCGGAAATAACTCCCCTACAAGATGTAGCCTCAATTAGAGGGCTATAATCCGTTATAACGCGCTGTGTAATAATTTTTTTTTAAACATGTTATTAAAGAATAATCCGTAATTGTAAAAAGTACCTGGTGACGTCTTCCCCCCAGAAAAGCGTATTGCGCATGTCAGCAACAGAGCCAATCGGCTCTCTTGTAAATCCTCCTGGCTACACGAAAACACCTACATCATCAGCTTTAGATTCTCCTGCTGGTCCGAGAATCTAAACTTGATGACGTAGGTGTTTTCGTGTAGCCGGGAGGATTTACAAGAGAGCCGATAAGCTCTGTTGTTGACATGCGCAATGCACTTTTCTGGGGGGGGGGGAGACGTCACAAGGTACTTTTTACAATTATGGATTATTCTTTAATAACACGTTTAAAAAAATAATGATAATTACACAGCGTGTTATAACGGATTATAGCAGGGCTTAAAATTTGAAGTCCTTTGCTACTAGCCAGACCTGAAAAGTTACTTGGCACTGCCAACCATAACATATCCACCAGGGCTGAATTTCTACTCGCCAGGGCTAAATTTTCACTCGCCATTGGCTAGTGGCAAGTGGAAATTTTGAGCCCTGGATGATAGCACTCTAATTGAGGTTACATCTTGTAGGGGTGTTAGTTCCACTTTAAGCGCCAACCAGCCAATCTTTGTAAATATTCATTCACCAATCCTAAAAATAAAAAATAAGAGTGAATATTATATAGAAGAAAAAGGCACAAAAGTGAATACGTAATCCTTAGAGAAGGCACTCAAAACTATATTCTTCATTTAACCCTTTAGGTACCTTTATTTCTAATCTGTCGATCCATCTCATTTCATGTTGAAGAAGGAGTTCTAAATTGCCTCCTCTTTTGGGCGATTTTACAATCTCTAGAAATCACCACCTTAATTGTGAAGTATGCTTATGGTGATTAATAAAATTGCTCCGTAGAGCTTATACTATAACTTGTTTGCGGATATCATCTTTTCTCTGTCTGATGATAGTGGAACTTTCAGCTTATTTCAAGTCTGCATATTTAAAGACTGCATTAAAAACTGCCAATGTGTCACGTTAGCCAAAAGACCAGCAAATATACAGTTAATAAGATATTCACACTCATTTCCATATGCTAATCTTTGCTAATTGCAGTACCAGTGACACTAGTGATGTTTCATATGCTAATGAAGCCTTATCACTGACGTGTCATAGGCCGGTCAAGGTTTAAAGGAGCAGTAAACTTTTTTTTATGAAAACGTATATATTGTAGGGATTTTCCTATTGAGTGAAATAAGGGTACTCCCATTGCCAAGAGATTTATATTTCCAGAGTTATTACATTTTAAACCCATGTTTATTTACATTAGCAGTGCCCTCTAGTGGTCAAATTCTAATTAGATTTTCTGTTAGATTCTAATGGAGAGGAAAGTCAGAAAAGTCAGAGACATACAGTTATCCATAGAATGTGATAGAAACTGCTGAGTCACTTCCTGTCAGTTAGAACTATCAGGAAGTAAACACAGTAAATTCACTTCCTGATTATTTAAACTGCTATAATTTTTGAATAAAACATCTGACAGCGATGGGAGTGACCTTGTTTTATTCAGCAGGAAATGCTCTGTAAAATATGTGTTTTCATAAAAAAAAGTTTACTGCTCCTTTAAAGACTGCATTAAAAACTGCCAATGTGTCACGTTAGCCAAAAGACCAGCAAATATACAGTTTAGAAGATATCTGCACTCATTTCCATATGCTAATCTTTGCTAATTGCAGTAACAGTGAGAGTCATGATGTTTCATATGCTAACGAGGCCTTATCACTGACATGTCATAGGCCAGTCAAGGTTTAAGTGATGTTTCGTTTGCTAATTAAGCATTTTGAGTGACAAATCATATGCTAATCAAGCATTTGCAGTGACATGTCACATGCTAATGAAGGTATCAATGATGTTTCATATGATAATGGAACGCTGCACTGTACCAGGAAATGTTCACTTTCACTTTTCCCAGAAATAAAAATGCTGGATTTTGGGTAACATGACACATAGGCAGTTTTGAACAAAGTTTTCAAATATGTAAAGAAAACACAGACAGGTCCACTCTAATGCTTTGTATATCAGCTCCATAGCATGGTTAGGGAAATGGTGTATACTCACAGCATCTCCTCTATGTCTCGTTTAGTACATAGCTTTAACAAGGTGTAGAGTAAGGACCAAATCGAGATGTCCGTAGGGTGACCCATTTCCAACTCCTTTTCATGAGCGGTGTTAAAGGGATAGTAATACTTAAAATGTAAGAAAATATATATTGTAGGGTTTATCCCCCTGAGTAAAACAAGGTTACTTCCACTGCTGAAAGGTGTTCTATTCAAAAGTTATTAAATTTCAAAGCTGAATTTTTTAGGTGCAATATCACATTGGCCTGACATTGTACAGTGGCGCTGTTGCTACACCATCCTATGGACAGCTATGGTCCCGGGACCATAAATCTCCATAGGATGGTGTAGCAACAGGGCCACTGTACAATTTCAGGCCATTGTGATACTGCATCTAAAAAAATGCAACTTTGATCTTTAATAACTTTTGAATAAAACACCTTTCAGCAGTGGGAGTACCCTTTTTTTACTCAGGGAGATAAACCCTACAACATATATTTTTTACATTTTAAGTATTACTATCCCTTTAACAGGAAGAATTTAGGCATACAAAGCTTAGTAAATTGATATTGGGCAGGCGTAGGGACAACAACTCGATTACAATGCATTTGAGACCTCTCTAGCACCCAAGGGGGGGATTTTATAATGTATTGTATTATGGTACAAATGATTTGGCCTGGAATTGAATTACTTGTGTATTACCTCTGTTGCCCTCTTTCAGTTTGTAACCTCTGTGGTGTAATTTTGTAGCCCTGTCACAATTGCAAACACTATGGAATCACTTATGTATCACTATTCCATTGTAAGCTCTGTGTGGAATCACTTATGTATCCCTGTTTTAACTGTAAGCTCTATGGAATCACTTATGTAGCCTCATCACAATTGTAAGCTCTGTGGTATTGATTGTGTAGCACCATTTTAATTGTTAGCTCTGTGTCCCTGTGTTTAGGAGATCAGACTGTGTGGTGTGTATATAAGTGTATCACCATGATGTCCCTGTGTTTAGGAGATCAGACTGTGTAGTGTGTATAGAAGTGTATCACCCTGATGTCCCTGTGTTTAGGAGATCAGACTGTGTGGTGTGTATAGAAGTGTATCACCCTGGTGTCCCTGTGTTTAGGAGATCAGACTGTGTGGTGTGTATAGAAGTGTATCACCCTGATGTCCCTGTGTTTAGAAGATCAGACTGTGTGGTGTGTATAGAAGTGTATCACCCTGGTGTCCCTGTGTTTAGGAGATCAGACTGTGTGGTGTGTATAGAAGTGTATCACCCTGGTGTCCCTGTGTTTAGGAGATCAGGCTGTGTGGTGTGTATAGAAGTGTATCACCCTAGTGTCCCTGTGTTTAGGAGATCAGACTGTGTGGTGTGTATAGAAGTGTATCGCCCTGGTGACCCTGTGTTTAGGAGATCAGACTATGTGGTGTGTATATAAGTGTATCGCCCTGGTGACCCTGTGTTTAGGAGATCAGACTATGTGGTGTGTATATAAGTGTATCGCCCTGGTGTCCCTGTGTTTAGGAGATCAGACTATGTGGTGTGTATATAAGTGTATCGCCCTGGTGTCCCTGTGTTTAGGAGATCAGACTGTGTGGTGTGTATATAAGTGTATCACCCTGGTGTCCCTGTGTTTAGGAGATCAGACTGTGTGGTGTGTATAGAAGTGCATCACCCTGGTGTCCCTGTGTTTAGGAGATCAGACTGTGTGGTGTGTATAGAAGTGCATCACCCTGGTGTCCCTGTGTTTAGGAGATCAGACTGTGTGGTGTGTATAGAAGTGTATCACCCTGGTGTCCCTGTGTTTAGGAGATCAGACTGTGTGGTGTGTATAGAAGTGTATCACCCTGGTGTCCCTGTGTTTAGGAGATCAGACTGTGTGGTGTGTATAGAAGTGTATCACCCTGGTGTCCCTGTGTTTAGGAGATCAGACTGTGTGGTGTGTATAGAAGTGTATCACCCTGATGTCCCTGTGTTTAGGAGATCAGACTGTGTGGTGTGTATAGAAGTGTATCACCCTGGTGTCCCTGTGTTTAGGAGATCAGACTGTGTGGTGTGTATAGAAGTGTATCACCCTGGTGTCCCTGTGTTTAGGAGATCAGACTGTGTGGTGTGTGTATAGAAGTGTATCACCCTGGTGTCCCTGTGTTTAGGAGATCAGACTGTGTGGTGTGTATAGAAGTGTATCACCCTGGTGTCCCTGTGTTTAGGAGATCAGACTGTGTGGTGTGTATAGAAGTGTATCACCCTGGTGTCCCTGTGTTTAGGAGATCAGACTGTGTGGTGTGTATAGAAGTGCATCACCCTGGTGTCCCTGTGTTTAGGAGATCAGACTGTGTGGTGTGTATAGAAGTGCATCACCCTGATGTCCCTGTGTTTAGGAGATCAGACTGTGTGGTGTGTATAGAAGTGCATCACCCTGATGTCCCTGTGTTTAGGAGATCAGACTGTGTGGTGTGTATAGAAGTGTATCACCCTGATGTCCCTGTGTTTAGGAGATCAGACTGTGTGGTGTGTATAGAAGTGTATCACCCTGATGTCCCTGTGTTTAGGAGATCAGACTGTGTGGTGTGTATAGAAGTGTATCACCCTGATGTCCCTGTGTTTAGAAGATCAGACTGTGTGGTGTGTATAGAAGTGTATCACCCTGATGTCCCTGTGTTTAGAAGATCAGACTGTGTGGTGTGTATAGAAGTGTATCACCCTGATGTATCTGTGTTTAGAAGATCAGACTGTGTGGTGTGTATAGAAGTGTATCACCCTGATGTCCCTGTGTTTAGGAGATCAGACTGTGTGGTGTGTATAGAAGTGTATCACCCTGGTGTCCCTGTGTTTAGAAGATCAGACTGTGTGGTGTGTATAGAAGTGTATCACCCTGGTGTCCCTGTGTTTAGGAGATCAGACTGTGTGGTGTGTATAGAAGTGTATCACCCTGGTGTCCCTGTGTTTAGGAGATCAGACTGTGTGGTGTGTGTATAGAAGTGTATCACCCTGGTGTCCCTGTGTTTAGGAGATCAGACTGTGTGGTGTGTGTATAGAAGTGTATCACCCTGGTGTCCCTGTGTTTAGGAGATCAGACTGTGTGGTGTGTATAGAAGTGTATCACCCTGGTGTCCCTGTGTTTAGGAGATCAGACTGTGTGGTGTGTATAGAAGTGTATCACCCTGGTGTCCCTGTGTTTAGGAGATCAGACTGTGTGGTGTGTATAGAAGTGCATCACCCTGGTGTCCCTGTGTTTAGGAGATCAGACTGTGTGGTGTGTATAGAAGTGCATCACCCTGATGTCCCTGTGTTTAGGAGATCAGACTGTGTGGTGTGTATAGAAGTGCATCACCATGATGTCCCTGTGTTTAGGAGATCAGACTGTGTGGTGTGTATAGAAGTGTATCACCCTGATGTCCCTGTGTTTAGGAGATCAGACTGTGTGGTGTGTATAGAAGTGTATCACCCTGATGTCCCTGTGTTTAGGAGATCAGACTGTGTGGTGTGTATAGAAGTGTATCACCCTGATGTCCCTGTGTTTAGAAGATCAGACTGTGTGGTGTGTATAGAAGTGTATCACCCTGATGTCCCTGTGTTTAGAAGATCAGACTGTGTGGTGTGTATAGAAGTGTATCACCCTGGTGTCCCTGTGTTTAGAAGATCAGACTGTGTGGTGTGTATAGAAGTGTATCACCCTGATGTCCCTGTGTTTAGGAGATCAGACTGTGTGGTGTGTATAGAAGTGTATCACCCTGGTGTCCTGTGTTTAGGAGATCAGACTGTGTGATGTGTATATAAGTATATCACCCTGGTGTCCCTGTGTTTAGGAGATCAGACTGTGTGGTGTGTATATAAGTGTATCACCCTGGTGTCCCTGTGTTTAGGAGATCAGACTGTGTGGTGTGTATATAAGTGTATCACCCTGGTGTCCCTGTGTTTAGGAGATCAGACTGTGTGGTGTGTATAGAAGTGCATCACCCTGGTGTCCCTGTGTTTAGGAGATCAGACTGTGTGGTGTGTATAGAAGTGCATCACCCTGGTGTCCCTGTGTTTAGGAGATCAGACTGTGTGGTGTGTATAGAAGTGTATCACCCTGGTGTCCCTGTGTTTAGGAGATCAGACTGTGTGGTGTGTATAGAAGTGTATCACCCTGGTGTCCCTGTGTTTAGGAGATCAGACTGTGTGGTGTGTATAGAAGTGTATCACCCTGGTGTCCCTGTGTTTAGGAGATCAGACTGTGTGGTGTGTATAGAAGTGTATCACCCTGGTGTCCCTGTGTTTAGGAGATCAGACTGTGTGGTGTGTATAGAAGTGTATCACCCTGATGTCCCTGTGTTTAGGAGATCAGACTGTGTGGTGTGTATAGAAGTGTATCACCCTGGTGTCCCTGTGTTTAGGAGATCAGACTGTGTGGTGTGTATAGAAGTGTATCACCCTGGTGTCCCTGTGTTTAGGAGATCAGACTGTGTGGTGGGTGTATAGAAGTGTATCACCCTGGTGTCCCTGTGTTTAGGAGATCCGACTGTGTGGTGTGTGTATAGAAGTGTATCACCCTGGTGTCCCTGTGTTTAGGAGATCCGACTGTGTGGTGTGTATAGAAGTGTATCACCCTGGTGTCCCTGTGTTTAGGAGATCAGACTGTGTGGTGTGTATAGAAGTGTATCACCCTGGTGTCCCTGTGTTTAGGAGATCAGACTGTGTGGTGTGTATAGAAGTGCATCACCCTGGTGTCCCTGTGTTTAGGAGATCAGACTGTGTGGTGTGTATAGAAGTGCATCACCCTGATGTCCCTGTGTTTAGGAGATCAGACTGTGTGGTGTGTATAGAAGTGTATCACCCTGATGTCCCTGTGTTTAGGAGATCAGACTGTGTGGTGTGTATAGAAGTGTATCACCCTGATGTCCCTGTGTTTAGGAGATCAGACTGTGTGGTGTGTATAGAAGTGTATCACCCTGATGTCCCTGTGTTTAGGAGATCAGACTGTGTGGTGTGTATAGAAGTGTATCACCCTGATGTCCCTGTGTTTAGAAGATCAGACTGTGTGGTGTGTATAGAAGTGTATCACCCTGATGTCCCTGTGTTTAGAAGATCAGACTGTGTGGTGTGTATAGAAGTGTATCACCCTGATGTATCTGTGTTTAGAAGATCAGACTGTGTGGTGTGTATAGAAGTGTATCACCCTGATGTCCCTGTGTTTAGGAGATCAGACTGTGTGGTGTGTATAGAAGTGTATCACCCTGGTGTCCCTGTGTTTAGAAGATCAGACTGTGTGGTGTGTATAGAAGTGTATCACCCTGATGTCCCTGTGTTTAGGAGATCAGACTGTGTGGTGTGTATATAAGTGTATCACCCTGGTGTCCTGTGTTTAGGAGATCAGACTGTGTGATGTGTATATAAGTATATCACCCTGGTGTCCCTGTGTTTAGGAGATCAGACTGTGTGGTGTGTATATAAGTGTATCACCCTGGTGTCCCTGTGTTTAGGAGATCAGACTGTGTGGTGTGTATATAAGTGTATCACCCTGGTGTCCCTGTGTTTAGGAGATCAGACTGTGTGGTGTGTATAGAAGTGCATCACCCTGGTGTCCCTGTGTTTAGGAGATCAGACTGTGTGGTGTGTATAGAAGTGTATCACCCTGGTGTCCCTGTGTTTAGGAGATCAGACTGTGTGGTGTGTATAGAAGTGTATCACCCTGGTGTACCTGTGTTTAGGAGATCAGACTGTGTGGTGTGTATATAAGTGTATCACCCTGGTGTTCCTGTGTTTAGGAGATCAGACTGTGTGGTGTGTATATAAGTGTATCACCCTGGTGTCCCTGTGTTTAGGAGATCAGACTGTGTGGTGTGTATAGAAGTGTATCACCCTGGTGTCCCTGTGTTTAGGAGATCAGACTGTGTGGTGTGTATAGAAGTGTATCACCCTGGTGTCCCTGTGTTTAGGAGATCAGACTGTGTGGTGTGTATAGAAGTGTATCACCCTGGTGTCCCTGTGTTTAGGAGATCAGACTGTGTGGTGTGTATAGAAGTGTATCACCCTGGTGTCCCTGTGTTTAGGAGATCAGACTGTGTGGTGTGTATAGAAGTGTATCACCCTGGTGTCCCTGTGTTTAGGAGATCAGACTGTGTGGTGTGTATAGAAGTGTATCACCCTGGTGTCCCTGTGTTTAGGAGATCAGACTGTGTGGTGTGTATAGAAGTGTATCACCCTGGTGTCCCTGTGTTTAGGAGATCAGACTGTGTGGTGTGTATAGAAGTGTATCACCCTGGTGTCCCTGTGTTTAGGAGATCAGACTGTGTGGTGTGTGTATAGAAGTGTATCACCCTGGTGTCCCTGTGTTTAGGAGATCAGACTGTGTGGTGTGTATAGAAGTGTATCACTCTAGTGTCCCTGTGTTTAGGAGATCAGACTGTGTGGTGTGTATATAAGTGTATCACCCTGGTGTTCCTGTGTTTAGGAGATCAGACTGTGGTGTGTGTATAGAAGTGTATCACCCTGGTGTCCCTGTGTTTAGGAGATCAGACTGTGTGGTGTGTATAGAAGTGTATCACCCTGGTGTCCCTGTGTTTAGGAGATCAGACTGTGTGGTGTGTATAGAAGTGTATCACCCTGGTGTCCCTGTGTTTAGGAGATCATACTGTGTGGTATGTATAGAAGTGTACCACATTGCTCCACAGCAATAAAACTCACATTGATGTTCATTCGTTCATTATTTATATAGCACCAAGTTTTTTCTGCAGTGCCTTACAGTTATAGAATGGGGATAAAAGACACCAAGTCGTTAACAAGATATTAACAAAGACAATAGGTAATTTCTAAAGATATCAGTCACACTATCCATTCCTGTGCCCCTGTTCCACTCCGCCACACACTCAACTCTTTAATGGGCCTCTGTCCCTCTACAGTGCCACCCTCAGCTTTTGGGCCTCATTCTCTGTCCCTCTCTAGTGCCACACTCACCTCTTGAGTTTCTCTGCTCTGGAGCGGCGGGCGGCGGCCTTCACTGACACTGACTGTCGCAGGGTTGGGCTGTCGGCCGACGGTTATTGTGGGTGGAGCTTATAATCACATGCGGTGCACCGCATGGCTGCACGTTGATTGCCCGCCCACCAGGAAACTTGTAACGAGGTGGCCGTCTTTCACAAAGTGAAAGACGGCCCAAACTTGTTTAATGATTAATTATTTTTTTAAACGCCCAGACTGGCCCACCAGGCAAATGCCCGATATACCCGATGGCCAGTCCGGGCCTGCTTCCACTTAATGACAGTTTGAACTGTAGTTACTTTTAAATGAACCATCTCCCAGCAGTTGTAATTCCAGTCTTCCTCACCAGGAAAAGCCTTACAACATTTGTGTGCTATTTTGTGTTCCAGTATTTTGTTATTTCATAATAAAGTTTTACCAGTACTTGTTGAAAATAACATTAGAAAGAATATCCACCATACAAACAAGAAGGATTCAAAACCCATGTACTGATACGCTTGCCACTTAACCTTTTCAGCGCCAGAGAGGTGTGCAGTGTATTGCTTTGCACCCTTCTGGCTCTCAAAATGTTAAGGGGACAGTAACACCTCCTTTTAATAACCCCCACTGGGCAGATTTTCCTAATGACCACTGTGAATCAATTCTGCATGAAGTTGTTTTCAAAAATCAATAATGTTCAGGGAAACATGACCCAAGGACCCCAAACTCCTCCCACTGACCTGTTCTTAGATGGGAAAGAAATCTTCAGTGCTTATGGTATTTTAGTCCTGCAACAGGAACCATGTCTCTAAGCAGCACCTAATAAGCATTGTGAACTGAATATTAATTTTGGGGAACCAGTAGACCCCAACATTTTTTCATAGTGGCTATTAGGATTTTCTACCCAGAATAAGGTGAATGTTTATTATTAGGAGCCGATAGTGCAGCCCTTCCAAATGTCCCCTGGTGGCTTTGATTGTCCCACCAACAAGGTAGCAGTGGAGAACCCTGGACTGTATTTAGTATTGGGGAACACGCATATCTAGAAACTTAGAAATTGAGCTGATCCCGGGATTTTTTCTATATATCAACCCTTAAAATTCATCCAGACTGTAGATTCAGTGGGATGTTTTCCTGCTAGGGCTAACCAAGAAATTCTCTAATCCATCATCTAGGAACCTTTAACGTGCTAAAACTTAGAGATATCACTGCTTGTACACACACAGACAAGCAGGACTTCTCCCCCTGCCTTTTTGTACAGCTTAGAGATATCACTGCTTGAACACACATAGATAAGCAGGACTTCTCCCTTTGGCTTTGTGTACAGCTTAGATATCTCACTGCTTGTACACACACAGACAAGCAGGACTTCTCCCTATGCCCTTCTGTACAGCTTAGACACTTCCCTGTTTGTACACACACAGACGTGCAGGCTTCTCCCCCTGCCTTTGTGTACAGCTTAGAGATCTCACTGCTTGTACACACATAGATAAGCAGGACGTCTCCCTCTGCCTTTCTGTACTGCTTAGGGGTTCACTGTGTGTACACGCAGACAAGCAGTACTTCTTCCTTTGCCATTCTCTACAGCTTAGAGATCTCATTGCTTGTACACACAGACGAGCAGGACTTCTCCCTCTGCCCTTCTGTACAGCTTAGAGATCTCATTGCTTGTACACACAGATAAGCAGGACTTCTCCCTCTGCCCTTCTGTACAGCTTAGAGATCTCACTGCTGGTACATGAACAGACAAGTAGGGCTTCTGCCTCTGCTTTTTTTGTGTGACTTAGAGATATCACTGCTGGTGCATAGACACACAGAAGAGCAGGACTTCTCCGTTTGTCTTTCTGTACAGCTTAGAGATCTCGCTGCTTGTCCACACGCATAGACAAGCAGGACTTCTCCCTCTGCCTTTGTATACAGCTTACAGATCTCACTGCTTATACGCACAGACAAGCAGGACTTCTCCCTATGCCCTTCTCTACAGCTTAGAGATCTCACTGCTGGTACATATACAGATGAGTAGGACTTCTGCTTATGCCTTTTTGTGTGACTTAGAAATATCACTGCTGGTGCATAGACACACAGACGAGCAGGACTTCTCCCTCTGCCCTTCTGTATAGCTTAGTGATATCACTGTGTGTACACATAGACAAGCAGCCTTTGCAGAAGAAATGGATACAATATAGATACTAAAGGAGTTGTTAATTAGTGTAACTCATTTAGTGAAACACACTGTACTGTCTGTCTATCCCTTTGAGAATTTGGCCTTTCCCACTGACGCCCTGAGATTCTCTGCTAGGTATGGGAACAAGGGTCTATGAACTGTGCTGAGATTCGTGCGGTCACTTTGAGGTAGGGTCTGATTGCAGAGGGACCTGCGTGTGATATTTCACGATGGCTACACATTGTGACCTTTGGGATTTGCCTCTGTCACCAACAAGGATTTCACGCTGTGGGACGAGCTATGTTTATGTTGGCCAAGAGTTCGGGGACTAAAGGTTTATATTAGGGATTAAACTATTTATAGCTTCAGTTTGGGCCACTTCTTGTTTTTGCCAAAATCATTTTCAAACAGATTAACTTTAAAATAATTCTCTCTTTTAGGAGTAGTCATTTGCTGGACTGCCAGCCATTATTCCATACTTCCCAAGTGTCCCTCTTTAGGAGGGACAGTCCCTCTTGTGGACCCAAATCCCTCTGTCCCTCTTTCCCACCCTGATGTCCCTCTTTTTAGGAGATCAGATTGCATGGTGTGTATATAAGTGTATCATATTGCTCTACAGCAATAAAAATCACATTATTGTTTGTTTAAATGTCAGTATATGTGTTTATAAATTAGTCTGTGTAAATAAAATACTATGGTCTTGTTATAAGTCATTTATTAGGTTACACAAGGATGTATCAGTAGGTCATGAAATAGGCTAAAAATTCTCGGTAACATCCCACCCACCAGCCACACCCCCAGCAACACCCCCTAAAGCACAAGTGTCCCTCTTTGGCAATTTGAAATGTTGGGAGCTATGCATTATTCTGGGATGATGGGAGCTATAGTCCCTGACAGATGTAGGTCCAAAAATTGACAACCCCTTGTTATAACTGGGAACTTTGATGTGTGGGGAGTCCTGTGGTGCCTCTGGGAGGAGAAAAATTACGTGATTTGCATCAAAAAGTGGGTGGGGCTTAATTGCGAGTGGGGCATCAGATCCTCTACTTTAGTCATTCCCAGTCCTCTGCAGGTGGCTGTCTCCTAGCTGGGCTAATTGCGTCCACCACACACTTAAAGGGATAGTAATACTTCGTTTTATCTTTATTTTATTATGTAGGCATTAAAAAAACATGAAGAACGATATAAGTCTTATCTCTCAAACCTTTATGGTTTGAGAGATATTCACAAGCAAAGTTTCCCCTCCCGCCCCTTTTACCTAGTGTAAGCCATCTCTTCTCAGATGTGGAATCCAGTCCATAGACCAGACAGATAACAGCAGGGGACAATCTTCTTCCTATGAGAACAATGAAAGCCCTGCCCCCCTTGACAAGTTTTTCAGGTTTTTCCCTTATCTTAATTGAAGATTGTCCCTCTCTGCAGTCTACCTGGGCACCTCCCTTCTGATCTGGCTGGGCAGTGTTACATCAGTAAAAGGGGCGGGAGGGGGATACTTTGTCACTGAATTACTCTTGAACTACAACTCTGACAGTATTGAAATAACACTCTCCAAAGTCCAAATACTATGATGATTAATTAGAGCCGCTTGTATTATGAAACATTACTATCCCTTTAAGTCTCTGACTGCCAGAGGGGTATGCAATGCATTGCGAAGGGTTAATACTGACTCCTTGCAGTGCAATTTCGGAGCAAATCAAGTGTACCAAAGGGGAGACATGAAATTTCCTCAAATTTCCATTGCATTACAGTGCTTTGGATACATCACTGGCACACAAATGGTTAAAGGGGCAGCAAATGTTTGTTATGAAAATATATATATTGTACGGCTTTTTCTGTTGACTTAAAATAATGGTACAACCACTGCTGAGAGATGCTTATTTCCAGAGTTATTACAGTTTAAACATGCATTTTTTGTACATATTAAGTTCCCCCTAGTGGCCAGATTTTAATTAGTTATTCTGTTACATTCTTTGTGAAAGGAAAGTCACTGACAGAGCTCCATAGAATGTGATAGTAACTGCTGAGTCACTTCCCGTCGGATAGAATTTTCAGGATGTAATCATTCTATAATTCACTTCCTGATTATTTGAACTGTTACAGCATTTGAATGAAACAGTGGACAGTACTGGGAGTGTCTTGTTTTACTCAGCAGGAAAAGTTCTATAACATATAGATTTTAAAAAATATATATATACTGCTTCTTTAAATGGGAATTTGAACCCCTAGCAAAGGTCTAATTTTTCTTCACAGTGTTTTGGAAACCTCTCTATTCATTCAATTGGATAAAAGCCCCATTTAAATCAATGGAAATATTGCCCCCCCACACGCACACACATGCACTGTAATTTACTTTGGTCTATTATTCCGCTGCTTTAGTTTTATGAATAAGGCACTTTGTATCATCAACTTTAAAGCAATGGTAATATATGTAAAGAAACAGAGCTCTTATTAATCTGCATAGTTTGTCGTCCACGTAGAGCAGTTTTTAAATACTGGCCGATTTGTTAGATAATTAGTTATTTAATTATAAAATATCCCCCTCCTGCTCCTTTTACTGATGTAACGCTGCTTGTCATGCCAGTCCGGATGGAGAGCAGCGTGGGACAATCTTTTGGTGGGCATAAGGAAAATCCTGCCCTCCTTTGTCAAGAGGAACAGGGGTTTCCCTTACACTCACCACATGAAGATTGTCCCTCACCGCGAGCTGTCCAGTCCAGTGACCGGATTCTACATCTGAGGGGAAGCAGCTTACAGGAGGTAAAAGGGGCGGGAGGGGGATACTTTATATTTAAAGGAGCCGGAAACTTTTTTTTTATGAAAACACATATTTTACAGAGCATTTTCTGCTGAATAAAACAAGGTCACTCCCATCACTGTCAGATGTGTTATTCAAAATTTATAGCAGTTTAAATAATCAGGAAGTGAATTTACTGTGTTTACTTCCTGATGGTTCTAACTGACAGGAAGTGACTCAGCAGTTTCTATCACATTCTATGGAGAACTGTATGTATCTGACTTTCCTCTCCATTAGAATCTAACAGGAAATCTAATTAGAATTTGACCACTAGAGGGCACTGCTAATGTAAAAAAACATGGATTTAAACAGTAATAACTCTGGAAATATAAATCTCTCCGCAGTGGGAGTACCCTTATTTTACTCAACAGGAAAATCCCTACAATATATATTTTTTCATAAAAAAGTTTACTGCTCCTTTAAATTACTCATTATCTACAAATTAGCTAGTACTTAAATACTGCTGTACATGGACTACAAACTGTTCAGATTAATCAGAGCTCTGTTTATTTTGATCAATTTTATCCATTTAAAGCTCTCCAAACACTAAAGTAGGGGGATATCATGTTGAGCTGCTACATCATTTGTAAGAACCATCTCCCAGCATGAAGAACGCTATGAAATATGTTTTCGTAAAAATTGTATTTACTTTTCCTTTAAAAACAAACATGCATAAAATGTGGGTTTATGGTTTGAGAGATAACCGAAGGCAAAGTTCCCCCTCCCTCCCCCTTCCCTGAAGACAGTGTTGTACTGACTGCAGGGATATCCGGTCTGTCTTTCATCATGCGGCTCTATAGCAGAGCCGCGATCATGTTAGTGACAAAGAATTATTTCACTGAAACGGTCTTCTACGTGTGCTTGCAAACCAAGCACGTGTAGAACACCGTTTCAGTGAAATAATTCTTCTTCAATAACGGGATCTCGGCTCAGCTGCAGAGCCGCAAGCCTGTCGTACAACAGACTTCCCCTGCAGTCAGTACAGCGGGAAGGGGTGACTTTGCCTTCAGTTATCTCTCAAACCATAAAGGTTTGAGAGATGAACCTGGGGCCTATTAACTTATTTTGCAAATATCTACAATATGAGGGATAGTAATAATAAAGTATTACTATTCCTTTAATATCTGCCTCACCAGTAATGATCAGATAAGGTGTAGAGATACAGTATTGTTTTATTATTAGGAAAAATACATTTTGCACAACTTTACCTGTTAAATGTAAAAAAAAAAAAAATAAATAAAAAAAAAATATATATATATATATATGTATATATATATATAATATATAGTAGTGCTTATCCCCTGAGTAAAACACGGGTACTACCACTGCTGAACGATCTTTTATGCAAAAGTTATTACAATTCAAACTTGGATTTTTTTAGGTACAATATCAAAGTGGCTTGAATTTGTACAGTGGCGCTGTTGCTACACCATGTTATGGGGATTTAACCCTTTGAGTGCCAGAGGGGTACGGAATGCATTGCTTTGCAATGCATTCCGTACCCATCTGTCAATCAAAGGGTTATGGTCATCTGACCACAGCTGGCCATAGGATGGTGTAACAACAGCTCCACCATGGGCGTCCGGAGGAGGGGTCAAGGGAGGCACTTGCCCCTTCCATATATTTATTGTGTCTGGCCTGGGGGTCATATTATGTCCTTGCTCCTCCCCTGGAAAAATTTCTGCGGACACCCCTTAGCACCACTTTACAATTTCAGGCCGCTGTGATACTGCACCTAGAAAATTTAAGTTGGAGGTTTAATAACTTTTGAATAAAACACCTCTAGGCAGTGTGAGTACCCTTGTTTTACTCAGGGGGATAAACCCTACAATATGTATTTTTCATTTGCCTTTTGACTGTTACTATCCCTTTAAACAAGGGTACCCCCAATGCTAAAAGAGATTTCATTCAGTGTCAGTGTCAGTGAGTGGAGAAGGTGATGTAGGGATAAGACAGGAAGTCAGTGCTAGGGGAGGTGGGTAATGCCTTACTGAGCAGTGTCAGTGAGTGGGGGAGGTAATGTAGGGGATAAGACAAGAAGTCAGTGCTAGGGGAGGTGGGTAATGCATTACTGAGCAGTGTCAGTGAGTGGGGGAGGTAATAGGGATAAGACAAGAAGTCAGTACTAGAGGAGGTGGGTAATGCCTTACTGAGCAGTGTCAGTGAGTGGGGGAGGTAATGTAGGGGATAAGACAAGAAGTCAGTGCTAGGGGAGGTGGGCAATGTATTGCTGAGTAGTGTCAGTGAGTGGGGGAGGTAATGTAGGGATAAGACTTAATCTGCCAAGAGACAAAAGGAAAACGAATAGGAAGAAAGGGTTCTGTGGTACTAGTAGGGTTAAGATAGTCAGATACTTTACTTCTTGTGCTGACCACAAAGCCCTTCAGCTTACTGTTGCCAAGCTGGGCTAAGATTCTGTTTCTCTATTACATAGAAACTGTTTATCTTGTTAACTGCATTGCACCAGGGTAAGCGTGTCTCTCTTCATCTGGATGTTATCAGTCCTGATCCCCATTGCAAAATACTTGGCAAACTTATTTTGTTAAGGACACGACACACACACACAGACACACATTCACAAAGATACACACACACAGGCACGTACACACACAGATAGATACACACATAAACACAAATAGATGCACATGTATAAAGACACACACAGTCACAAAGACACACTGACAGGCTTGTTATGGATGGAGCGTAGGAGCAGGGAATGCTATCTCTTGCCAGACACCCTTACCAGGTGATCCACAGAGGAATACAAGTAGAACACCTAGGTAAGAATGACAGCACGAGAGTGCAAGGGTTAAGCAAACCGTAGTCAGGAACAGTTCAGAAGATCAGGGCAGGTGGCAATCAAGCAGAATCGGTAAAACTAGCCAAGGTCAGGAAACAGGCAATCAGGGAAGTCCAGGAGGCAAGCAGAAGGTCAGGCAATGGGAAATCCAGCAGAGGGTCTGTAGCAAAGCGAGGAAGGAGGCACTGAGCACTGGAAGCTTAGAGCACACAGGAACCAAAGTTCTGGAACACTGAAGCAAAGTGGACACAGCCTGAGGGGTTTTTATAGTGTCATAGGTTTTCACCCCTCCCCTCTGCTGAACAAACCTCTCACTGGATTGGCCAACAGAGGGTTGTGCAACCACAGCACCTGCCTCACTGTTTACCTGGAGGCACACTATTGGTGGTCAGTTGATGAGAGAGGCAGGCTTCACCTCCCCCCTACAGGTGTACTACACCATGGTTTGATCTGGGCACCCTGTTGATACCTTCTCTGGAGACTCCTTCAACTTTAGGCCATGGCTTAGGCCTACTGTGCGATCGCGTCCGTGGGCAGACGCTGCTTCTCGAGGCCGCGGCTTCGGCCTACTTAGCGATCGCAGAGCATCTGGGAAGCCCCCAGCAGCGGCGGATGGCTGGGACATGGAGGTAGGAGCTAGAGGGGCATGACACAGACACACACACACACACACACACACACACACACACACACACACACACACACACACACACACACACACACACACACAAAGACACACACACAAAGACACAGACACAGGTATACACATAAACACAAATAGATGCACAAGTATAAAGAGACACACACTTGAAGACTAAACGGGCCTAGTTTTACTCTTGGGGGGGGCTATAGATGTTTTTGAAGAATTAGCATCTACCATCTCTGCTGTGCGGATGTTCCACTGATTAACCACCCCTTCTGCGTACTGTGTAATGCAAGTTTCTCCCAGCAAGCTCTAAACGTCAGGAATGGAGAGGTATTAACCGTTTAAGGCACAGAGGGGTGTGCAATGCGTTGCTTTACAATGCGTTGCACCCACCTCCGTTCCTTAAACGGTTAATGTAAAAATAACATAACAATAATGAATAGGCTTCCCCAGGCTGCCTTTCTTACAGGCCAGGTGGTGTTTTCTTGATAAGCATTCATGACCATGTGTAACAATACCACACATCCCTCCCATTCATTCTGGCCTTCAGTGGAACAGATTTTTCAGGGGGGAAACAGAACTGTTGCTGTCGGTTTCCTGTCCTCTTCCTGTTTCTTCTCGAGTCCCGCTATCTTCAGGGAGGAAGCGTCTGTATATGCTGTGCAATTACAGGGCTTTTCTCCAGAGATGGTCAGAGGGGGAGACCCTGATTCTTCCTATGGTTAAAAAACAAATAAGCCAGGTGTGACACACAATAGTTGCGTTGCCACCTCACCCCTTTATTAATGCCTTAACCCTTTAAGGATAGTGTTTAAAGACACCTGTCTGGTCCTTTAATGGTTTAAAGGAGAACTAGCAAGGTATAATAATATCTGCCCCTTTACCTTACTACGGCCAGAAAATCCTAATTTTGTCCTTGCCAATTTGTTTAAAGGGATAGTAATACTTCGTTTTAACTTTATTTTGAAGGCATTAAAAACATGAAGAATGATATAAGTCTTATCTCTCAAACCTTTATGGTTTGAGAGATATTCACAAGCAAAGTTTCCCCTCCCGTCCCTTTTACCTAGTGTAAGCCATCTCTTCTCAGATGTGGAATCCAGTCCATAGACCAGACAGATAACAGCAGGGGACAATCTTCTTCCTATGAGAACAATGAAAGCCCTGCCCCCCTTGACAAGTTTTTCAGGTTTTTCCCTTATCTTAATTGAAGATTGTCCCTCTCTGCAGTCTACCTGGGCACCTCCCTTCTGATCTGGCTGAGCAGTGTTACATCAGTAAAAGGGGCGGGAGGAGGATACTCTGTCATTGAATTACTCTTGAACTACAACTCTGACAGTATTGAAATAACACTCTCCAAAGTCCAAATACTATGATGATTAATTAGAGCTGATTTTATTATGAAACATTACTATCCCTTTAAAAGTAAACATCTTTATTGAGCCCTTGATGGCATGCCCATGGGGCGTCAAACTGAAGCACAGTCCTTGGTTTTCGCTCTCTGTCCCTGAATCCTGTTCTTGGTTTTACAACTGAATCTCAACCCCATATTCTAGGTCAGGGAATATCCAAGTGTTTTTTAGTCATGGGCCTCTCGATCAGCAAGCCATAAGGGTAAGGGCCACAGTATTGATATATTTTATTGGTAACAATGGTGAATTATAAATATGTGGATGTATTTATTTATTGATCAGGTCGATGACAATACTGATATTTACAGATCTTTATTCTTGAACTGTGTGATACTGGCAAGTGTGGCTGGGTTATTTCATGTGTATTAGTTTATTAGGTTAAAAAAATATACATTTTTCCATCTCAAACATGCTTCATTTGGCCACGTGCCGCATATTGGATGCCTATATTCTATGTGCTTGTCATTAGAAGGTTGAAACATTCCGTCTTTCCACACATGTTAATATTCATACCTGGGAACTTTCAGGGTTTGACACTCAGACTCAAAGTTTTGACCCAGGTATTAGGGTGAAGGGTCAAATTCTCAGGGTGAAAGAGTCCAGTGTTTCCTACTATATGATTTACACTCATTTACTGCTCAATTAATTAGTGACATTTCTACCAGAAAGGCAGAGGGAGTCTGATCTTGTGAGTGTATAAGAAGTGATATCACAGAACTGTAGAATGTTATAGTGTATAAGAAGTGATATCACAGAACTGTAGAATGTTATAGTGTATAAGAAGTGATATCATAGAACTGTAGAATGTTATAGTGTATAAGAAGTGATATCAGAACTGTAGAATGTTATAGTGTATAAGAAGTGATATCACAGAACTGTAGAGTGTTATAGTGTATAAGAAGTGATATCAGAACTGTAGAATGTTATAGTATATAAGAAGTGATATCAGAACTGTAGAATGTTATAGTGTATAAGAAGTGATATCAGAACTGTATCATGTTATAGTGTATAAGAAGTGATATCACAGAACTGTAGAATGTTATAGTGTATAAGAAGTGATATCAGAACTGTAGAATGTTATAGTGTATAAGAAGTGATATCACAGAACTGTAGAATGTTATAGTGTATAAGAAGTGATATCAGAACTGTAGAATGTTATAGTGTATAAGAAGTGATATCACAGAACTGTAGAATGTTATAGTGTATAAGAAGTGATATCACAGAACTGTAGAATGTTATAGTGTATAAGAAGTGATATCAGAACTGTAGAATGTTATAGTGTATAAGAAGTGATATCACAGAACTGTAGAATGTTATAGTGTATAAGAAGTGAATCAGACAGAACTGTAGAATGTTATATTGTATAAGAAGTGATATCACAGACCTGTAGAATGTTATAGAGTATAAGAAGTGATATCAGAACTGTAGAATGTTATAATGTATAATAAGTGATATCACAGAACTGTAGAATGTTATAATGTATAAGAAGTGATATATCAGAACTGTAGAATGCTATAGTGTATAAGAAGTGATATCAGAACTGTAGAATGTTATAGTGTATAAGAAGTGATATCAGAACTGTAGAATGTTATAGTGTATAAGAAGCGATATCACAGAACTGTAGAATGTTATAGTGTATAAGAAGTGATATATCAGATCTGTAGAATGTTATAGTATATAAGAAGTGATATAACAGGACTGTAGAATGTTATAGTGTATAAGAAGTGATATCAGAACTGTAGAATGTTATAGTGTATAAGAAGTGATATCAGAACTGTAGAATGTTATAGTGTATAAGAAGCGATATCACAGAACTGTAGAATGTTATAGTGTATAAGAAGTGATATATCAGATCTGTAGAATGTTATAGTATATAAGAAGTGATATAACAGGACTGTAGAATGTTATAGTGTATAAGAAGTGATATCAGAACTGTAGAATGTTATAGTGTATAAGAAGTGATATCAGAACTGTATCATGTTGCAAAGTTTTACCTGTTCAGCGATTCAAGTGTTAACTCTGGTAGTGTGGTGATTCTGCCTGTGCAAACAGTGAATGGTTAAACAGTAAATATGATCAACTCTCAGGGGATGGTTGACTGAGATCAAGTCTGCTTGCCGTGTGGATGGTTGTGACATACATTTGGTGTGCACTTTTGGGTATGACTCCTGTATATGACGGGATCCTGTGGCATCACTGGCTGGTGGGTTGGGTTGGGGGGTGCTGCTGGCACGGGGGTGAGAGGAACTGGGATCAAGGGGTCTAGTCTTAGTTTAGTTAGGTGTTTGGAGTTTGGGTTTTTAGTGGTTGACGTTATTATAAAAACCTCAGGTTGACTCTGTACGCCATTTTATCATGCGTATGTTCTTTTTATTGTTATAAATGTTTGCATACTCTTGATGTACTTGAAAGATTTTACATGTACCTCTTTTTTTTTTTTTTTAAATATATTTAAAAAAAAAAAACACAAAAAAACAGTAAGTATGCTGTCAAAAAGGGTTGATTCTGGTAGTGCTGTTAGTTCTGTACAGGAAGAGAGGAGTTAAATGCTCTGCAGTTACAGGGTCATTGTCCAGCAGGACATTAGGTTGGTGGGGAGGAGCGGATCCTAAAACCAGGATAGAGACTTAGCC
Source organism: Rhinophrynus dorsalis (assembly GCA_037306005.1). NCBI lineage: Eukaryota > Metazoa > Chordata > Amphibia > Anura > Rhinophrynidae > Rhinophrynus > Rhinophrynus dorsalis. The sequence continues at coordinate 12,765,127 of CM074728.1, forward strand.
TGTGGCTAGACGGAGTGTCTGGGTCCGGAAACGTACGGTATCCTTCTCTATATGCTCTCTGTATAATGTGTGCATTTACCTGTATACATAGAGGGGATAATGTGCTAAAATGTCAATTAGCATGAAGCAAATCAACTTTGTTTTTCTCCCTCTTCTCTCCCTCCCTTTCTTTACGTCCTCACCTCTCTCCCTCCTCCATTATGTCTCTCTCTCACTGTTGCTTCTTCATTCTCTCTCTATCCTTCTGTCTCTCTCCCTCTCCCTCTGTCACTTTCTCTCTCTTCCCCTTTTACTCAGCTTTAGGGTGACCACGGGTCCCGGAATGTCCGGGACTGTCCCTTATTTCAGGGCTATGTCCCGCGTCCCGCGTCATCTCCCACCGGGACAATGAAGTGTCCCGGAATGAAACCAAGCCACCCACACAGCAGCACAAACAGTCACTCACTCACTCTGTCCCCCGTGGTCACCCTAGTGGGCAGACGCTGAAGGGTTGTAATACTATAGTCGTGATCGCACACTAGAGGGCAGTAGTGAGTGATTAGTAATTGGCTAGACATCGTTGCGGTAGCTGCGTGTGAGTAGCGATAGTGCTTTTAAGTAGCGGCACACATTTACTTAATATGGATGTGTGGGTTTTCACTGATATTGGTAAATTATGCGGTACGCATGTAGGGTGACCACATGTCCCGGAATGGCAGAACGGAAATGTGGTCACCCTACTCATCTTCTCCCCTTCTCTTTCATCCCCGTCTCTATCCGCCATCTTTCTGTCACCCTTCTTCTTCTTCCTCTTTTTTTTTCTCTTGATCTTCTCTCCCTTTCCTTTTTCCCCTCTTCTCTTCTCTCTTCTGTTCCTCTCCTTTCTCTCTTTGTTTTCCATCTTTTCTCTCTATCATTCCTTTTTCATCTCTCAAACCTTTATGGTGTAATAGATAGCTGCTTTCATAGTCTCCTCTCCCCTGTTGTCAGCGTTCTGGTACCAGCAGGGGAATCCGGTCTATGAATCAAGAGGAGGCTCTTCAGCAGAGCCGATATCTCGTTATGGAAGGAAAAATGATTCATTGAAACAGTCTTCTACGTGTGCTTGGTTACTAAGCACACGTAGAAGACTGTTTCAATGAATCATTTTTCCTTCCATAATGAGATATCGGCTCTGCTGAAGAGCCTCCTCTTGATTCATAGACCGGATTCCCCTGCTGGTACCAGAACGCTGACAACAGGGGAGAGGAGACTATGAAAGCAGCTATCTATTACACCATAAAGGTTTGAGAGATGCCGCTGGTGTCATTTAACTTAGTTTATTAAGGGCTACAATATGAGGGATAGTAATTTTGAAGTAATACTATCCCTTTAATATCACTCATCTTCCTTTCTCTGTTTTCCCACTCTGTCCTTTTACTTCCTCCTCTCGTTCATTTAATCTCTTTCTGTCCCTCATTCTGTCCCTCTTTCTACCTTTATCTCTCATAGGGTTGCCAGTGTCACCTCTCTGGTTTTGACAATGACAGTCCTGTTTTGGGCTCCCCTATCTGGTTTTGACAGGGACAGTCCTGTTTTGAGATCCCCTATCTGGTTTTGACAGGGACAGTCCTGTTTTGGACTCCCCTGTCCGGTTTTGACAAGAACAGTCCTGTTTTTGGCCCCCCCATCCGGTTTTGACAGGGACAATCCTGTTTTGGGCTCTCTTAACTGGTTTTGACGAGGATGCTCCGGGTTTGGGCTCTCCTAACCAGTTAAAATGAAGACAGTCTGTTTTGGACTTTCCTGATAAGTAAAGTCCAGTTTTGGGCTGTCCTGTCCAGTTTTGATGAGTACAGTCCGGTTTGGGGCTATCCTGTACAGTTTTGATGGGGACACTCTTGTTTTGGTCTCCCCTATCCGGTTTTGATCAAGACATCTGGTTTAGGGCACTCCTGATGAGGACAGTCCAAGATTGGGCTCTCCTGTTCAGTTTTGATCAGGACTTTCCAGTTTTGAGGACAGTCCTGTTTTGGTCTCCCCTATTCGGTTTTGATGAGGACAGTCCTGTTTTTGTTTCCCCTATTCGGTTTTGATGAGGACAGTCAGGTTTTGGGCTTCCCTGTCTGGTTTAACCAGCACAGTCCTGTTTTGGCCTCCCCTGTCCTGGTTTGTCAACATTGACAGGGTTTCAGAGGTTCTGAAATCCACAATGTTTTAAGCTCCCATTGGTTATACCACACATCTATCACAAGAACACTAATTCTAATTGAGATTTTAACTCTTTGAATACAAAAGAAGTCCCCAATGTATTACTTGGTTAAAACAGGCCAGACACAAATTAAGCTTCTCGTTGGACAGCACTATAATGTTAGAAACCGAACACCAAACATGTGGCATATCTGTCTGCATTTAGCACAAAGCATCATGACTCTGGTGTTTGCAAGAATAAAAGATGACAATCCTAATACCTCATTCAGTTCCTACCCTTCTCGTTCTCTCATTCCTTCCCTATTTCTACCCTTATCTCTCATTCAATTCCTACCCCTCTCTTTCTGTCATTCTGTCCCTATATCTACCCTTATCTCTTGGTTAATTCCTGCCACTCTCTTTTTGTCATTCTCTTTGCCTATTTGTACCCTTATCTCTTGTTTAATTCTTGCCCTCTCTTTCTTTCATTCCGTCCCTATTTGTACCTCTATGTCCTGTTTAATTCCTGCCCATCTCTTTCTCTCATTCTGTTCCTGTTTGTACCCGTATCTCTTATTTAATTCCTACCCCTCTCTTTCTCTCATTCTGTCCCTATTTGTACCCTTATCTCTTGTTTAATTCCTGCCACTCTCTTTCTCTCATTCTGTCCTTATTTGTACCCTTATCTCTTGTTTAATTCTTGCCCCTCTCTTTCTCTCATTCTGTTCCTATTTGTACCCTTATCTCTTGTTTAATTCCTGCTCCTCTCTTTCTCTCATTCTGTTCCTATTTGTACCCTTACCTCTTGTTTAATTCCTGCCCCTCTCTTTCTCTTCTTCTGTTCCTATTTGTAACCTTATCTCTTGTTGAACTCCTGCTTATCTCTTTCTCTCATTCTGTCCCTATTTGTACCCTTATCTCTTGTTTAATTCCTCCCTCTATTTCTCTTCTTCTGTCCCTATTTGTACCCTTATCTCTTGTTTAATTCCTGCTGCTCTCTTTCTCTTCTTCTGTTCCTATTTGTACCCTTATCTCTTGTTTAATTCTTGCCCCTCTCTTTCTCTCATTCTGTTCCTATTTGTACCCTTATCTCTTGTTTAATTCCTCCCTCTATTTCTCTTCTTCTGTCCCTATTTGTACCCTTATCTCTTGTTTAATTCCTGCCCCTCTTTTTCTCTCATTCTGTTCCTATTTATACCCTTATTTCTTGTTTAGTTCCTGCCCCTCTCTTTCTGTCATTCCATCCCTATTTGTGCCCTTATCTCTTAATTCCTGCCCCTCTCTTTCTCTTCTTCTGTCCCTATTTGTACCCTTATCTCGTTTAACTCCTGCTTCTCTCTTTCTCTCATTCTGTCCCTATGTGTACCCTTATCTCTTGTTTAATTCCTTCCCCTCTCTTTTTCTTTCATTCTGTCCCTAGTTGTACCTTATTTCTTGTTTAGTTCCTGCCCCTCTCTTTCTTTCATTCCATCCCTATTTGTACACTTATCTTTTGTTTAATTCCTGCTCCTCTCTTTCTGTCATTCTGTCCCTATTTTGTACCCTTATCTTGTGTTTAATTCCTGCCCCTCTCTCCCATTCCGTCCCTATTTGTCCCTCTGTCTCTCACCCCTCCCTCTTCCTCTCTCTCTAGTACATATATAGCTCAGTACTCGTGTCTCCAGGTAAGCTGACCCACTCTAATAAATAATGTATAACGTGTCAGCATATTGTTCTCCATCCTGTGTCCTGGGAGAGGGTCTCACATCACATTAGATGATTACAGTTCTCTGTGTATTTTGGAAATTTCCATTTGCTTGGGACAAATGAAAAGTCATATCAATGGGCCATGTGTAAAATGTCAGTGGAGCAATTCTGGGGCAAACAAACTACACTTTAGGGGACAATTAAAATGAGTTATTGATTCGTATGGGACTTTTAACTCCTTGAATTGCTTTGCAATGCGTTATAGACCGCTCTGACATTCAAGCGGTTAAAAATCTTCATTTACATCAGTGACAATTATAAGACTTATTTCTCTCCTATCGTACAGTTGGTTTGCTCCAGAATTACTCTGCGCAATAGACAATTATTACTAAAATGTGAACATAAGTGACGTTAATTCAAGGTGTCAGATCCACTTTAAAGTAATTATTATGTTTCTTTATGAAAAAAAAATATAAATTAAAGTACTTTTTATGCTGAGAAAACCAAGGGTTTTACCCTTGATGGTAGATGCTTCACTGAAGAGTTGTAACCGTTCAAGATAATGACAAAGTTTGGAGGGCTTAACAGTCACTGACAGGAATTCTCTATAAGTACTAACAAAACAGCATCACCTAGTGTTCACATTTAAAATAACAATCAAACTAGTTGGAGGTGTTGCAGTACACATTGTAAAGTCACGTATACATACTAGAGGATATTCCCCAAACCTGCTATGTTGGAGGGTTCTTTAGAACCGGAAATGGGGGGACACCCCGAGGCTAAATGAACCACTGTAAGACCAGGTAAAAATCCTAAAAACATGTACTGTTGCAGGGTCTAGAGGACTAGTTACCCCCCGGTGTTATCATGTGAACGATCTGTGCAGCGGCCCACTCCAGTGGTTGCCAGATGTATATTATTGGCTGATACCCTTGTGTGTTTGTGTGTGTGCCAGGCATTTGAGGTTGCAGACAGCCAGGGGTATACCAACAGGAGGTTTATATGGTGCCATTCAGGCCTGGACTGGCCATCGGGCATACCGGGCATCTGCCCAGTGGGCCGGTCTGGGCGTTTAAAAGAAAATAACGACCGAACGCCGGCCGCCACCCCACCCCATGGTCTACTCAAAAAATAAAAATGGGCCGTTCATTCTTAAATGCCCGGGCCTATTTTTGTCCCAGTCAGGGCCTGGTGCCATTGTGCCTTGTCCCAGTATCCAAGGTGCCCCCATTCACCCCAGGGTCCAATCGGTTCTAATTATGTCTCTGCAGAAATATTTTTGTGTTTGGAAACCCAAAAAATGTTTGCGCTGGGGCCTTGCATTGACTATTTACTGCAAACAGCATCATATCTTCCAGTGTTGCCAGTGATAACAATCTGCACAATACCTGCTCATTGGTCATATATTATTGGCTGATGCCCACGTGGGTCGGCTAGTCATTGGAGGTTGCAAAGAGCATCCCATCCTTTAGTGTCTCCCACGTGAACAATCAGCACAGTGGTCCCATATGCCCATGGGCGGATTGTCCTATCGGCGGATCGGGCATCCCCCGGTAGGCCGCTAGATCATGGGCTGGTGGGGGAGACCAGAGGATCTCACTTCACCGTCCCACGATATTTTGAAGGAGAGGTCTGTGTTGCCACAGGCACACTCTATGACAGCCTTCACGTTCCTTGTTAACCCTTTGAGTGCCAGAGGGGTACACAACGCATTGCTTTGCAATGCTTTACGTACCCCTCTGGCACTCAAAGGTTTAATGCAGAGCCCCAGGATATGACATAATATCCTGGCGCCTGCTCTCCCATGCCGCATGGGGACCACAAGGGCGCGTCGATAGGGACGTCGGTGCAGCTAGTGGGCTGCTTTAAAAAAAAAAAAAAAAAAAAAATGCCTGGGCTGGTATTCCTCTACACTCCACACCTGCATATGCCTATGTGTAGGCTATCATACTGAGACCGGGATGTGCCAAACGCATGAGTGTATGTATCCAAGTTGCATCCCACTGCTTTGGCCTTGTTACGGGAGGCAAAAATCATCAGTGTAACTAGCTCCATTGGGGACAATCGGTTTCACAACCACACTGAGCTAAAGTTGGCTATGTTTACAGAGGCCAAGTGTGAAATCCTGTCTCTAGTTTCTTGAGAAATCTAGGTCATGTGAGTGAAGACGATGTGGTACTTTCTGCCTCGGCACAGAAAGCAGAAGTTAACACTCACGATCGACTCGCCACCTTTGTATTGTAAGCAGAAATGAGATGCTTGGAGACTGGGTACTAAAATCAGCTGCTGCATTTCTGGACCAAACCAGCTGCACCATAGGGGTAAAAATAATACCCATTTGTTTGATCTTTTTAAGAGGAACTTTCACTACAATAACATAGCGCCACAAATGATAATTACATTAGCTATACGCACACACATTTTTATTTTCAAGTATAATTGCTCCTTTAAAGGGATAGTATTTATTGTTACTATCCCCCATACTGTAGATAATTTCAAAATAAGTTAATAGCCCCCAGGTTCATCTCTCAGACCTTAATGGTTTGAGAGATAACTGAAGGCAAAGTCCCCTCTTATCATTGTACTGACTGCAGGGGAAGTCTGTCGTACGACAGGCTTGCGGCTCTGCAGCAGAGCCGAGATCCCGTTAGTAAAAAATAATTATTTCACTGAAACAGTCTTCTACATGTGCTTGGTTTGTGCTTGGTTTGCAAGCACACGGAGAAGACAGTTTCAGTGAAATAATTATTTTTTTACTAATGTGATCTCGGCTCTGCTGCAGAGCCACCTGATGAAACACAGACCGTTATCCCTGCAGTCAGCACAACGCTGACTTCAGGGAAGGGGGAGGGAGGGGGGAACTTTGCCTTCAGTTATCTCTCAAACCATAAAGGTCTGAGAGATGAACCTGGGGGCTATTGACTTATTTTGCAAATATCTACAATATGGGGTATAGTAATAATAAATTATTACTATCCCTTTAACAGACAGGCATTGGCTGGGATCTTGCAGTAGGCGCTCTCTGTGCCCGCGTTGTCAGTCCCTTACGGTGCCTTTCGGCACAAAGGCATTCAACTCACCAATGGTGGAGCTGAAGGGGACGGACAGCGCAGGCACAGAGATGCCGGCTCTGCTCTGTTCCCCGGTGCCTGCCTGCATAAAAGGTTATGTTTTTCTTTAAAGCAGCAATTATAATTGAAAATAAAACTGTGTGGATATCGCTAATGTAATAATAATTTGCGGCACTATTTTGTTGTAGTGAAAGTTCCGCATCAAGGACCTGTGCGGTGTTGTGAAACGCGTTGCTTATCAGTGACTTGCAACCCCCCTACTTCTTAAACTCCTTGAATGCTGAAGAATTCTCCGACTCAATCTGAAGCCATGCGTTGGAGACAGCTCTGGCATTTAAGGGGTTAAAAGCCCTGGTTAAATCAATTAGAAGTTGTGGAAATGTTTATTTCTCCCCTATGTAGCTGTTGGTTTACTCCAGACTGACCTGAGTTCTAAATAATATAAGAACTGCAGAAATTCTAGGGCAAACCAACTGCTCCGTAGGGGGTGAGCAAAAATGTCCATTGATTTTACCCCCCCTGAATACTAGAGTGGTCTCAAACACATTGCTTCACAACGCTATGGAGAACACTAGCATCTGATGGGTTAAAAAAGACCCATTTAAATCAAAATGAAGATCTGTTGGTTCTCAAAGGGGCAGTTGATTTGTCCAGATCTTAGTACATCAGCCTCAGTGTCTATTAACCCCTTAGTGACAGCCGCGTCCGCATGCTGCTGTCACCTTAACGCCCGTCATACAAAAAAAAAAAAAAAACTTGCCAAATGATTCCGGAGTACCCAAATGGCGTGCAGCCGCACGGAGACCTGGACTTCCGGTACTATTTCCGGGACTTACCAGGTACGTCCTCTGTCACTAAGTGACAGTTTTTGCGGGACGTACCTGGTAAGTCCATTGTCAGGAAGGGGTTAACCCTTTGCGTGTCAAATGGGTGCCAACACATTGCAAAACGAGGCGCAGTCTCTCAGCAGAGGTGGTAAACGCTAGTACAGCAGGGGATTCTGGGACAGACTTAATGCTATTATGAGTATCAGATGAAGTCGAGCATTTGTTTATTTTGAGCTTTTTACAGACAGTAAGGGTAGGCAACCTGCAGCCCTCCAGCTGTTGTTGGACTACAATTCCCATCATGTTTTAGCTGCACAATGGGGCCATATGCATAAAACAAAGGGGAGAAGCAGCTGAACCACAGGGGACAAATACAACACTGCGTTTGTTTTAAATGGAGGTTTTAATAACCCTTTGGGTGCCCGAGAGGTATCCAGCACAATGCAGTGCATTTAGATACACCATTGGCACCAATAAGGTTAACCCTAGAATTCAAAGTGTTAAAAGCCCCATTTAAATCAACGGATCATTTTTATTTGTCCTCTACATTAAACATAGAAACATAGAATTTGACGGCAGATAAGAACCATTCGGCCCATCTGGTCGCCCATTTTCCTACTGTAAAAAAAAAACAAAAAAAAAACACCTCAAACCTTTTTTGGTCCTTGGTCTTTTCTCATATTAAGGACCGCCTTATGCCTATCCCATGTATGCTTAAATTCTGTCACTGTATTAACTTCTACCACTTCTGCTGGTAGGCTATTCCACTTATCTACTACCCTCTCAGTGCAGTAAAACTTTCTTACATTACATCTAAACCTGTGTCCCTCTAGTTTTAGACTATGGCCTCTTGTCCTAACATTCAACATTGCAATTGATTGGCCTCCCCAACGGTTCAACTTTTTCCTTTAAACCAGTGGTTCTCAGCCTGGGTGCCATGGCACTTTGGTGTGCCACGGGCATCAGCTTAGCGTGCCCCAATATTTCAAATGAAGACTTTGACGAAAATGTGAATACTGAGTTTGAAATGTTTATTTATGTAAATAGCACAATATGCTTATTCTTGTTGGTATGATTGTGAGACCTAATAATAACTGTATGTTTATGTATGGTACCCTTCATTATGCCCTTGATAAATTACATTACATGTGCTAGGGGTACCCCGAAAGTTCCCGATTACGTTTTAGGCGTGCCTTGTGCAAAAAAGATTGAGAACCACTTCCTTAACCTTTCGAGTGCCAGAGGGGTACGCAGCGCGCTTTAATCCCTCTGGCACTCAAGGGGTTAAACACGCGCTCCCTGAAGCGTTTGAGGCTATTCTAGCATTGAAGGAGTTAAAAGCCGCATTCAAAAATATGCATTTGTTCCATGTATTGCACTCGATTTGCTCCAGAATCGCTTCACTTTTTGCCTTTAAACTTGTGCTTTGGTGACCTCTCTAGCAGTGAAAGAGTTAAAAGCTCCCTCTGGGGAATTTTTAATCTCATTCAAGGGGTTAAAAGCCACATTTAAATCAATGAGAATTTATATATGTGTGTATATATATATATATATATATATATATATATATATATATATATATATATTTGTCTGGTGCAGTAGTCTTGCTCCGCTTTTATCTCTGCGAGTACAGCCTCGCTGTGGTGTCGTCCAATGACGCCAAGGTCCACGGAGGCTGCTGACAGCTGCGATCCTGGGCATCCCTGCAGACAGGCTCAGGTAACGCAGGATCTGCATGACAAGACAGCTAGGTTGTACCGAATTACTGCTCTTAAAGGCAGCACGGCCCTCCTCAGCCCCCCCCCCCCCCCCCCAGCTGATGGGCGGGACAGGTCTCAAGTTCCTCAAGGAAGCAACTGAGAAGTTTAGCTCAGAAGTTTGTACGTCTGATAGAGGCGGGAGTCCCAAGCAGCCAAGGTGCAAAAGGCTGGACACAGAGGACCAAGGCAGGGTGAGTAAATGGATGGGGGGGGCCAGACGTACTAGAGGGAGGCTTTTAGGGGTACATCACTGCTTGGCATATGTTCTTTATTCTCCCCTGCCCCCCCGTTACCCTTCTCTGCATCTGTCCTGCCTCTTACAGATGTGCTAAGGCAGGCAGCTGACTCATTTTTGTTTATTTAACCCCTTCAGGACCAGAGGGTTGTGAAATGCATTGTGACACTGTGTTTTTTAACCTATTGGGTGCCAGAAACGGCGTGGGGGAATGCACAGATACGATTCCACTCTGAAATAGGTGTGTGTGATCCAGTTACAGATGTAATGTCACCTTTTTTTCCCATTTATTTAAGTCTTTAACCCTTTGAGCGCCAGAGGGGTACGGAACGCATTGCAAAGCAATGCGTTCTGTACCCCACTGGCACTCAAAGGGTTAAAGACCAGACGAGTGCAAAACTCATTGCTTCACTCCTGTCTGCTCCTTAAAGTATTCACCACACAAACAAAGATGGTGAAAGGGGGTTAAAAAAAAAAAAGGAAGTATTCGGTTTTCACTGTAATTTCTGGAGTACTTAACCTTTTGCATGCCAGGGACAATATTGAGGAATGTATGAATACGTTTCTGGTCTAAAACAGGGGCAGGGAAGGATTGTACTGGCTGCGTCTGCCTTTCGCCTATTTACTGAATTATTAACGCTGAAAATTCTCCCCTTTACACTGCCAAGGGCATCTTGTTTAACCCTTTCAGTGGCACTGAAAGGGTCAACGGCATGTACAAACTCTGACACTGGCAGAGAGTGTATTCTAAATTGTGCTACACCTTTGGAACATACCAGTAGGTGCAGGAATTTTAAAACATCCCAGTAAATTCAAAGATCCCCCCGATTTGCTTTGAAAATGTCCATAACATCTTTCTTTCATAACCCTTTGAGTGCCAGAGAGTGTTTATATTGGTCAACCTCTCTGGTACTCAAATGGTCCATCGTTTTGCAGCTGTATGATGCACATAATGAACTAGGAGACGATGGGCAGTGGCGTAGGATCAGAGACAGGGTACCAGGCTGGACCTAGATAGATAGAATTTATTGCTTTGGGACTGAACCTCAGTAGGGAATAGAGATCTGTATGTATAGCATTGTTACCTATTTATAAAGCACCGGTGCATTCAGCAGCTCCCAATATGTACAGAATATTGTTTTTTCTCAATTAGTTTTCTGCTGTTTGGAACAGAATGTGAGAAATTGGCACAAAATGCCAATCTCAACCCTGTGTGTTTAATCTGAAGCTGCCACCCTAAAACAAGTTTTGTTTGTTTGACAAAGTATTAATTTCTGCCTCTGTTGTACTATCCATTTTTTCTGTAAAACAGAAATTATTCTTTATGTATTGATGGCACACCGTGGCACTGTATGCTGATTCTCACAGTATGCTAATTAGTTATGTTCCAGGCCAATCATACCCCTCTCTGTGTTATTAGACACACCCCCAGTGTGTGTGGGTTCTGCCTATATTCATTCATAGATCAGTATGAGGGTAACATTGGCCCAGCACAGACACTAATTAGAATAACCTGCCAGACTGTGCCACCAACATATAAAGGTTGGTTTCTCGAAACCAATTTAAAGCGGAACAGTCGCCATGCATTCATTAAATGCATGGCGACTAGCTTGAAAATATATGTTTTACCAAAAAAAAAAATACTTGTGTGTAAAGGAATCCGTCCCGTTTCGGGACTGATGGGCAGGTTAGTGCGGTCTGTGAGCCTGTGCCGTCAGTCCCTTCCGGTGACCATATGATGCAATGCAGTCTACTCAGTGGAGACCAGGACTGCGCTGTAGCCGCAGTTCCGGTCTCCAAACGGGACAGATTCCTTTGAGAGATAGGATTTGTACCACAGAGTTTATTTTTTTTTTTTATCCTCTACAAAACTAGGAGAATTTTTTTATGGGACGTTACTGTCCCTTTAACCCTTTGAGCGCCAAAGGGATAGCAACACACGTTGGGTACGCCTCTGGCATTCAGTTCCCCATACCGTAGATTCTAGGCGATGTGTCTCATTGTCCAGCAAATTTGAACCCTTTGAGTGCCAGAGGGGGGTACGCAACGCAATGGCACTCAAAGGGTTAATCCTCTGCTTATACACACAGCTGTACTTCTCCCTCTGCTTTCCTATTACAAATAGAGCCAAGTTAGGCACTTAATAAGCAGTCGTTTTGGTGCAGATAACCATGTAGTGGGTGGCTCTTTGTCCTGAGACTCTGACATTTGGTTCAAAACTCCGAGCGTCAGGGCCAAATCCTTCGACTCCTCAGGTATGTTCCTCTCTCTGTGTGCGTGCCTTCCAGCTTGGCCTTTCTTGTGCAGACAAGCCAAAAGGAATCTCTTGTCATCAGATGTAAACCTCAACAATCTTCCTGTAAAGGCGCACTGACACCTAATTATATCCCCCCACATCTACCTTAATCTGGGCAGAAAACCCTAATCGCCACTATAAATCAAAACCTTCTGTTAAAGGGGAACTACCACCCCGCCTTAAGTTCACATTATTCAATTCTTCATCTGGCGACTAGCTGCTTAGTAGCGCTAGTCGCCAGAAATATTACCCGGTTTACAAGATATTCCACTTTTTCGGAGGCTCACAGTAGCAGGAAGCACGGACATCTCGTCATAGTGACGTCCGTGCGCCTGCGCTGTCAGTCCCTTTTGGAGCCAACATGGAGGCTGTTATTTACTATGGATTCATTCAGTGGCGTAACAATAGGGGTCACACCTGCGACCGGGCCCGTCACTCCAAGGGGCCCAGCCGCCCCCTGCGAACCCATCGCCACTCGCCCACAGCCCTACCCGTAGCAGCTCAGCTGATCTTCCGGCGCTCTAGTAATGCAGATCATTGGGAGATGACATCATCTCCCAGCGCTCTGCATAACTGAGAACCGCGTGGGAGATGGAGGTAGGAAATGTACATGGGGCAACGTGCAGATGGGGGGGGCAGCAAGTTCTGCACCAGGGCCCGGTGGCTTCTAGTTACGCCACTGGATTCATTTGAAAGCACAAGCCCACACAGACGTGATCCATAGAGGCCATCATGGGCGGTTAATCCTATGGGGGGAACAGGCATCCCCCTGTGGGCCGCTAGATCATGGGCTGGTGGGGGAGATCAGAGGATCTCACCTTACAGTCCCACGATATTTTCAAAGAGAGGTCTGTGTTGCCACCGGCACAGACACTCTCTGTGACAGCCTTCGATGCCGCACAAGGACCACAAGGGGGACGTCGGTACAGCTAGTGGGCTGCTTTAACCCTTTGAGCGCCAGAGGGGTACGGAATGCATTGCAAAGCAATGCATTCCGTACCCCTCTGGCGCTCAAAGGGTTAAAAAAAATGCCCGGGCTGATATTCCCCTACAATCCACCCCTGGTGGCCGTTAGGATTTTCTGCCTAGATCATGGGTAGGAAACCTTTGGCACGCCAATTGTTGGCGATATCATCTCTAACGGCTGTTTAGGGATGATGGGATTTGTAGTCCCCAACTCCTGGAGTGCCAAAGATTGCCTACATACAAGTGGGGGGCTATTTTTAGGAGGCGTTACTGTTCCTCAACCCACTGAGTGCCAGACAGGTAGGCAGCATATTGCAGAGCGACGCATTGTGCACCCCTCTGGCACTCAAAAGAGTTAACCCCTTGGACACTAGAGAGGTCGGCAATGAATTCAAAGGGTTAATTGTCATAGGGCCTTCATTTGAATGAGGAGTTTAACCCTTCGAGTGCCAGAGGGGGTACACAACACAGGACTGGACTGGCTCTCTTGCTCCTAATGTCTTCCTATATTGGTAAGGGAACTGCCCCGTCAGCTCATATCTTCTGTCTGTTGTGTAACCTCAGCCTGCGTGTGACCTTCGGACTGATTTTATACTCAAGGAAACGTCAAGTCTACTCACTAGATTGGCCTCTTACCACCTCTGCTGAGACAAGGTTCCGTGAATTCACCCCCCTCTTCCTGCAGTGTACTACTTCCCCAGACCCCCTTCAGTCTCATAACACAACCCTTTGTTCTGTGTCTCTGAAGGATGAAGACGGTTGTGTGATGTATTACGTAGCCAGTGCCAGGTTCCCCAATAGACAGAGTAGGCAGCTGCCTACAGCTCCAAATTTTGAGGGGCGGTGTCTCGACTGTGATGGCCACATATTGAATTTTGGTGTTGCCAGAGCAATCGCAGTGTTCCTGCAGCACTTTTATGTTCCTTTATAGGCTATTATTTAACCCCTTGGATGCTACGAGATTTACAAAGCATTGCAGAGCAATGCATAGGAAATCTCTCTAGCAATAAAAGGGTTAACACTTTCTTTCATTCTTGATTGTTAGAGGCCAAGGGTATTTTCTGTGCCCGTAAACAGAGGATGGAACTGGGGGAGGGGTTGTGTGCGGAATGGGGGTGTGGTCATGGGCGGAGCTATGGGCACCTACAGTGCCTTACCTAGGGATGCCTGGAATGTAAATTGGCCTTGTGCGTAGACCATCTTTTTGATTCTTAACCCTTTGAGTGTCAGAGGGGTGTGGAACACATTTCTTTGCAATGCTTTCCGTAAGCCTCTGGCGCTCCAAGGGTTATCGGGTTAAGACATATGACTACAGACTTCATGAGCCGGCAACTTAGACGCTATGTTTGTTAAGAAATACATCTCCCATCATCCTCCGCCTGTCAGTGGATGCATACCTCTCTGACACTCAGAGGGTTAGAGATTGAAACCCTTTATTTTGTTTTTACATATTCTATACGTTTATAATATGTAAAGCCAAATGGCCTGTACTTTTTAGTACTTTTTTTTTAATTAATCTTTTTTTTTTTTTTTTTTTTTTAATAAATGTTTCTGTCCCTGATAGGAAGCTTCTGGATCTGTTTTCTGAGAAAGCTTTCTTTCAGGGAATGAATAAATATGTTTGAATGAATTAATATGTTTATTTATATAGCGACGCAAGTGTATGCAGCACTTTACAATTTAAAGGGATAGTAATATTTCTCAATAAAAGCAGCTCCAATTAATCTTCATAGTATTTGGGCCATGGAGAGTGTTATTTCAGTACTGTCAGAGTTGTAGTTCAAGAGTAATTGAATGATAAAGTATCCCCTCCCGCCCCTTTTACTGATGTAACACTGCTCACCTCAGAGCAGCAAGACTGTCTGGATGGATCGAAGAGAGGGACAGTCTTCAGTGAGCATAAGGGAAAAACCTAAAACACCTGTCAAGGAGGGGCAGGGTTTTCCTTATGTTCACAGTAAGAAGATTGTCCCTTGCTGTGAGCTGTCTGGTCTGTGGACCAGATTTCACATCTGAGGGGAGGTGGCTTACACTAGCATACCTCCCAACATTTCAAATTGCCAAAGAGGGACACTTGTGTTTTGGGGGTGTGGCTGGTAGGCAGGGCATTACCAATACTTTTTTGGCTATTTCACGACCTATTGACATCTCCTTGTGTAACCTAATAAATGATTTATAACAAGACCAAAGTATTTTATTTACACAGACTAATTTATATACACATATACTGATGTGTAAATAAACAATAATGTGAGTGTTATTGCTGTAGAGCAGTATGATACACTTATATAAACACCAGGCAGTCTGATCTCCTAAAAAAAAAGGGACATCTGGGTGGGAAAGAGGGACAGAGGGATTTGGGTCTAAAAGAGGGACTGTCCCTCCTAAATAGTGACACTTGGGAGGTATGCACTAGGTAAAAGGGGCTGGAAGGGAATACTTTATCATTCAATTACTCTTGTACTACAACTCTTACAGTATTGATATACACTCTCCATTGACCAAATAATATGAAGATTAACCCCTTAATGACCAGCGGTCGCGGAGTGTGTGGTCCTTTAAGGACCCGATAGAGAATTTCGGCGTGCCGCCCCACGTGACTGATCACGTGGGGCGGCTTGCTGAACTGAGGGACTGAAAGAGATCGCTCCGGTCTTGGAGCGATCAAATTCAGTCCCCGGTATTACTCACAGCACTCCTGCAGGAGCACAGTGAGTAATAGTACGTGACGTACCAGGACCGTCACTGGTCCTTAAGTGCCGGACCAGCGTGACGGTCCGGGTACGTCACCAGACGCTAAGGGGTTAAGTGGAGCTGCTTTTGTTGTGAAACATTACTATCCCTTTAAGGGTTTAAACAGTGAAGGGTTTCAAGTATTTGCAAAGTCAAACACTGGAAGTCAGGTCCCTGCCCTACAGCTTACAATCTAAAGTGATAATGGGAGACATAGAGATCACATGAGGGTCAAGTGCTGAATACGGTGCTAGAGTTCTGGTCAGGATAGGGGACATAATAAATGAAGTAAATTAAAAGAGCCTTGTCTTTATGAAGTCAGTGCCTTCTAGCTTGTTGTAGCTTTGTTAAAGGGATAGTAATACTTAAAATGTAAAAAAAAATATGTTGTAGGGTTTATCCCCCTGAGTAAAACAAGAGTACTCCCACTGATGAAAGGTGTTTCATTCAAAAGTTATTAATTTTCAAAGTTGAATTTTTTAGGTGCAATATCACAGTGGCCTGAAATTGTACAGTGGCGCTGTTGCTACACGATCCTATGTACAGCTCTGGTCAGTTGACCATAAATCTCCATAGGATGGTGTAGCAACAGCGCCACTATACAATTTCAGGCCACTGTGATATTGCACCTAAAAAATTCAACTTTGAAAATTAATAACTTTTGAATGAAACACCTTTCAGCAGTGGGAGTAGTCTTGTTTTACTCAGGGGGATGAACCCTACAACATATTTTTTTTTTACATTTTAAGTATTACTATCCCTTTAAGGAGGTGGCAGAGACCGTGAAAGCTGCTGTAATGATATGATGTAAAAAAACTCAATGTTAAAAATAATAATAACATAGTCTATACAGAGCACTCAGTGCTACACAGTCACATTGGATCACTGTCCTGCTTTGATGGTCGATGAACCAGAGGTCCAGGAAGTTCACTGTCACGGATATAAATGTGTACAAAATAAACACGGATTAAACAAAACAAGTAAAAAGCACAGGCAGCTTGATTATGTCATAAAGGGTTACTGTTCCTTTATGAAACGTCTAAATGTACTTCTTATAAATAAGAGATTAGCTTTTTGTTTGCACTGATAGGGTGACAGTGAGACAGAGGAGGGAGGACAGGAACAGGACGCTGCTATTTTGTAATCTTGGTATTTCCATTAAGCCGTTTAAAGGGAGACTAACACCTGAAAATTAAGTTGAACACTCAAAGGGTTACATTTCATGCATTTCCAGCTAGCATCTGTTAAATCCCTAAAATCCAATCCTAAACTTGCATTTATAACCATTTAAAGGGATAGTAATACTTCAAAATTACTATCCCTTATATTGATGCCATTGTAAAACTGAATTAAATGCCACCAGCGGCATCTCTCAAACCTTTATGGTTTGCGAGATAGCCGCTTTTAAACTTCGCTCCCCCTTGCCTCTCCGCTGACTTCATCGTTTTTGCTGCAGCAGGGGAATCCGGTCCCGGGACCGGCGGAGGCTCTTTAGCACAGCCGAGATCTCGTTATGGAAGACGAGGTCCTTCAATAAAATGGTCTTCTACGTGTGCTTGGTTATCAAGCACAAGTAGAAGGCCGTTTTAGTGAAGGATCATTTCTTCTATAACAAGATCTCGGCTGTGCTAAAGAGCCTCCGCCGGTCCCGGGACCGGATTCCCCTGCTGCAGCAAAAACAATGACGTCAGTGGAGAGGCAGGTGTAAGTGGCCAGAACAGGGTGTGAAGAAGGAGAAGTGGGTGTAAGTGGCCAGAACAGGGTGTGAAGAAGGAGAAGTGGGTGGAAGTGGGCAGAACAGGGCGAGAAGGAGGAGAAGTGGGAGGAAGTGGGCAGAACAGGGTGAGTAGGAGGAGAAGTGGGTGGGAAGTGGCCAGAACAGGGTGAGAAGGAGGAGAAATGGGTGGAAGGGGGCAGAACAGGGCGAGAAGGAGGAGAAGTGGGAGGAAGTGGGCAGAACAGGGTGAGTAGGAGGAGAAGTGGGTGGGAAGTGGCCAGAACAGGGTGAGAAGGAGGAGAAATGGGTGGAAGGGGGCAGAACAGGGCGAGAAGGAGGAGAAGTGGGAGGAAGTGGGCAGAACAGGGTGAGTAGGAGGAGAAGTGGGTGGGAAGTGGCCAGAACAGGGCGAGAAGGAGGAGAAGTGGGAGGAACAGGGTGGAAAGGAGGAGAAGCAGAGGAAGTGGGATGAACAGAGTGAGAAGTAGTAGGAACAGGGTGGGAAGGAGGAGAAGTGGGTGGTAAGTGGACTGAACATTGTGAGAAGGAGGAGAAGTGGGTGGTAAGTGGGCTGATCATTGTGAGAAGGAGGAGAAGTGGGTGGTAAGTGGGCTGAACATTGTGAGAAGGAGGAGAAGTGGGTGGTAAGTGGGCTGAACATTGTGAGAAGGAGGAGAAGTGGGTGGTAAGTGGGCTGAACATTGTGAGAAGGAGGAGAAGTAGGTGGTAAGTGGGCTGAACATTGTGAGAAGGAGGAGAAGTGGGTGGTAAGTGGGCTGAACATTGTGAGAAGGAGGAGAAGTGGGTGGTAAGTGGGCTGAACATTGTGAGAAGGAGGAGAAGTGGGTGGTAAGTGGGCTGATCTTTGTGAGAAGGAGGAGAAGTGGGTTGTAAGTGGGCTGAACATTGTGAGAAGGCAGAGAAGTGGGAGGGAAGAAAAACGGGAAACACCACCACCAGCAGAGAATCACCCTCTGTCCCTGGAGACCTGGGAATTAACTCTAAAAATCAGAGTCTCTGGGGCAGATACAGTGCGTTCCCAGGTAGACCTATCATCCGAGGTGTAAATATTGAGTTGAGTCTATTCTGATACCCTGTATCATGAAGACCCTGCACCATTGTGGTGGCTCTTCAATGAATTTCCCGTGTTAGCCTCTAATAATTGCCCTGGTACTGGCACTTCACATGATACCCATTTCAGTTTGATATTGGTTCACTAAAAGTAACCAAAGAAGCTTCCCCTAGCGAAACTGATCTGTTAGTGAATCCAGGTTTTACAGCGTGACACCAGCAGTACAGGTTCCTGTCACACAGCCCTACCCCACCTTTGTGTACACACACAGAGTAGGTAGTGCATGGTCACGGTGTTATCCATCCACAACAGGCAGCCCACGCCTTTACAGAACTTTATTTAGACAAAAGGCACAATCACTGTGCTGGCATGTATCTGCAAGAGAGAAAATAATATATACACATCTGTATACAGAAAAGAAGGGCAACCTAACCTAACCATTTGAAAACTAGAAATGTCTCCAAAGCATTGATTTGCAACAGGCTGGAGACCTCTCTCACATTCCAGGGGTTAAATTGGCCCTGTCGCCCTAAGACAAATGTAGAGAGAATTAAAATCTGTCTATATGTTGTATTTGCCATTTTTCTGTAAAATAAATCGTTTTTGAGAAATTAACTTTTATGTGCTGTTGGCATAGTGTGTGGCCCTTTATGCTAATTCACAGAATGCTAATGAGTTCTGTTTCCGACCAATGGTACAGCTTGCTGTGCTATTAGCCACACCCCCAGTTTGTGGGCTCTGCCTGTATTCATTCATAGCACAGTGTGTGGTGATATTTCCCCAGCATGTTTTTAATTGGCATTAAGTGACAGACTGTGACACAGACAGATGAATATTATTATAATTATAGCACGACCTATAGGCAGTTTTTACTTCTCTCTAAACTTACCTTAGGGCAACAGCCCCACCTTAAAGGAATAGTAACCTCTTATTAATGAAAAAAATATATATACTTTACCTCTTTTTCTGCTGAACAAAAACAAGCATACTACCACTGCTGAGAGATTTTCCATTCAAATGTTGTTACAATGAAACTGCAATTTTAGAATAACACAGGAACTGGAGAAGTGATATCACTGAAGATGTCATCTCCATCTTATCATGCCTTAGAGCATCTCCACCAAAATCTTTGATCTGTTCTGCTTTAACACTTTAAGGACTAGTGGGATGGGCAATGCAGTGTGAATTAACATTGGGGGCAATGTGGAGAGTTGGGGCAATGTGGAGAGGAGGACATTGGGGGCAATGTGGAGAGGTGGATATTGGAGGCAATGTGGAGAGGAAGACATTGGGGTGAATGTGGAGAGGTGGGTATTGGAGGCAATGTGGAGAGGAGGACATTGGGGGCAATGTGTAGAGTTGGGGGCAATGTGCAGAGGATAACATTGGGAGCAATGTGGAGAGGAGGACATTGGGGACAATGTGGAGAGTTGGGGTCAATGTGGATAGGTGGGTATTGGGTGCAATGTGGAGAGGTGGGTATTGGGGGCAATGTGGAAAGGAGGATGTTGGGGGCAGTGTGGAGATACCCAATGGTGGCAGGGGGGCCCATGGCAATTTTTGCACTACAGCCCAGTGAGTTCTAGTTATGCCTCTGACTCTAGGACATTCCCTGTAGTGCAGGCGACAAGAAAGAAGTCAGTGTTCTAATGAACAAGACGAGCTACGCTGGCGGATTTGTACATTTCCCCGGGGTCACTGTCCTGTCCAACTCTGTGTGTCTTTCCAAAAGTCACCCTAGCAGTGTTTTGTATACAGAACGCACTTAGCAGTCTCTGTTTACCCTGCTTCCCAAACAGAAATTATCCTGCAGATGAGTCAGTCTTGTTCAGAGAGCATGAAAACCCCTCGGAGGTAAACTTTAACAAAATATTCATTCATCCTTCTCCCTGACGGGGCGAGGGTCATCATACACGCCAGCTGCTTTCAGAGTGGAAGAGGTTAATGTTCGTCGGTGGGGCGACGGCTGCCAACACTTTTTTGTAAGTGCTCAGCAGGTACACAGCTCATTGCCTTACCAAGCTATTAATTGCAAATCAACGTGATGGATGGCTAATGGTCATCTCACAGAGAAGGTTCTATTAATAGAGGTCACGTCCAGCCCCGGGTCACCGGCTGCGTGTTTAAGGCTTGTACAACCGATTTGTGCTCACGCACTGGTGGATGTTTTAGGCTAATTAACCTGCTGAGTGCCACAGCAGTGTACAAAGTATTGCAAAACATTGTGTTTATTGCACACCGCTTTGAACCTCAAAGGGTTAATGTGTTAAACAACCCGGGGTAAAGGGATAGTAATGCTTAATATGTCAAAAATATATATTTTACTGTTTATCCCCCTGAGTAAAAACAAGAGTATCTCTACTGCCGAGAGAGAAGTTTTATTCAAAAGTAATTACAGCTCAAACTTGATATTTTTATACGCAGTGTCACAGAGGCCTGAAATTGCACAGTGGAGCTGTTGCTAAACCATCCTATGGACAGCTCTGGTCAGTTGACTATCATATTTCATAGGATGGTGTAGCAACAGCGCCACTTTACAATTTCAGGCCACTGTGATACTGCACCTAAAAAAAGTTGTTTTACTCAGGAGGATAAACCCTACAACATATATATTTTTTACTTATTAAGTATTACTATCCCTTTAAAATACTCATTTAAAGAAATGGAAATTTTAATCTGTTCCTTATGGTGCAGTGGAGGTTCCTCCATCATGTGCATGTCATTTTTTCCCTCTAAGAATGCCATTTTAGGCCACTGCTGCTCTTGAACCTCTTGAGAAGACGAGCTGTCAGTCAGGCTTCTGTTGTTTTCAAATGTAGCATCAAGACATGGAGTGGGGACTGATATTCACTTCCCAAGAGGTTCTGCAGGAGGATGGGCCTTTTGTGGATCATCGTATACTTTGGACAAGGCCAGTTTTACGGATGAGGTAGGAGGAAGGCTTGAAGCTAAACCAGTGGTTCTCAATCTTTATGGCACAAGGCACATCCAACACACAATGGTGAACGCTCGGGGCACACAGACTTTTTAAAGTTTATTTGTCAAGGTTAATGTTGATGGACACAAATAAAAAAATATACAGTTAAACTCCATAAATACATGTTTACAATTCAATAGGCCTATTGTTATGAAAGTATTCATAGGACAAAAAGAACACGCAAAGCTATTACTCATTGCACAGCAAAGTGCCACAGCATTCAAGTTGAGAACCACTAAACTAAACAGTGCACCTTCTCGGTGATTAGCCCCCACCACCCGCCATTCTGCCCCCACAGGTTCCTGCCAGTCCTTGCCATGTTGGATGACTTGGGGATGTTGGTCACTTTAATGACATCCTCCTTTCTATTGTCCTGTCTACACAAGAGTGACCTGTATGGATCCTGTAGGTTGGGGGAGAACTGGGAAGGATGCTGGGGGAAGGGGCTGGTTACAGGAGTGGAGAAATTAGTTAGTTTGTCTGCTTTGTTGAACTATTTGATTATTTTATGTATAAAGTATATAGAGATTAATCCCATCCCCTCCAGTGACCACCAATCGCATTGAATCTCCATTCCAGTATCTCCCTTCCCACGTTACCTTGGCCCCTTTCCTTCTTCCCCTTGTTCATATTTCCTGCCACACGGCTCTCCTACTTCCTGTATGTGTTTCTCAGCACCGTCCTAATGTTCTTTCTTCCTGCCACCCTCCCCAGCTCCCATCAACCCCACCTCCCCACATATGTACCTGCATACTTAGATATACTCACTCAAGCATATGCATAAACACACACACACAGTCAAGTACATATGCATATACACACACATACCTCCAAAGTGTCCCACTTTAGGAGGGACAGTCCCTCTTTTTGACCCAAATCCCACTGTCCCTCTTTCCCACCCTGATGTCCCTCTTTTTACGAAACCAGATTGTGTGGTGTGTATATATAAGTATCACATTGCTCCACAGCAATAAAAGTCACATTATTGTTTCTTTAAACGTCAGTATCTGTGTTTATAAATTAGTCTGTGTAAATAAAATACGTTGGTCTTGTTATAAGTCATTTATCAGGTAACACAAGGAGGTGTCAATAGGTCATGAAACAGCCTGAAAATTATCGTTAATGCTCCGCCCACCAGCCACACCCCCAACAACACCCCCTAAAACACATTTGTCCCTCTTTGGCAATTTGAAATGTTGGGAGGTACGCACACACACAAGCAAACATATACATACACACATTCATATACACAAGCGCACAAACACAGAATATTATACACAAGCATACATACAAATACAAAACGTATACACCCATACATACATATATACCCACACACACACACAGGGAAGATGCGCTAAGTTGTGATAAAGAGGTGGTAACGCAGAGATAACTTTTCCAGTGAAATCACTTCTCCAGTTCCTATGTTTTTCTATGGAGACCATGTCCTAAGAGTTCTCCAACGTTAGAGATCTTAGTTCATAGACCCTATAGAATAACATAGGAACTGGAGAAGTGACATCACTGGAGAAGTGACATCACCGCTTAGTGAATAACCCCCAGTAAGTCTGATGTACTGAGAAGAAATGAAGCAATTCTGGAGCAAAAAAAAAAACTGCACCATAAAGATCAAATTAAAATTTCTATTAATTTAAATGGGCCTTTTAACTCCTAGCATGCTGTAGTGGTCTATTAAATGAGTGGTGATTTTGAATGGGTATGTGGAGAATTTGTATTAGTTCAATGCTTTGCAGTTGGGTTGCTCCAGAATGGTGCCAGTTTTCTTTGTACATCAATGTATCTGCCTTCCCTCTTTTCCTACTAAACCCTGTCTTTCTCCCCTATGCCTCCACTCTTCCCCACCATCTGCTTTCAATTACAATATTTATCTCCGATTCATTTTCCCAACATTTTTTGATGAAGCTCAGCGACATCAAAACGTTAACACTAATAAAATAATCTTGTGTCTAATTCAAGCGACATGGATCACTTTCTGTATAGCTGCCCGTGTCATTCTTCCTCCCCTCATGCATACCTCCCAAGTGTCCCTCTTTAGGAGGGACAGTCCCTCTTTTTGACCCAAATCCCTCTGTCCCTCTTTCCCACCCTGATGTCCCTCTTTTTATGAAACCAGATTGTGTGGTGTGTATTTAAGGGTATCACATTGCTCCACAGCAATAACACTCGCATTATTGTTTGAACTAACATCATGTGTCAATAAAATACTTTGGTCTTGTTATAAATCATTTATTAGGTTACAGAAGGAGCTGCCAATAGGTCATGAAATAGCTTAAAAATTCTCGCTAATGCTCCACCCACCAGCCACACCTCCAGCCACTTCCCCTAAAACACGTGTCCCTCTTTGGCCATTTGAAATGTTGGGAGGTATGCCTCATGTGTGTGTCTGGGAGTAGGGGGTGTTTGGGTTTGTATATGTCCCAACATTTAAAATGGCCAAAGAGGGACACTTTTGTTTTACGTGGTGTTGAATGGGGAATGGTGGGTGGATGGGGCATTACCAATAATTTATAAGTTATTTCATGATCTACTGATACCTCTTCAAGTAACTGAGTAAATGATTTAGAGCAAGACCAAATCATTATATTAATACACACTAACGTATAAAAACCATACACTGACGTTTATACAAACATTAATGTAAGTGATATTGCTGTGGAGCAATGTTACACACCACACAGTGATCTCTTAAGCAGAGGGACACCAGGGTGGGAAAGAGGGACAAAGGGATTTGGGTCTCAAAGACTGACTGTTCGAACTAGAGAGAGACACTTGAGTGGTACGGACCCTTAATATCTCCTAAAGATTGACACTTGAGAGGTATAGACCCCCAATATCTACTAAAGAGGGACGCTTGGGAGTTATGGAGTCCTAATATCTCCTAAAGAGGGACACTTGGGAGGTATGGACATTATATCTCCTAAAGAGGGACACTTGGGAGGTACGGACCCTAATATCTCCTAAAGAGGGACATTTGGGAGGTATGGACCCCTAATATCTCCTAAAGAGGGACACTTGGGAGGTATGTACCCCTAATATCTCCTAAAGAGGGACACCTGTGAGGTACAGACCACTAATATCTCCTAAAGAGGGACACCTGTGAGGTACAGACCCCTAATATCTCCTAAAGAGGGACACGTGGGAGGTACAGACCCCTAATATCTCCTAAAGAGGGACACTTCGGAGGTATAGACCCCTAATATCTCCTAAAGAGGGACATTTGGGAGGTACAGACCCCTAATATCACCTAAAGAGGGACACTTGGGAGGTATGTACCCCTAATATCTCCTAAAGAGGGACACTTGGGAGGGACGGACCCCTAATATCTCCTAAAGAGGGACACTTGGGAGGTACAGACCCCTAATATCTCCTAAAGAGGGACACTTCGGAGGTATAGACCCCTAATATCTCCTAAAGAGGGACATTTGGGAGGTACAGACCCCTAATATCCCCTAAAGAGGGACACTTGGGAGGTATGTACCCCTAATATCTCCTAAAGAGGGACACTTGGGAGGGACGGACCCCTAATATCTCCTAAAGAGGGGCACTTGGGAGGTACAGACCCCTAATATCTCCTAAAGAGGGACACTTGGGAGGTACAGACCCCTAATATCTCCTAAAGAGGGACATTTGGGAGGTACAGACCCCTAATATCTCCTAAAGAGGGACACTTGGGAGGTATGCATTTGTGTGTCTGGTTTTATTTGTTTTTTTGTATGGGTGTTTGTGTGTTTGTGCATGTGTGTTAGTGGGTTTGCGTGTGTTTATGTATTGTGTTTATATGTGTTTGTGTGTTTGTTTATGTTTACCATGTAGCCTTTGTGCGATTTTGTACCATTTATAAAAGCAGACTGTCAGATTTGCAAGATCTGTGATTGCAAAAGCTTTCACAAAAATATCTTCTACATACATTAGACCACTTCATTCTATGGCGCTTGTGCAACCAGGCAGCTTGTCGCTCTTACTAAAAACTTGAGTGTTTAGGTGCACACAGGAAAGATATAATACACAGGTTTTCATTGCTGCATTATCATTTTTTGTTTGTTTGTTTTTTTATTACCGTTACTACAGTTACTTGCGCTTTGTGAGGCTAATAATAATAATAATGTATTTTATATAGGACAACTACTAGGACTGTAAATAACTCCTATGATTGTTTCCTGTCCAGAAGCTAAGCCATCGCTGGCCCTTCCGTATTTTCCACTTATGTAAGCAATTTAATTTAAATGGGCCAGTATAATTTAGTGAATGAGGAACAAAACATCTGGAGATCACTAGCATATAAGAGGTTAAAAGCTCAATTTAAACTGAGGAGACAACAAACCGATGGCTGGTGGGGAATGACGCGAGTTGTAGTCCCCAACAGCTGGAGAGCCAAAGGTTATATTCACTTGTTTTAGTGTCTATAAAGTCGCAGTCTGATGTTGTGGGTAGATGAGTCGGCGTGTTTGTCCTGATGTCACAATAGATTTACTGCTAGTGGTTCTACACAGCGAGGGTGTGGTTGACTTTAACAACGACTCGGTTTTCTGTAGAACACCAAGTTTCGATATTTAACTTTTTCTCTGCTAGGGGGACACACCTGAAAACTCTCAGGAGGATTGGCTCTCTGAAAAAAAAAAAAAGCTGCGGCAAAAAAATGTGTAGTAATTATGGGACAAACCATTTGTACCATAGGGTAACAAATTTGCAATGATTTAAGCGAGTTTTTTAACCCCTTGAATGCTTGCGAGGTATACGACACATGGGTGCATTTGGTTTGCTCCAGAATTGCATGCCAACAGAGCTCTGCTGTAGTTAGAGTCCAACCCCAGGGGCTGTATTTCACTGTGTAAATTTATTGCTGTAATGTACATACACTCCACCATCATAAACACTTAAATGCCAGCAAATGCCATTTCCTCCACTCCATGTTTAATAAACAGAGTTAAAGGGATAGAAACACTTAAAAAAACAAAACAAATATATATATATATATAGGTATCGATAGATAGATAGATAGATAGATATGAGATAGATAGATAGATAGATAGATAGATAGATAGATAGATAGATAGATAGATAGATAGATAGATATGAGATAGATAGATAGATATGAGATAGATATGATATAGATAGATAGATAGATAGATAGATATGAGATAGATATGATATAGATATATAAGAGATAGATATGATATAGATAGATAGATATGAGATAGATATGAGATAGATAGATAGATATGAGATAGATATAGATAGATAGATAGATAGATATGAGATAGATATGAGAGATTGATAGATAGATATGATATAGATAGATATGAGATAGATAGATAGATAGATAGATAGATAGATAGATATGAGATAGATAGATAGATATGAGATAGATATGATATAGATATATAAGAGATAGATATGATATAGATAGATAGATATGAGATAGATAGATATGAGATAGATATGATATAGATAGATAGATATGAGATAGATAGATATGAGATAGATAGATAGATAGATAGATATGAGATAGATATGAGAGATAGATAGATAGATATGATATAGATAGATATGAGATAGATAGATAGATAGATATTAGATAGATAGATAGATAGATAGATAGATAGATATTAGGGTTTATCTTCCTGAGTGAAACAATAGCACACCCACTGTCGAGAGGAGCTTTATTCAAAAGTTATTGCTGCTAAAACTTGAATTATTAGGTGCAGTATCACAGTGGCCGGAAATTGTACAGTGGCGCTGTTACTACACCATCCTATGGACAGCTCTGGTCAGTTTACCATAAGGATGGTGTAGCAACAGCACAACTTTAACATTTCAGGCCATTGAGATACTGCAACCCCCCAGAAAAAATAATGTTTGCTTTTTGTGCTCAGAAGGATACACCTTACAGTATATATTTTACTATATATTAAGTAACTGGGTTGAAGCCAGTCATTAAACGGGGAGGGGGGTGTTATTGCGGAGCGTGCTGCTCTACCGATGCTTTTCCCTCCACCGCCGCCGTGCCGGGGAGCCATGTACAGTCTGCTAGGAGGCATCGCTCTCTGTGTCCGTGCATGTTACGCTCACAGGCAGCGACGCATCCTAGAAAATTATATAGATAGAGATACTATCCCTTTAAACAAAGAGTAGATTAAATGAATGCCCCAAAAAATGTCTGTAGACTGGCAGTAACTATTAAAGGGATAGTAATACTTTATTATTACTATCCCCCATATTGTAGATATTTGCAAAATAATTGAATAGCCCCCAGGTTCATCTCTCAAACTTTTATGGTTTGAGAGATAACTGAAGACAAAGTTCCCCTCTCTCTCCCCCCCTTCCCTGAAGTCAGCGTTGTGCTGACTGCAGGGATATCCGGTCTGACATTCATTAGGCGGCTCTGCAGCAGATCCGCGATCACGTTAATGAAAAAGAATTATTTCACTGAAACTTCTACGTGTGCTTATAAACCAAGCACATGTAGAAGACTGTTTCAGTGAAATAATTATTTTTCACTAATGCGATCTTGGCTCAGCTGCAGAGCCGCCAGCCTGTTGTACGACAGACTTCCCCCTGCAGTCAGTACAACACTGACTTCAGGGAAGGGGGAGGGAGGGGTGAACTTTGCCTTTGGTTATCTCTCAAACCATAAAGGTTTGAGAGATGAACCTGTGGGCTATTAACTTATTTTGCAAATATCTACAATACGGGGGATAGTAATAATCAAGTATTACTATCCCTGAGGTGAAAATTTCTGGATTAAATAGTTGAACAAATTAGTGTTAGGGAAGAATAGGGCTAGAAAATCAGATCCAGTGGTTGATTAAGGTTGGAATCCTAACTGTACATGTACCCCATTTACACCCAAAGTACCACTAAAAAGCCACTATTTCTCTTTCCGCTTGATCCCTTCTCCAGCCTACTAACGGACTATGGCAAGAATCCTATATCTGTCTTCTGTAATCTCCATTCCCACACCTTCAATTAGGAAGGTGGCGATAAATAATCCTCTTGTAATTATATTCGCCAGATATGGTAAAAACCAGTTGAGAAATCTGATAGCAGAAATATATTCACACGAGCTTCTGTGCACCTGAATTAGGACAATAAGCGGAGTCTTTTATTTTTCCTGCAATCTACTTAGACTAATTGCAATGTGACAGACATAATAGCTTGTTGTTTGAAGGGCTCTTTTCTTCTATTCTAATTGAACAGGAAATGTTTCCTGTATCCTGCGCTCAGACGACAGAACATGTCTTGTCTGATTAACACTTCATTTAAAGGAGCAGCAGCATTTTAAAATTAAAAAATAGGCCTTATGTATACATGCAGAGCAATTCTAGAGTATACCGGCTGCATCGCAGGGGCAAATAGACATGTCTTGGGCATGCGGTAATTAGGGTTGCCACCCAGCCGGTATTTTACAGGCAGGCCAGTAAAAAATTGGCCTCTG
Organism: Rhinophrynus dorsalis; assembly: GCA_037306005.1. NCBI lineage: Eukaryota > Metazoa > Chordata > Amphibia > Anura > Rhinophrynidae > Rhinophrynus > Rhinophrynus dorsalis. The sequence goes on from CM074728.1 coordinate 12,794,068, forward strand.
TCCAATGTTAAGTCTATGGAGAGAATGCCATGGCCGGTGTTTTTTTTAAGAAAAGGTGGCAACCCTAGCGGTAATGATCTAAGTAAGACACACAGACCATAATATGGATGTAAAACAGGCCACAGCTTTATTGAATTAACAACTTCCATACAACAACCAGCTTATGAACCCTTGCCAAGAATCTGAGACATAATCCTATGTCCCCATCCCTACTGAGCGTAAAACTCAGCCCCTTTTAAACTCCACCCCATTAGCTGGTCTGTGCAGCTCAATGGGGGGCGTTGACCAGAACCCGCAACTGTGGTCCGGGTGTTTACCTAGGCCTCTGGCCTAACATCTTCCTGTTACCATAGATATACCACACAACTGTTTACCATTGTACCCCTCGGCAAGGGCCCAAAGCGCCAACAGCTGTGACAAAAACCAAACCCCCACAGGTGCTTTTACGACCTGAACAGTGAGGAACCCCCACCCAAAAGCCCCTAGACAAATAGGAAGGGAGCATGATTTCCACTGGATCCAGAAGAGAAAGTGACTGGTAAGACAAGCTTATTTATAGCTGTCCCTCCCATTCCCTCCCCTCAACTTCTTTTCTCCAACCAATCACAAGGGGCCTTACTGAGACCCCGCAGCCCAGACATGATTCCCCTTCTTGGTTTCTTGAGGGGAATTCTTTACCAATAAACAATGAACAGTAAATGAGAGACATTTCAATGGGGTGTTTTAACTCCTTGAATGCCAGAAAGGTTTCCAATTCACAATTAAGAGTTTTGAAAGCTCCTATTTAGTTTTAAACCAGGGCCAACTAGTGTATGCAATTAAGAATGAATAATCTTCCACTGATGGGAGTACCCTTGTTTCACTCAACAGGAAAAAATATAATTACATGTTTTTCTCATAATAAATCTGTACTACTTTCTTAAAGGGGAATTATCACCCCAAATAAAGCCCTCCCTCTAATAATTAGCCATCTAGCGATAAGCATACCAATGGTACTATTAGGCAGTATAATTAACAAGTCTTCTGCCAAGACTGACGGCCAGGCAACAGCACTTTAGAGGCATCTGTGCACCTGCAGTCCCTTATGGTACCTTTAGGTACTATGCAGCACCGCCTAGAGGAGACCGGGACTGACAGTGCAGGCGTGCAGATGCCTGTAAGCAAACATGTCTGTGCTGTTGCCTGCCCGTCAGTCACGGCACAAGTAGGATTTCCAACTAAATTAGATGGCTAATTATTTGTGGGAGACTTAATTTGGGGTAATAGTTCCCCTTTAATTGTATCTACCTTTGGGATTAGGGATATTAGTAATTCAAATCAGTCAGTGTACAGGTCCCTTCTGAGTTTTTCCTTCATTGAGCTAGTGATTTCTGCTGTATCTAGGCAGCTGACGATTCCTGTTGGCCGCTTTGATCTCACACCTACCAGCACAGCCAATAGGAATGAGGCTGCCACTGGCAGACTCAGTTTTTACAGAAGGTGGGACAATAAGGTCTGGGAAAACTAGTACAATTAGGGCTCTACATTTATATTGTTGATTCTCCTAAACATTTGTGTTTCAGTTTCTTCCTGTTCTTTAACCCTTTGAGTGCCAGAGGAGTACACAACGCATTGCTTTGCGCGCCCCTCTGGCACTCAAAGGGTTAATGCCATGTGCTTCATGCCAGTGTCTGTGAACCATTAGCTCTTTGGTACTAGAAGTCTGACATCTAATCTTATATGTGCCTTTTGCCTTAGTTTGTTTAAGCAAGCTTGATAGGCGTCTCAGAGGTGATAGCCTACTAATGTAAGTAAACTGTCAGAGATAAGATAACAGCCTTTGTGAATACATTAGGGGTGGGCGCTAATGTCTATACATCAAGGTCCGTGTGCTTAACCCGTTGTTGCCAGAGTAGTATCCAACGTGTTGCTTTGCAATATGTTTGACACATCTCTGAACACACAAAAGGTTAAAGAAAGAAAAAGAGGAACCATTGCTTTGCGTACCCTTCTGGAACTCTGGTTAATTCAGTGACCACTTTATCTGTCCCCTATGGTGTATTTGGTTTGTTTTAGAATCACTCCACTCTTGGCATTGTGTGTATATAACCCCGTATCTCCTGGTCTTTCCTGGTAAGAAAGTTTTACTTCACTGAGAGGGTAGTAGACAAGTGGAATAGCCTACCAGCAGAAGTGGTAGATGTCAATATAGTGACAGAATTTAAGCATGCATGGGATAGGCATAAGGCGGTCCTTAACATAAGAAAAGACCAAGGACCAAAAAAGGTTTGAGGTTGTGTTTTGTTTTGTTTTTTTACAGTAGGAAATTGGGCAGACTAGATGGTTCGAATGGTTCTTATCTGCCGTCAAATTCTATGTTTCTATAAATCCAAAGGATAAAACAATGGCAGTTCTGAATGACGTTCGCAAACATGCGAGATGACAGGTTAAAACCCTGGAAAGTAGGTGAATACGATGGAAAGGTCCCAAGAACTAAATGAAAAATAAGGACTCCTATATATTATATCAGGGCAGTCCAGAAGGTGCCCTACCCCTAGGCTGACCATGTTTCCTTGAGACATAAATGGGACGGGGGTGGGACAGACTGATAGTGGGACTCTGTCACTCACAGTCCGATCATAGTAAGCTGCAAGCAGCGAGAATGCGTTTGTTCCATCTCTTACTAGCGGTGTTCTCTCTCTCTCTGACCAAAAATCCTGCCCCTGAAGTTAATCGGAACTTCCTCTTTGTCACTCACACTAGTGGTTTTACTGTGATTACTGTACGCATTGATTACCATTGAGTCTTATGACTCGTCATATCACTGTCTAAGAGACTCTATGGTTATTTACCATAGACTTGAGAGTCTTAGACAGTTATGAGTCACTCGAGTCATAAGACTCTATGGTAATCAGTGCGTACAGTAAAATCACTAGTGTGACAAAAGGAAGTTCCGATTTACTTTATCTTATGACAAATAAACAAGTCGCACTCATTTTTTTTACAAAAAAATAAAAACTATATATAAATTATATTAAAAACGGGACAAAATTGACATTCATATTAAAAAGACGTGACAGTCTGGAAATATGAAAAAAACGGTATTGTCCCTTTTAAAACGATACGTATGGTCAGCCTACTCACCCCACACTGAGCCATATGTATCCCCTGGCCTTACTGAAAACTCCAAAAATTACATTGCATGACGTCATTTTAATAGGGTCCAGGCTACTAGCATACGGGATTTAAAAAAAAACAAAAAAAAACAACACACACTGACTTACATGCACATCGGTTTTTAACAGGAGATAACTAGAATTGCTGGATACTATAAGGGTTCCAATACATTGTTCTGAAAAGAGATAAATGTATAGAGATCTTGGGTGCATCCATAAAAGGTGATGGTCACCTGGGTATCCTTTTAAAAGGTCACATGCAAAAGAGCATGCAATCTTTCGCCTGGATTAAAATGGCAACCTGAAAATCTCGCACTGCATGAAAGCATCACCTGTGGGAAAGCACGATAGCCCAACACGTTACCTCTCGGTATGGGCGACACCATCAATGCAGCTTCTCTGCTTAGTGATGTGAGAGAGGCCTAAGTGTTTGATTTTAAAGGGATGAGCTGGCAAGACTAGCCAGGGTGACTTTTCAAAGTTTTCAATGTGTTGCAAAGCCTTCTGGCACTCGAAAAGTTAATGGATTCCAAATAAAACAATGAGAAGAGCCTATTTAGAGCAGGGGAGAGAAAGATGCATGCCTCCAGCTCCATTGGCTGGCTGGGTATTGATGGGAATTGTAGTCCATAACAGCTGAAAGGCCAGAGGTTGCTCACCTCGCTTTAGAGAGAGAGAAGTGGTGGGGTAAACAGACATTCCCTGTATCTGATATATTGTATATGTATATGATAAATTACCGATTTACTAAAAGAGTTGTTGATTCAGAGTACAGCTGTCCAGCGGAGAAGGTAGATAAAAAAAGAAAAAAAAACACATCTCAATAAGGTAGATACTAGGCTGTCTTAAAGGGATAGTAATACTTCATTTTATCTTTATTTTATTTTGTAGGCATTAAAAAAACATGAAGAATGATATAAGTTTTAGCTCTCAAACCTTTGTGGTTTGAGAGATATTCACAAGCAAAGTTTCCCCTCCCGCCCCTTTTACCTAGTGTAAGCCATCTCTTCTCAGATGTGGAATCCAGTCCATAGACCAGACAGATAACAGAAGGGGACAATCTTCTTCCTATGAGAACAATGAAAGCCCTGCCCCCCTTGACAAGTTTTTCAGGTTTTTCCCTTATCTTAATTGAAGATTGTCCCTCTCTGCAGTCTACCTGGGCACCTCCCTTCTGCTCTGGCTGAGCAGTGTTACATCAGTAAAAGGGGTGGGAGGGGGATACTTTGTCATTGAATTACTCTTGAACTACAACTCTGACAGAATTGAAATTACATTCTCCAAAGTCCAAATACTATGATGATTAATTAGAGCTGCTTTTATTATGAAGCATTACTACCTCTTTAACTCCTTGGTTGCTAGAGATCTCTCCAATGTGTTACAATGCTTTGGATATCTCTCTAGCATCCAGATGGTTAGATAATAGCCCGTAAAGGGATATAAAACTAGTGCAAAGACAGTGAGATTGATCTGACGACACCCATAATTCAGAATATGGGTGTGGCCAACACAGCCGCCTCTCAAAATTTGAAGCTCTACGCAGTTGCCTACTCCACCTGGGAAATTCAGCCCTGTTGGAGAACATCCATCTCTTACAGAACGGTTTCCAAGGTACCTGACCTTGCAGAGGGTTTCTGAGGTACCTGACCTTGCATACTGGCTTCTATGCTTTACTTTTCCTTAGGTTTCCATGATAGTTGCCTTCGAGTGCTTGTCTTTGCAGAGCGGTTTCCAAGGTACTTTTCCCTGCATGGTATCCTACTGAAATGTTATCTCCTACATGGCAACCTTCAAAAGGGTGATATCAGAATATCGCCCTCATCAAAAGGGCGACATCAGAATGTCGCCCGCTTAAGATGTTGCGACACCAGAATGTATCCCGCTTAAAGGTTGCCATGTAGGCACTCTGTTAACAGAGAGATGTCTCTCTGTACGGCTGTCGGTACCTACCCGGTCCGGGTCGCCGTGCCGGGAGGTCCTTGGTGCCAGTTCCGGCTTCCAATGCGCTTCTGCGCAGGCGCCGACGTCAGACGCTTAGACGTGCTGCTACGTCGGCGTCATGACTCCTTCCTCTATTTACTGAGCGCGCGGCCACGGACCGGCGCTCAGTAATCAGCGTTCTTTCGAGGGGTTAGCAGTGTCTCTGCTCCTCCTCTCGGTAGCCCGTCTTACCTGCTCTCCTCCCTGGACCGCCAGGCCAGTCTTACCTGCTCTCCTCCCTGGACCACCAGGCCAGTCTTACCTGCTCTCCTCCCTGGACCACCAGGCCAGTCTTACCTGCTCTCCTCCCTGGACCACCAGGCCAGTCTTACCTGCTCTCCTCCCTGGACCACCAGGCCAGTCTTACCTGCTCTCCTCCCTGGACCACCAGGCCAGTCTTACCTGCTCTCCTCCCTGGACCACCAGGCCAGTCTTACCTGCTCTCCTCCCTGGACCACCAGGCCAGTCTTACCTGCTCTCCTCCCTGGACCACCAGGCCAGTCTTACCTGCTCTCCTCCCTGGACCGCCAGGCCAGTCTTACCTGCTCTCCTCCCTGGACCACCAGGCCAGTCTTACCTGCTCTCCTCCCTGGACCACCAGGCCAGTCTTACCTGCTCTCCTCCCTGGATCACCAGGCCAGTCTTACCTGCTCTCCTCCCTGGACCACCAGGCCAGTCTTACCTGCTCTCCTCCCTGGACCACCAGGCCAGTCTTACCTGCTCTCCTCCCTGGACCACCAGGCCAGTCTTACCTGCTCTCCTCCCTGGACCACCAGGCCAGTCTTACCTGCTCTCCTCCCTGGACCACCAGGCCAGTCTTACCTGCTCTCCTCCCTGGACCACCAGGCCAGTCTTACCTGCTCTCCTCCCTGGACCACCAGGCCAGTCTTACCTGCTCTCCTCCCTGGACCACCAGGCCAGTCTTACCTGCTCTCCTCCCTGGACCACCAGGCCAGTCCAAGCCACTCTCCTCCCCGGTCAGGCTTCACTTCCTTCACCCATCAGTGTCTCTCTTTTCTTCTGGAGAGCTCTACCCTAGGTCAGACTCTCCCTGGGGCAGGTGGTGGTAGTCCTCTCTGTAGCTTGTTCTCCTGGGCCACCTTCAGCTCAACTGAAGGGGGTCATCTGGCTTCGCGGCCAGCATCTTTACCCGGCTTCGGCCGCAGCACAACACGCTACAGGGGGCCTACGTCCGCTAGCTACGTACTCTAGCGTCGCTCCCCAGCTTCTCTCCACCTGCCCTTGTTGGAGGAGTCGCTTTTACTTTTCTCTTCGGGCCCAGGGCCTTCCTAATCCTGCTGCAGGGTTCCTTGCCTGGAAAACCTCTGTCAGTATTACTGAGCCTCTTTATGGAACCCGCAGGAATCATGGAGGCCCTTACGGCCTTGAGCTCACAGCTTTCCTCTTTGACCTCTTCCATTGAGGAACTTCAGAGTAACCAGGCTGTACTCCACCATAGGCTGGCAGAGTTGCAACCCGCGGCTCCGCCTCTGGGACCTGCTGTCCCTCCTCCTGGTCCTTCGGTGGACCTCGGGGCCTCTGCCCCCGAACCCAGAGTTCCCTTACCTGACCGTTTCAGTGGGAACCGGAGTCAGTATAAGTCATTCATGACTGCTTGCGAACTCCTGTTCGCCATAAATCCCAGGACCTACGCGACCGATTTCGTGAAAGTTCGCACTGCCATCACTCTGTTGTTGGGGGAACCGCAAGCCTGGGCATTTAATTTGTTACAGGAGAACAGTCCTTTGCTCCACTCATGGCTATCCTTTCGTCGGGCGATGGATACATTGTATGACGATCCTATGTGCTCTGCCTCGGCACAATCCGCTATTAGGGCCTTGTCCCAAGGACGGCGACCAGTCGAGGATTACATTGCGGATTTCCGTAGATTGTCCATAGAGACCCAATGGAACGAGGCTGCTCTTCTCGATCAGTTCCGTTTGGGGCTCACTGAGGCCCTTAAGGATGAACTGGCCCGCGTCGGTGTGCCCCCGTCCCTGGAGGATCTCATGCTCCTGGTCATACGAATAGACCGACGCTTGAGGGAGAGACGCAGGGAACGTTTGTCTTCCGGACTGCCCGTTCCTCCCATGCGCACTGTACCGCAAGCACCTGCGGCTCCGGCGGCTCAAGAAGAACCCATGCAACTAGGCCTGGTGCGTGGTCCCCTATCGGACGAGGAAAAGGCACGCAGACGCCGCCTGAACCTGTGCCTGTATTGCGGCGGTAGCGGGCATCTCCTCCGGACCTGTAGTAAGAGACCTCAAAACCCGCGAGGTAAGGGTACCCATTGGGGTGTATGGTTGGGATCCTCGGTTCCTGTTTCTAATCATCTGTCTCTTGTGGTTTGTTTGCAGTGGGACCATAAGAAGCACACCGTTCTTGCTGTGGTCGACTCGGGTGCCAGCGGGTGTTTCCTGGACACCAAAGAGGCCATGCGTTTGGGGGTTCCTTTGGTGACGAAGAAGCCGTCATTGCACCTCCAGATGGCCGATGGGAGGCTACATCAAAGCGGTCCAGTACTTCAGGAGACACAGATGCTTCATTTGTCCATCGCACCCCATCATCAAGAGCAGTTGTGCTTCGATGTTATCTCCTCTCCCTTGCACCCTCTCATCCTTGGGTTGCCCTGGTTGCGGAAACACAACCCATCTATCAACTGGTCCCTTGGAACCATCTCGTTTCCCTCTTCACCTACAGAAAGTTCTCATCTTCTTGCCACACACTCTGTCTTACCACCAGCACTGCCTCCCGAGTACCATGAATTTGCCGACGTCTTTGATCAACGGGGTGTTGATTCCTTGCCTCCCCACCGCAGGTATGATTGCCCAATCGACTTACTACCAGGAGCAGCTATCCCCTATGGCCGTATCTTTCCCCTCTCGGGGCCTGAACTCCAGCACTTGAAGGAATACGTGGCAGAAAACCTCCAGAAGGGGTTCATCCGTCCTTCCACGTCACCGGCTGGAGCGGGGATTTTCTTTGTCGAGAAAAAAGATGGGGGCTTACGGCCCTGCGTGGACTACCGGGCCTTGAATGATGTCACCATCAAGAATCGGTACCCACTTCCTCTGATCCCAGAACTACTAGAGCGCATCTCCAATGCTACTGTTTTTACTAAACTGGACCTGCGTGGGGCCTACAATCTGGTTCAGGTCAGACATGGAGATGAGTGGAAAACTGCCTTCCGCACTCGTTACGGCCACTTCGAATACCTGGTGATGCCCTTCGGGCTATGTAACGCTCCTGCAACCTTCCAGTGTTTTATTAATGATGTGTTCTCTGACCTTCTGGATCAGTACGTGGTGGTGTACCTGGATGATATCCTGGTGTTTTCACCCTCCTTGTCCGAACATCGGCAACATGTCCGTTCCGTCCTGGCCCGTCTACGGGCCCATTCACTGTATGCCAAGTTGGAGAAATGCGCTTTTGCGGTGCCAGAGATCGAGTTTCTGGGGTTTATCATCTCACCAGGTCATGTGAAGATGGATCCTCGCAAGATATCTGCGATCCTTGCCTGGCCTACACCTCTGTCCAAAAGAGCAGTACAGCAATTTGTTGGCTTCGCCAACTTCTACAGACGGTTTATTAGAGACTTTTCTAAACTTGTCGCACCCATCACAGCTCTTACTAAACAGGCTGTGCCCTTTCAGTGGACTACTGCTGCTGATCTGGCCTTTCGTAGGCTAAAGAAGCTTTTCACACAGGCACCTATTCTATCTCAACCTGATATCCGGAGGCCGTTTGTACTGGAGGTCGATGCATCAGACATTGCTACAGGCGCTGTATTGTCACAACGTTCCGGACCTAAGAATCAACTACATCCTGTAGCCTACTATTCCAGGCGTTTAACTTCGGCTGAGATAAACTATACCGTAAGTGACAAAGAATTGTTGGCAATCAAGAACGCCTTGGAGGAGTGGCGTCACCTCTTGGAGGGATCAGAACATCCCGTTATGGTTTTTACTGATCATAGGAACCTCGAGTACCTCAGGAACGCCCGCAGATTGTGCGCACGGCAAGCCCGTTGGGCTCTATACTTTTCCCGGTTCCGCCTCCATATCACCTACAGACCAGGATCTAAGAACCTTAAGGCGGATGCATTGTCTCGCATGTTTCCCCACGAAACTCGGTCTGATCCTCGTCCAGACACCATCCTTCCGGCCACTGCATTCCTTCTTACCGCTCAGCCACTACTGGACCGGATTAAACAGCATGTACAGTCCAACACCGCGTCCATTCAGGAACACGCCCTACAACCTAAGGATGGCCTCCTGTGGAAAGATGATTGTGTTTTCGTCCCGCTTCCTTTCCGCCAGGAAGTACTCCGCATGTTCCATGACGCTCCTACAGCAGGCCATGGGGGACTAGAACAAACCCAGGAACTGACCAGACGACACTTCTGGTGGCCGAACATGAAACGCGACATACACGCATATGTATCAACTTGCAATATATGTATCCAGTCCAAAGACAGGCATACTAAACCAGCAGGCCTCCTCCGTCCTTTGACCATACCTACTATCCCTTGGAGAGCCATTTCCATGGATTTCATTACCGACCTTCCACCTTCCGGCGGTAACACCACTATCCTAGTGGTGGTGGATCGATTTACCAAAATGGCTCACTTCATAGCTACCTCTGGTCTACCATCTGCACCACAGACGGCCACCTTGTTCATACAAGAAGTCTTCCGGTTACATGGCCTACCCTCCACCATAGTCTCGGACCGAGGTTCCCAGTTCACCTCCCGGTTTTGGAGAGCACTCTGTCACGCTCTTCGTATCCAGTGCAAATTGTCCTCTGGATACCACCCACAGTCTAACGGACAAACGGAACGGGTCAACCAGACCCTGGAACAATACTTACGTTGTTACACCACTCATCTACAAGACAATTGGACCTCACTTCTTCCTGTTGCTGAATTCGCTTATAACAACCATATGCACAGATCCTCCCAGTCCACGCCTTTCCTTGCTATGTACGGGTACCATCCTCTGATGTTTCCGTCTTTGTCAACACTCTCACCAGTTCCTATGGTGTCACAGCGGCTGCAGCACCTTCGACAGTGTCACCGTCTGCTTCGGCTCATCTTGGCGAAGACTCAGTTACAGTACAAACACCAAGCAGACAAACATCGGGCTCCCGAACCACTCTATAAAGTGGGTGATCGGGTTTGGCTGTCCACAGCTCACATCCGTATGTCCTGCCCGTCTAGAAAGCTAGGTCCTCGTTTCCTTGGTCCTTTCCGGGTCCTACGAAAGATTAATCCTGTGGCTTTCCGCTTGTCTATGCCTTCCTCCTACCGGATCCATCCCACCTTCCATGTCTCACAACTCCGGCCTTGGAAGGCTTCTCCCTATCCCCACCGAGACCCCGACCGCCCTCCGCCTGTTCTTGTGGACGGTTCCGAAGAATACGAGGTTCGAGCAATCCTTGACTCACGTTTGCGCCGTGGTCGTCTGGAGTATCTCGTCGACTGGAAGGGGTATGGTCCGGAGGAGAGGTCCTGGGAGCCCTCTCTCCGGGTCCATGCTCCTGCGTGTGTCCGGTCTTTTCATCGCTTATATCCCTCTCGTCCTGGCCCTGGGGCCGTCCTGAGGCCGTCCATGGGTAGGGGGCTCTGTCGGTACCTACCCGGTCCGGGTCGCCGTGCCGGGAGGTCCTTGGTGCCAGTTCCGGCTTCCAATGCGCTTCTGCGCAGGCGCCGATGTCAGACGCTTAGACGTGCTGCTACGTCGGCGTCATGACTCCTTCCTCTATTTACTGAGCGCGCGGCCACGGACCGGCGCTCAGTAATCAGCGTTCTTTCGAGGGGTTAGCAGTGTCTCTGCTCCTCCTCTCGGTAGCCCGTCTTACCTGCTCTCCTCCCTGGACCGCCAGGCCAGTCTTACCTGCTCTCCTCCCTGGACCGCCAGGCCAGTCTTACCTGCTCTCCTCCCTGGACCGCCAGGCCAGTCTTACCTGCTCTCCTCCCTGGACCGCCAGGCCAGTCTTACCTGCTCTCCTCCCTGGACCACCAGGCCAGTCTTACCTGCTCTCCTCCCTGGACCACCAGGCCAGTCTTACCTGCTCTCCTCCCTGGACCACCAGGCCAGTCTTACCTGCTCTCCTCCCTGGACCACCAGGCCAGTCTTACCTGCTCTCCTCCCTGGACCACCAGGCCAGTCTTACCTGCTCTCCTCCCTGGACCACCAGGCCAGTCTTACCTGCTCTCCTCCCTGGACCACCAGGCCAGTCTTACCTGCTCTCCTCCCTGGACCACCAGGCCAGTCTTACCTGCTCTCCTCCCTGGACCACCAGGCCAGTCTTACCTGCTCTCCTCCCTGGACCACCAGGCCAGTCTTACCTGCTCTCCTCCCTGGACCACCAGGCCAGTCCAAGCCACTCTCCTCCCCGGTCAGGCTTCACTTCCTTCACCCATCAGTGTCTCTCTTTTCTTCTGGAGAGCTCTACCCTAGGTCAGACTCTCCCTGGGGCAGGTGGTGGTAGTCCTCTCTGTAGCTTGTTCTCCTGGGCCACCTTCAGCTCAACTGAAGGGGGTCATCTGGCTTCGCGGCCAGCATCTTTACCCGGCTTCGGCCGCAGCACAACACGCTACAGGGGGCCTACGTCCGCTAGCTACGTACTCTAGCGTCGCTCCCCAGCTTCTCTCCACCTGCCCTTGTTGGAGGAGTCGCTTTTACTTTTCTCTTCGGGCCCAGGGCCTTCCTAATCCTGCTGCAGGGTTCCTTGCCTGGAAAACCTCTGTCAACGGCATTCCCTCCGTATAGTGAGCGTCTTCATCTTTGCACAATATCACACGTACCTCCCTGCATGGAGCTTTCTGAGTCATCTGACCTTGGATGGAGAACATCCATAGTGATAACTTACAGAATGGTTTACAATGTTCCTGACCTTGCAGAGGGTTTCGGTGGTGTCTGACCTGGCAGAGAGGTTCCCGAGATACATGACATTACAGATCGATTTCTGCTGTGGTTGTCCTTACAACGTGGTTTCATAGAATTTGAACCATTCGGCCCATCTAGTCTGCCTATTTCCCAACTGTAAAAACCTCAAACCTTTTTTGGTCCTTGGTCTTTTCTTATGTTAAGGACAGCCTTATGCCTATCCCATGCATGCTTAAATTCTGTCACTGTATTAACTTCTACCACTTCTGCTGGTAGGCTATTCCACTTATTTACTACCCTCTCAGTGAAGTAAAACTTTCTTACATTACTTCTAAACCTGTGTCCCTCTAGTTTTAGACTGTGGCCTCTTGTCCTAACATTTTTACTCCTGTGAAATGTACTTCCGTCCTGCACTTTGTTGAATCCCATCATGTATTTGAATGTTTCTGTCATATCCCCTCTCTCTTCTCTCCACCAAGCTATACATGTTCAGATCCTTTAGTCCATCCTGATATTTCTTTTCCTGTAAACCAGTCACCATTTTAGTAGCCCTTCTCTCTAGAGTATCTATATCCTTTTGGAGATGGGGTCTCCAGTACTGTACACAATACTCTAGTGTATCTATATCCTTTTGGAGATGGGGTCTCCAGTACTGTACACAATACTCTAGGGGAGGTCTAACTAGAGATCTGTAGAGTGGCATGACCACTTCCCTTTTTCTGTTACTAATGCCCCTAGCTATACAACCCAGCACCCTGCTTGCATTCCCCGCTGCTTTATTACATTGCCTGCCTACCTGCCTGCCTTTAAGTCATTAGAAATAATTACTCCCGAATCCCTTTCCTCTGTTGTCTCTGACAGCACAGTACCCTTAACAGTATATTCTTCCTTTGGATTTTTATGTCCCAAGTGCATTATTTTACATTTATCAACACTAAATGCCAGCTGCCACACTCTTGTCATTCTTCTAATTTACCTAAATAATTTGGCTTATTCCCCCTGGAATGTCTACTCTATTGCAGAGCTTTGTATCATCTGCAAAAGGCATACCTTACGTTGAAGACCTTTCCTCAATACTTGTCCTTGTACATGTCCCTGCAGAGCAGTTTCAGAGGTACTGCCCTTACAGGTTGGTTTCCACTATACTTGTCCTTTCCAGAGTGATTTCCAAGGTACCTGTCCCTTCAGAACGGCTTCCTAGTTATCTTCCTTGAAGATCAACTGTAGTGTTACCTGTCCTTATAGAGTGGTTTCCTCTGAATCTATCAGAGATATATGTACAGGGCGGTTTCCAAGGTACCTGTAAAGAGATGTGTCCAAAGAACCTGTCTTTACAGAGTAGTTTCTAAGGTACCTGACCTTGCAGACTTGTTTCTATGGTACTTGCCCTTGCAGATCAATTTTCAGGTTACATCTGCAATACATGTTCTTGCAGTGAACATCAGCGCAGCAGCAGGGAGTTCCATCCACTGTCTGTAAAACTCACTTGAGCAGCGACAGACTAATGGAAGCTGCTGTCCAAGCGAGTACCAAGCTGCACTAATGTATGTGAAATTTTTAATAAGGTAAACAAGGTGATTGATGTCTCTAGGAAGCAAATAAAGAAATATTAACTAAATGTAAAAAGTCTGCTGTATTGCACTCTCTTTCTGGGCACCCTTTATCACTGTAAAAGCAACACCAGGGCTAATTCTCAGCCAGGTCATACCCTGGTCAGCAGCTGCTAAGGATGATGGGAGTTGTAGTAGAAAAGCAGTGGAAGGACTGCAGGTTGCCTATCCTAACTCTAAGTTAGCGTAAGCTACTTGTGGCTGTCCAGTTATTGGGGACTACAATTCCCATTGGCTGTTTGGGGATACCAGGATTTTTTAATCTTCCACAGCTGGAGAGCCAATGGTTGCCTACCCCTGCTATTGATTATTAATCCTTTGAGTGCTGTATAGGTATCCATAGTATTGCCTTCAAAGGGATAAAATATATTTACCTATTCTATAATTTACATCACAGTATAATAAATTATAAACATAACTGATAGAAGAAGCAGTAAAGTAAATGTAAAGTATCTGTATTATTACTTTCTGTTATTATGAAAAAGTAGAAGTTGAAGGTCTTTTCCTGCTGCGTAAACAGGAAAGCAAGTGTGCTCCAGCATCAAAGAACACTGTTTGTGACAGTGCCACCTAGTGTCCAGACTGCTGATGGTTTTTCAATAGCTTTCAGCCCTCCATTGAATATGATAACAACATTGTCACCTAGTCCTGACAGTTTGAACTATATTGAATGAAGCATATCCTGCTGTGGAACTAGTCTTGATTTATTCAGCAGGAAAAGTCATATAATTTATATGTTTCATAATAAAATACTACAATTGTTTATAAGGAAATTATTACATAATATAGTAAAATATATATATATATTGTAGGGTATTGAGTAAAACAAGAGGCCTCCCTCTTCTTTGAGGTGTTTAGTTAAAGGGATAGTAATCTTGCACAATAATATTTGGGCCATAGTGAGTGTTATCTCAATTCTGTCAGAGTTGTAGTTCAAGAGTAATTGAATGATAAAGTATCCCCCTCCCACCCCTTATACTGATGTTACACTGCTCACCTCAGAGCAGCAAGACTGTCTGGATGGATCTCAGCGAAGGGCAATCTTCAGTGAGCATAAGTGAAAAACCTGTCAAGGGGGGCAGGGTTCTCCTTATGATCACAATAAGAAGATTGTCCCTTGCTGTGATCTGTCAAGAGACCAGATTCCACATCTGAGGTGAGCAGTGTTACACTAGGTAAAAGGGGCGGGAGGGGGAAACTTTATCATTCCATTACTCTTGTACTACAACTCTGACAGTATTGAAATAACACTCTCCATGGCCCAACTACTAGGGTTGCCACCTTTTCTTAAAAAAAATACCGGCCATGGCATTCCCTCCGTAGACTTAACATTGGACAGAAGCCAATTTTTTACTAGCCTGCCGGTAAAATACCGGGTGGGTGGCAACCCTACCAACTACTATGAAGATTAAGTGGAGCTGCTGTTTTTGTGAAACATTACTATCCCTTTAAAAACTTCTTACAGCTCAAACTCCCGTTTTAGGGTGAAAGTACTTCCATGGCCTGCCATTTTTGGGTGGCTCTGTTGCGACATACGTCTTTGGAGGACTATTGTCACTGACAGTGGCCTTCCACAGACTACTGTAGCAGTTGCGCCACCCCAGGCCATGGAAGTACTGCACCTCAGCAATGCACGTTTGAGGTGCAATAACTCTTGATTTAAGTAACTCCCAACAGTGGGATACCTTTATTTTACTTACTTATGAGAAAAAGCCCTATAAAATAAAAATCATCCATATTATGCAAAACTTTGAGGAAAATCTCACTGGGTGCTTGAGTGGTTTGATTGCTTGCTTACTGCAATCAAACGGAGATTCCTTGGCCTCTTAGAATCACAATTACAGTAACACGTGGTTCTATAACTTCTATCCCTGAGGCTGATGTATTAAGACAGATTGGTGCAATTCTGGGGCAGTGCAACTGTGCCATAGGGGACAAATAAAAATCCCCCATTGATTTAAATGGGGCTATTAACACATTCAATACTAGAGCACATTGCTTCACAATGCGTTGGTGACCTCTCTTGCATTCAGTGGTTTAAAAGTCCCGTTTTAATCAATAGAAGTTTTAGGAACACTTCTTTGCTCTCTCCATGGTGCTGCTGTTTGCTCCTGAATTGTGAATGTTCTCATTTGAACATGAGGTCTTAACAAACTTAAGGACCGTCACCAGAGTCCTTGCCAACAGCACCGATGATGGTCCTGGCACGTCACATATTTTGTGCTCACAGTGCTCATGCGGGAGCGCTGTGAGCATTACCGGGGTCTGAAATTGACAGATTCAAGACCAGAACAGTCACTATCCAGACTTCCATTCGGCATGCCGTCGCACACGTGTGACGGCGTGCCGAATGGAAGTCTAGATAGTGATACGCTCTCCGAATGTAGTCTACGTGGTCCTTAAGGGAATCCCACCCCTGGATCACTGGTCCTTGAGGATTAAAGTGGATGTTTACCCCCTTCACAACTTTGCCTAAATTGTTTCCTTATCAATGATAAATAATGGAAAGTGTATCCTTTTTTTAAAAAAATCCGCTCGTTTGGAGAAATTCAAAGATTAAATATAACTCCGTACCTACTTCCGGCAGACGGTGCTGACTGGATCTGTACCGCAGTCTGAGCTTCTATCCAGCCTCCTCCAATGATGGAAGCTGCCTTTCTGTAAGCTGGAGCGATCTCATTGGCAGAGATCGATTTCTGGCCAATGAGAGAGCTCCAGCTTAGAGACAGACAGCCTCCGTCTTCGGAGGAGGCTGGATAGAAGCTCAGACTATGGTACAGATCTGGTCAGCGCTGCCGGAAGTAGGTACGGAGCTATATTTAATCTTTGAATTTCTCCAAACGAGCGGATTTTTTTTAAAAAGGATACGCTTTCTATTATTTATCATTGATAAGGAAAAGATTTAGGCAAAGTTGTGAAGGGGGTAAACATCCACTTTAACTCCTCAAGGACCAGTGATCCCGGGGTGGGATTCCCTTAAGGACCACGTAGACTACGTTCGGAGAGCCGGCACACATGTGTGACGGCGTGCCGAATGGAAGTGTGTATAGTGACTGTTCTGGTCTTGGACCTGTCAATTTCAGACCCCGGTAATGCTCACATATGTTAGTACATATGTTTGGTTATATATAATGTACCTGCTTCCTCTTTTCACATTGTAGACCATGGAGAGTTTCAGCTCCAAAGACCTGGCTCTCCAGGCACAGAAGAAGATCCTCAGCCGCATGGCCACGAAGTCCGTGGTCAACATGTTCATAGACGAGACCAGCAGCGAGATCCTGGATGAGCTGTACAGAGTGTCGAAAGAATACACAAAGAATAAGTCAGAGTCTCAGAAAGTCATTAAGGACCTGATCAAGATTGCTGTTAAGATCGGGGTCTTGTACCGTCACAACCGATTCAGCCATGAGGAACTGGTCTTGGCAGAAGATTTCAAGAATAAGTTGCATAACGGGGCCATGACGGCCATCAGCTTTTACGAGGTAGAGTTTACCTTTGAGAAGGAGGTACTGCCTGAGATCCTCATGGAATGCAAGAACTTGCTTCTCCAGCTTGTGGACAAACACTTGACTGCCAAGTCCCATGGGCGCATCCAACATGTCTTCAACCACTTTGCCGACCAGGAGATGCTCAGTCAACTCTATGAACCAAAGGGAACTTTGCGACCCCATCTTCAGAAAATCTGCCAGGGGATGAACAAATTGCTTGATGAGGGGAAATTGTGAGAGAACCAGAACTTAACAGACATTTGAAGAAAGGAAGCAACATGGACTAGGATTCTGTCCCAGCATGGTAGAACTTCATGGGATGTGAGTGGACCTTAGCCACCCATTATGAATGTCATCGATATATCTGACCACCATGAATTGCCAAAGGGACTTACAGCTTTTGTTGTCAGATATGAGGCTATTATTGTTCTACCGTATATAAGGATACCTTTTTTAATCTATTGAAGGGTATGAGGTCCTCACCTGCTGAAAACTGACTGATATAGAGTAACTGTTTGAAAAAAAACTTTGACAAAATGTTCTTGTATTCAGAAGACATTGCCAAGATTATTTTCAAGGCTGAACAAAATGAGACACATAACCAACTTAATAGAAACATAAGGCTGTATTTAGGAAGCTAAAGAGGTGAAATTGTAGGGCAGACCAACTGTACCATAGGGAAACAAAATAGAAATGTCCCAAATATCCATTGATTTAACCCCTTAAGGACCCTTGACGTACCAGGACCGTCACGGTCCTTGAAATACTCAAGGACCATTGACGGTCATAGTAGGTCACGTATTTTTTACTTACAGCGCTCTACCGGGAGAGCTGTAAGTAAAAATAGGGCCTGAAATTGACCGCTCCAAGATCGGAGCGATCTCTATCAGGCCTCATAATGACGCGCCGATACACGAGACAGGTCACGTGTACCGGCGCGTCCAAGTGCCCCTATGCGGTCATTATGGGACAGAAATGTGCCATGACCGCCGATCCTTAAGGGGTTAAAGCAGAACTGTCATGTCAATAGAAATCACCTCCGTTTCATTGTTAGTATACATGGAATAATGAAAACAGAGTAATAACGCTTGTAAAGTGTCGGCATCATTTAAAAGCATGTCTTCGTATTGGACCTACATGAATAGGAGAGTGCGGCCATCTTGGCAAAGTGGGATCTGTGCATCTGCGTTATCTGTCCCTGCGTTGTACCACAGGGTTCCAAAGCAGCTCTCCTGTTGGCAAAAATGTGAGTGACAGAGACAGGTACGGACAGTGCAGGCGCACAGGACCCACTTCGCCAAGATGGCCTCACTCTCCTATTTATGTAGGCCGATACAAAGGTATGATTTTAAATGATGCCGACACTTTACAGACATTATTACTCTATTTTCATAATTCCATGTCTACTAACAATGAATCGGAGGTGACTTTTATTGACATGATAGTTTTGATTTAAAATGGACTGAAGGGATTAAATTGCCCATTTAAATCAACAGGAACTTTGGGAATTTTTGTTACTTATAGTGCAGTTCTTATGTGCAGTATTGCTTCTCTTGCATTTCCTATATACGGTCCAGAGTGTTTTACTGGTGGTACAATCCGCAGTGAGAGTCATTATCCTATGTACAGTTCATCACAGACTGTGTTCCGTAGTTCTAATTGTACAGGAACGTGTGCAGGTTGTACAGTTGACTGTTGACCCATATGAATATAAGTAACTGTCTCATTTATGATGTATGGATGTTTAGTCTACCTGAATTTAAAGGAGCAGTAAACTTTTTTTTTTATGAAGACATATATTTTATATAGCATTTCCTGTTGAATAAAACAAGGTCGCTCCCATCGCTGTCAGATGTTTTATTCAAAATTTATAGCAGTTTAAATAATCAGGAAGTGAATTTACTGTGTTTACTTCCTGATAGTTGTAACTGACATGAAGTGAATTCACTGTGTTTACTTCCTGATAGTTCTGACAGGAAGTGAATTTACTGTGTTTACTTCCTGTGTTTACTTCCTGATAGATCTGACAGCAAGTGAATTTACTGTGTTTTCTTCCTGATAGTTCTAACTGACAGGAAGTGACTCAGCAGTTTCTATCACATTCTGTGGAGAACTGTATGTCTCTGACTTTTATGACTTTCCTCTCCATTAGAATCTAACAGGAAATCTAATTAGAATTTGACCACTAGAGGGCACTGCTAATGTAAAAAAAAAACAAAAAAACATGGGAATAAACTGTAATAACTCTGGAAATATAAATCTCTTGGCAGTGGGAGTACCCTTATTTTACTCAATAGGAAAATATCTATCAACATATATTTTTTCATAAAAAAAGTTTATTGTTCCTTTAAACCATAAGGAGAGACTGACTTCTTATTGAATCAGTGCTCATCATAATGATCAATATCCTCTCAGTACTTCATTTTCCCCTCTTGGATGGTTCAAGGTTATTTGCCACCATGAAAGAGGTGACTTGTGTCCCTCTTCCCTTACTTATTGTTTCTTTCTCATTTCTCCCTGATTTTCATAATTTTTATCTCGTCTTTAGCTCAGTCCACCAATCAAATTTTTTCATATCTGTTTTCTCATTACTTGACCCCCTCAAGTCCCATCCACTGCTGCCTGGCATTGAAAATACCCTTAGCATAAAAAGCTCTTAATGAAGTGGATATTAGCACTCTCCTGTAATAGTTATTGTGTTATAAAAAATTTCACTTATTGCATTTCAATTTATCATTCTTTCTTCTTAAAGGATCTGTTACATTTTATTATAAAAAAAACATATTGTTGCACCTTTACTACTGAGTCAAACAATGGTACTCCCACCACTGAGAATTGCTTTGTTCAAAAATGATCATAATTCAAACTGTCATGAAGTGATCTAGCTTTTACTATGACATTCTATCAGTAACTGCAGCCAGTGTTTCACCTTTCCCATAGAATGTAACATAATAACTTTCATGTGCTAGAGCTGTTACCATCACATTCTGTATAGAACTGCAGTCAGTGACTCACCTCTCCCATAGAATGTAACATAATAACTGTCATATGCTAGAGCTGTTATTATCACATTCTGTATAGAACTGTAGTCAGTGACTCACCTCTCCCATAGAATGTAACATAATAACTGTCATGTGCTAGAGCTGTTACGATCACATTCTATATAGAACTGCAGTCAGTGACTCACCTCTCCCATAGACTGAAATATAATAACTGCCTTGACAAAAGGCTAACAGTTTAATACACAGTAACAGCAGTTTGAACTGTAATAACGTTTGAATGAAACAACTCACAGACTCTGGAGTACCTTTGTTTTACTCAGCAGGAAAATCATCACAATATATACATTTCCTATAAAAAGAGCTGACTGTTCCTTTAAGACAAAAGCTATTTTGCACTTCTGAACAAAAAGAGCACAGATTAAAAGCATTTTGTTGTCCTTTGCAGTGACCATTCATTAATGTGATTCCTGAGACTGCATATGTTTCGGCCATCCCGCCCAAATGATTAGGAGTATATGACTGTGAAATTGGCTGCTAAGGTGATTTTTCAGGATAGAAATTCTCATTTAACCCCTTAACGACCGGCGGTCCTGGGACGTTTCCGTCCCATAATGACCGCATAGGACCACTTGGACGCACCGGTACACGTGACCTGTCATGTGTATCGGCGCGTCACTATGGGGCCTGATAGAGATCGCTCCGATGTTGGAGCGGTCAATTTCAGGCCCTATTTTTACTTATAGCGCTCCCGGTAGAGCGCCGTAAGTAAAAAGTACGTGACGTACTATGACCGTCATCAGTCATAGTACGTCACATGTCGTTAAGGGGTTAATCTGTTCACTTTTGGAGTTACAAGTGGATCCATTGAGCATTTGTTTAGCAGCAGCTACAGAAATTGTGTTTTCAGGGCCTGCTTTAAATCTTAGGCTTACCTAGGCAAGGCAACCAAGGAGTCCATAGCCACACCTCCACTCAACACATGACTCCACACTCGGCCCCACCTACTGTTTTCTAGCAGTGACCCAAAGGAGAATATAAACTGGACATTACAGCAATATATGAACTGGCCAATTAGAATATAAACTGATAAACCAATTGACTAAATTGGTCTGTAAAGCCAGGGTGGTTACAGCCCACACTTCTACCCTCAGAACCTACAGATCCGGGGTACCAACAAGAGCCAGAACCTCCACACACGGAGGGCGGCTATCATCGTCAGTGTCCCCTCTGTGTGTATGTGGGTATGTCTGTTGTGTGTGTGCGTATGTCTGCTGCGTGTGTGTGTGTGTATGTCTTTTGCATATGTGTGTGTGTGCACATGTCTGTTGCACGCATGTGTGTGTACATCTTTGTTACATGTATGTGTACGTGTGTGCATCTCCGGTGTGTTGCATGTTTCTGCCACTCACTGTGTGTATATGTGTCTGCCTGTGTGCTGCATATGTCTGTGTTTATCAGCGTGTCTACATTTCAGATGCGTACACCCAACAGTCATAACATGACGGGTAACGCCATCCCACATCGCTAGTTGGTCTACAAAATGGACATTACAGCCGTACGTAAACTGGAAAATCAACTGACCAAATTAGTGTAGTATAGAAATATATAAACTAATAAATGAACTGGCAAGAGATGTATCTAAACTGCACATTACAGCAATTTATAAACTGGTTAATAAACTGGCCAATTAGTATATAATCTGGACATTACAGCAATATATAAACTGGTAAATAAACTGGCGAACATGAACCAACTGTGGATATCTGTTGCAGGGACATTGGGATTGCTGTGACCACGCCCATTATTTAGAATGTGGGCATGGCCAGCAGACGTCCCACCCCTCAAAAGTTAGCAGTGTTGGTCGTTGCCTGCTCTGCCTAATGGGAATCCATTTCTATGTGTCTTTTATGGGTACATGGTTAGTCTCCATCTGTACAAATTGTATATCTGTGTACATCCATTTAAAGGGATAGTAATACTTAAAATGTAAAAAAAAATATGTTGTAGGGTTTATCCCCCTGAGTAAAACAAGAGTACTCCCACTGCTGAGAGGTCTTTCATTCAAAAGTTATTAATTTTCAAAGTTGAATTTTTTAGGTGCAATATCACAGTGGCCTGAAATTGTACAGTGGCGCTGTTGCTACACCATCCTATGGAGATTTATGGTCAACTGACCAGAGTTGTCCATAGGATCGTGTAGCAACAGCGCCACTGTACAATTTCAGGCCACTGTGATATTGCACCTAAAAAATTCAACTTTGAAAATTAATAACTTTTGAATAAAACACCTCTCAGCAGTGGGAGTACTCTTGTTTTACTCAGGGGGATAAACCCTACAACATATTATTTTTTACATTTTAAGTATTACTATCCCTTTAACAGTCTGCGTCACTGAGGCTGATGTACTAACTAGTGCTGAAGTAATTCGGGGGCTGTACCGTAGGGGAAAAAAATAAGCAATTCTCAAACTTCCCATTGATTTAAAGGACAAGTACCTTTTTTGTAATGAAGAATATATATTGTACAGGTTGACAGCAGTAATTCCACTTCTGAGAGATTTTTCATTCAAAAGTTGTCATTACTCAAACTACCTATTTACTAATCTTTATTTTTGTATTGTGGCCACCAGGTTGTGCAGTTTCTATCTCTTACTATGGAGAGCCGTAATCTATGACTCAAGCTCTCCTACATTGCGCATTATAACAAAAAATATTGCTTTTTGGACACTAATTGGCGCTCTTGCTAACAGTTTGATATAAAGGGATAGTAATACTTAAAACTTACTATCCCTTATCTTGTAGGCAATAAAAAACTGAGTAAAATGACACCAGCGGCATCTCTCAAACCTTTATGGTTTGAGAGATATCCGTTTTCAAAGTTTTGTTTTTTCCCCTCTCCCCTGACGTCAGCATTCTAACTGAGAGCAGTGGAATCCTCTCCTAGGATCAGCCGGCGGCTCTGCAGCAGTGCAGAGATCACGTTAATAAAAAATAAATCCTTTACTAAAATGGTCTTCTATGTGTGCTTGTTTTTCAAGCACATGTAGAAGACCTTTTAAGTTAAGGAATTATTTTTTATTAACGCGATCTCCGCACTGCTGAAGAGCCTCCACTGGTCCTGGGACCGATTTCCCTTGCTGTCAGCTAGAATGCTGACGTCAGGAGAGAGGGAACTTTGAAAGCGGATATCTCTCAAACCATAAAGGTCTGAGAGATGCCGCTGGTGTCATTTTACTAAGTTTTTTATTGCCTACAAGAAGAGGGATAGTAATTTTTAAGTATTACTATCCCTTAAAAAAAAAAAAAAAATGCAGGTTTGAGCTCTGATAATGATTGAATGAGAACTCTCCCAGTAATGAGAATAACTTTGTTTTATTCAACTGGAAAGACTCTAAGATGTAATTTTTTTTCATAACAAAAGTTCACTCCTTTTTTAAAGCGTAAATATCACTCAAATTAAATTGCCCCCCAAATCATTATGCACATAGCGATATGCATATCTATACTAGTATTATCCTGAATAAGTGAGGCATTATTGAGAAATCCAGCTTGTTCCTAGACACATAGGTAGGCATCTTGCTGTAGAGGCATCTGTGTGCCTGCACAGTCAGTCCCTTCCTGTACCTTAAGGTACAATGCAGCGCCTCCTAGAGGAGACCGGGACAGACAGCACAGGTGCACAGATGTCTCTAAGCCAAGATGTCTGCTCTGATGTCTGCCTGTGCATCTGGGAACGAGTTGGACCTATTCAGGATAATACTAGTACTGATATGCATATCCCTATATATCTATACTGATTTGGCAGGCACTTTAATCCGAGCGATAGTTCCACTTTAAATGTAGCTTTTCATTTCTAGGATGTTAGAGAGGTCTCCAACAGGTGGCAAAGCAATGTGTTTGTGACTTTTCTAGCAATCAAGGGGTTAAAAGCTCCATTTATATCAACAGGAATGTTTATGTCTCCCCTATGGTAGAGACTGTTTGCTTGAGAGTCGCTCCAGTCTTTCTTAGTCCATCAACCTCATTGCCTGATTCTGCCGCTACTCTCATGGACTGCAGTGATGCTGTTAACCCTTTGAGTGACTGAGAGGTATCAATACATTGGATACCTCTTTGGCACGCAAAGTGTTAAAATATACGTGTCCATTTTTTTTAATAATTAAACAGTTGTTTGTCCTCTTGTAAAAGTGGAACCAGAAATATCTGGGCAGAAATTCAAAATTTGTCTTTCATCATCTCGAAGAAAACTCTTTGAACTTTGTCACATTGGAGAAGTAGGTCCCATGACAATAATCTATCCTTATAAGGAAAAAAAAGCCTACCCCGAAAATAATTTAGGCTATTTAACTTGAAAAATGAGTAGTATCTACATTCCTCATTCCTTTTTACTTGCTCGTTGTAATCTTTTGTCTTAACAAAATCACTAAAATAAGTCTTGAGCCTAGTTCACATTAGCGACTGTTGTAGCAACTTTGTTGTAGGAAATTGCAGCAACTCATTGTGGTCATTGAAAATTACCCATGTTAATTACCTTATAAGAAAACTATCATGCATATTCTGTGCAGCGGGTTGTTGCAACAAAAATAGTCAGTGTAAACTGTGGCAGTGATATTTTTGTCCCACAACACCAACATTTTATTATTAAAGTGGAACTACCAACTTAGATAAAGTTGCCCTGGCATCAGCATAGACATCTTGTCTGCGCTCCTATGCTCTCAGTCCCGGTCTCTCTTCAGAAGCATTGTACTGGCCTGAACGGTCCCGGAAGGGACTGACGGCTCAGGCGTGCAGACTGCACTAACCTGGCTGTAGGGTGACCACATTTCCGTTCTGCCATTCCGGGACATGTGGTTACCCTAGTCTCGTGGCTGAGGCTCCCGCCGGCGCTGACCATCTTTCTGAGGCTTCCCAGGGGGAACTCTTACTCTGTGTCAGCCTCAGAAAGATGGTCAGCTCCGGCGGGAGCCTCAGCCGCGGGTCTCAGTTGCAGCACCAGCATACCTGCTCCACCCAGCTGTCTCGCATGCACCAGTCCAGCCAGCCAATGAAATGTATTTGCTATATGGCTCCATTCCGGGAATCTTTGTTGTCCCGGTGGGGGGGTGACCCAGGACACGGGACACAGACCCCCAATAAGGGACAGTCCCGGGCATTCCGGGACGTGTGGTCACCCTACCTGGCTGCCAGTCTCGGAAGATTAAAGGGATAGTAATACTTAAAATGTAAAAAAAAATATGTTGTAGGGTTTATCCCCCTGTGTAAAACAAGAGTACTCCCACTGCTGAAAGGTGTTTTATTCAAAAGTTATTAATTTTCAAAGTTGAATTTTTAGGTGCAATATCACAGTGGCCTGAAATTGTACAGTGACGCTGTTGCTACACGATCCTATGGACAACTCTGGTCAGTTGACCATAAATCTCCATAGGATGGTGTAGCAACAGCACCACTGTACAATTTCAGGCCACTGTGATATTGCACCTAAAAAATTCAACTTTGAAAATTAATAACTTTTGAATGAAACACCTCTCAGCAGTGGGAGTACTCTTGTTTTACTCAGGGGGATAAACCCTACAACATATTTTTTTTTACATTTTAAGTATTACTATCCCTTTAAGGATTTCTCTAGCATTGTGTTGTTTTTAGAGGTAAGATAACTATTATTAAGCTAGTCATCAACTGCCTAATTATTGCAGGGCGACTTTAACTAAGCTGGTAGTTCCTATTTAATTTTTTTTTTCTACCTGAATGGGTTCACTTTTAAAATGTCACATGCAAAAAAAGCGTATCCACATAAAGGTGAAATAGCCATGTCACCATGATCAAAAGGGTGACATGAGAATCTTGACCTACACAAAAGCATGAGATTCTCATGTTGTCACATTAAACTTACTGTAACTGTACTGTGTACCTGAGGGAATACAGTAATAATACAGCCCCATTGGCCTCTGTACAGACCTTCCTTACTGTAACTTTACTGCGTTCCTGAGGGAATACAGTAATAATACAGCCCCACTGGCCTTTGTACAGACCTTCCTTACTGTAACTTTACTGCGTTCTTGAGGGAATACAATAATAATACATCCCCATAGGCCTCTGTACAGACCTTACTGTAACTTTACTGTGTTCCTGAGGGAATACAGTAATAATACAGCCCCATAGGCCTCTGTACAGACCTTACTGTAAATTTACTGTGATCCTGAGGAAATACAGTAATACTACAGCACCATAGGCCTCTGTACAGACCTTCCTTACTGTAACTTTACTGGGTTCCTAAGGAAATACAGTAATAATACAGTCCCACAGGCCTCTGTACAGACCTTCCTTACTGTAACTTTACTGTGTTCCTGAGGGAATCCTATATAATAAAAGGCCAGAAAGTTTGTAACAATGCAGTCATGCGCAGTAGTGACTGCCCGCGTTAGTCCAGTCTCTACTGCGCATGATTGCATCACGTGAGTGAGGCAGCGCAATCACATGGAGCAGTGAGGTAACAGCAGTATGCAAAGCAGGTCCGGGTAATGTTAACCCTTTGAGTGCCAGAGGGGTACGCAATGCATTGCTTTGCAATGTGTTGCATACCCCTCTGGCACTCAAAGGGTGAAGAGACCGGTCCTGCTCTGTGTCCTGCCGTTACCTCACTGCTCCACGGCCCGTGCCCATGGGCTTTTACACTAGTACAGTAATAATACAGACCCGTAGGCCTCTGTACAGACCTTACTGTAACTTTACTGTGTTCCTGAGGAAATACAGTAATAATACAGCCCCACAGGCCTCTGTGCAGATCTTCCTTACTGTAACGTTACTGTGTTCATGAGGGAATACAGTAATAATACATCCCCATAGGCCTCTGTACAGACCTTACTGTAACTTTACTGTGTTCCTGAGGGAATATAGTAATAATACAGACCCATAGGCCTCTGTACAGACCTTCCTTACTGTAACTTTACTGTGTTCCTGAGTCATCTATCAGTATCCTCTATCATCAAACATTAAATGAGCCCCAGATCATTAACCCTTTGAGTGCCAGAGTTGTACGGAATGCATTGCTTTGCAATGCATTCTGTACCACTCTGGCACTCAAAGGGTTAAAGGGATAGTCATGTTTCATAATAAAAGCAGCTCTAATTAATCATCATAATATTTGGCCCATGGAGAGTGTTATTTGAGTTCTGTCAGAGTTGTAGTTCAAGAGTAATTGAATGATAAAGTATCCCCCTCCCGCCCCTTTTACTGATGTAACACTGCTCAGCTCAGAGCAGCAAGACTGTCTGGATGGATCACAGAGAGGGACAATCTTCAATTAAGATAAGGGAAAAAGCTGAAAAACCTGTCAAAGGGGGCAGGGCTTTCACTGTTCTCACAGTAAGAAGATTGCCCCTTGCTGTTATCTGTCCGGTCAAGCAACCAGATTCCACATCTGAGGGGAGATGACTTACAGTAGGTAAAAGGGGCGGGAGGGGGATACTTTATCATTCAATTACTCTTGTACTACAACTCTGATAGTAATGAAAGAACACTCTCTATGGCTCAAATACTATGAAGATTAATTGGAGCTGCTTTTTTTGTGAAACAGTACTATCCCTTTAATACCTTAGCGATATATATACATATACATACTTGTATTGTGCTGCATAAGTAAGGTATTAGTGAAAAATAGAACTCATTCGGAAGGCAGCAGAGGGCAAAAGTTTAGACATCTTGCAGAGACAGCAGAGTCTGCTCTGTCCGTCCCCTTCACCTCCACGACTGGGGAGTTGAATTCCTTGGTACCTTACAGGAGCAGTAAACTTTTTTTTATCAAAAAATATATATTGTAGGAATTTTGTTATTGAGTAAAATAAGGGTACTCCGCTCCCACCACTGAGATATTTATTTTTCCACAGTTATTACATCTTAAACCCATGTTTATTTACATTAGCAGTGCGCTCTATTGGTCAAATTCTAATTAGATTTCCTGTTAGATTCTAATGGAGAGGAAAGTCAGTGACATACAGTCCTCCATAGAATGTGATAGAAACTGCTGAGTCACTTCCTGTCAGTTAGAACTATCAGGAAGTAAACACAGTAAATTCACTTCCTGTCAGTTAGAACTATCAGGAAGTAAACACAGTAAATTCACTTCCTGATTATTTAAACTGCTATAAATGTTTAATAAAACATCCGAGAGTGATGGGAGTGACCTTGTTTTATTCAGCAGGAAATGCTCTGTAAAATATGTGCTTTCATAAATAAAAGTTTACTGTTCCTTTAAGGCACCGGAAGCGACTGACATCACAGGAGCAAAGAGTGTCTACAGCAAGATTCCGTCCTCTGCCTGTCTGCCTAAAAAGTTCTATTTCTCACTAATGCCGTAATATTTAGCAAAATACAAGTATGTATATGTATATCTCTATGGTATTAAGGATTTGGGGCTTAATTTAAGTTTGATAATGGTTCTGCTTTAAAGCAACCGTGATAATAAAACATTCATTTCAAATACAGAATTTCATCCAAGTGATGTTCCATGTTTCCATAAACCCTCACTTGGAGTTAATAAGCATTTTGTGACATACAATATAAACAGTTTTAAAAGCATTATTATTATGCTTGACTATATGTATAAAACATTGCTTTATCCACCACTTATCTCGTGATAATGTGTCTTACATACTTAGTATACCTACGAGAAATAAGACATAATACTATACAGTAATAAGTAAGGGTTTAAAACAAGGATAAAAAAGGACAGGACCAACCTAATGTTTGGTTCTATATACCCTTAAAGATAAACAATATCGTAGGACATTTCCCATCTGCAATTATTTTCAAAAACTGACAAATAACTTCTAAAAAAAATCCCCAATATTTTGATTTATTTAAGAAATTAACAGATTAATTAGAAGCTAATCTTCTAGTGGTTTATCCCATATCCCCTTCTCATCAGAATTTTCCATCTCTTTTTCTCTAATGCTTTTTGTCTTGAAATAGACTCTTCCTAAAAAGATACCCAGTAGACTTGCTTCATTTGTTTGTGCTTTGTTTCATTTGAATATAGAGGAATTTATATTCAGACACGTCTCTAGAGATGTGTTCATCTTGCCTAGAGATGTATACTATCCAGGATAACGGGATCCACTTCTTTGGGATACAGGCAGACTCACGCACCCATGTGCATCAATACATGCATATATACATGCCCGTAGCTACCACCACACCCCCGAGAAGGAACAATCCCGCTTTGAACACTAAATATAGCTTTTATAATAGACTAGTTTAAAAAAATGTGTATACGGGCCACAGTGCCACCCGGCAGCCTCAGCTGGTGCCTGAAGCCTCTGTGCTCACTGCCCGCGCTGCAATCATGCTCACTACAGAGTGCCCAAATGCGCCACGGCTGATACGGAGCGGGGTGCTCAGAATTCGGACCATAGTCCTCTCTGCGCACCTTCCTGGGACCAAACGGGCACTCTGTACTGCACATGACTGCAGCTCGGGCAGTCTCTACTGAGCATGACGGCTTCTGACAAACATCCTATCGAATTATTATATAGGACAGGGCTCAACATTTCCACTCGCCACTAGCCAACGGCGAGTGAAATTTCAGCCCTGGCGAGTAGAAATTCAGCCCTGGTGGGTATGTTATGGCTTGCAGTGGTGAGTAACTTTTCAGGTCTGGCTAGTAACAAAAGACTTAAAATTATAAGCCCTGCTATAGGAGGATGTCTGTAGTGGATTACAAACTGTGATACTGCACCTAAAAATGGGGATTTAACCCTTTGAACGCCAGAAAGATCTCCAATGCATTGCTTTGCAATATATTGGAGACCTCTCTAGCATTAAAGGGGTTAAAAGTCTAATTTAACTGTATGGATAAATGTATTTGTGCCCTACAGTGCAGTTGGAGTTATCAAGATTTAATTTACGTTTTCTTTGCACGTGTAGCTCATAATGTCTGACTCTGGAGCTGGAGTTGGTGAGACCATTGGACGTCTCCCAGATGTAATCATGCATTATTTATACTGACATCCGTGAGGTGGGAGAAATCTATAAGGGTTTATGAACTGCCGAAGCACAGAGAGACAGTTTTATATCAGATGGATATTGGGAAGACTGGTCTGTTCCTATTAGCTGTACTCCTTATCCAACTGGATGTTAGTGGTGTCCCAAGCGCATTGCTTTGCCTCTCAAACAGCCAAAGGGTTAAAATTAATTTAGAGTTAAAGAAACAGCAACACCTTCCTAATAATTAACCCCCACTTACCTTAATCTGTGTAGAAAATCCTAATGACCTCTATGAATGGATTCTGTGTAGCTTAGTTCTCCAAAATAAATTTTAGTTAACACTGGTTATCACGTCCATGGAGGCAGACATGATTGTTTTCTGTAACTCCTGGACTCAAAACTCCTCCCACTGAAGGAATCCTTAATTCGTAAGACCTCAGTGGCAAGAACTTTAGCTGTTAATAACATTTGAATGAAGCATGTCCCAGAAGTGGATGTTCTCTTGTTTTTATCAGCAGAAAAAGTCTTACAATATTATATTTATGTTCATCAACCCTTTGAGTACCAGACTGCACATTGCTTTGCTTCTTTAACATCTGAAGGGTTAACATTTTTATTTTTTATTTTTTTTTTAATTTCCAGGAACACAGGTGTTTTTTTTTTTGTTTAACTTTTTTTTTTTATATAACTAGATCAGGGGAGATGGTGCCGGCCAGCAAGACGGGGATGCACCCTTTTCAGTAGGCGACCTGAGAATCTTGCGCTGTCATGCAGCTCGAGATTCTCATGTTGCCATTTTAATCCTGGTGACATAGTTAAGCTGTTATGTGGTTGCAAGCTCGTTCACGTGAGACCTTTTAAAAGGATAAAGTTCCTCAAGGGGGACAGGGTTTTCCTTATGTCCAGTGTTTGAAGATTGTCCCTCGCTATGAGTTGTCCGGTCCCAGGACTGGATTCCACAAATGAGGGGAGGCGGCTAAGGGTAGGCAAAGGGGGCGGGAGGGGGATCCTTTAGAACTGAATTACCACTCTACCTGGTCCATGGCATATGAGGCTTAATCGGAGCAGCGTTTTTTTTCATCCATTACTATCCCTTTAAATTAATGTGAATTTTTATTTGTTCCCTATTTTGTCATTGGTATGCTCTATAACTGCTCCATTTTGTTTGTGCACATGGCCATTAAGGTTTGTAGTTTCTAACTTAAAACAGAAGCAGGCAACCTTTGGCATTCCATCTATTGAAGGGATGTGCAATTTTGTACTGTCATGGACCACATGATCAGAAAACACATAAGTATGGGAACCACCCTATTTTTTTAAATGGATAACAATGCTGAACTATATGTATTAACCCCTTCACTGCTGGTGCTGGAGGGATGCAGGTCAGTTTCTGACCTGCTAAGATACCCTTTTTTTTTTTTTTAAGAAAAACAGATTTTATTTAAAAAAAAAAAAAAAAAAAAAAAAAGATCTCAATAAACAAAATTGGGAGTGTGATTTTTGTGGAGCCATATAGTTAGTACACTTACACACACCGCCAATCCACATCAATAAAAAAAAGTGCCAGAATACTGAGGTAAAAAGGGACATGGGGATTTTCACCAGGGGTTGACAGTGCCCACTTAAAACTGCCCATTTTGTAGGTATGACTGACCGGTCATACCTTTCGTGCAGTCTCCATAAAAATTTAACCCATTGTGCCCAAATGATCCCAAGAGAAAAAAAATGGTGTTTTTTAATTTTTTTTTTTTACCATTTTCTTTAATTTTACAGAAATAAATGGTGGGTTATCCATATAAGTATGGTATCAAAAGAAGGCCCTAATTGCGTGCGAAAAACGGAATATAATGCATGGGTAAAATAAAGTACTTAGAGGGAAAACGCTGAACAAAGATACAGTCAAAAAGGTCAGAATTACTCCGGTACTTAAGTGAAATCCACCACAGATTTTCACGGTCCTTAAGGGGTTAAATTGTAATCCTGATTACAGAGGTAACAGGCACTATTGGGCGCCCTCTTGTGTGTTATTTCTGCATAGGATTAAGTCTTACTGGTTTACTGATGTAAGTGTGATAGATAAAAAAAAAAAAATCCCAGACGGGCCACACCTTGAGTTCATGAAGGGCCACATTTGGATGCACGTTGGACACCCCTGATCTATTTGTAACTAACATTCTCATCATTCCCAGTCAACAGTTGGTTCGTGGGAAATGATGGTAGTTGTAGAATCTGACAGCTGAAGAGACAAACGTTGCCTTGCACTGTTCTACAAAGAGAGATGAAGGAAATGCAAGTGAAATAGTTAAGTCCTGGAGTCTATATATGTGTGTGGGTGTGCGTGATGTTTAAAGGCTCCTTGGTGCAAGATCGCAGAAACACAAGGGACATGGTAGGGTCAGGGAAGTACCGCAAATACATTTACTGAATAATAGAAAATCTGGTTTGTCTACAGAGGGGATTAAAGGGATAGTAGTACTTCGTTTTATCTTTATTTTATTTTGTAGGCATTAATAAAACATGAAGAATGATATAAGTCTTATCTCTCAAACCTTTATGGTTTGAGAGATATTCACAGGCAAAGTTTCCCCTCCCGCCCCTTTTACCTAGTGTAAGCCATCTCTTCTCAGATGTGGAATGCAGTCCATAGACTAGACAGATAGCAGGGGACAATCTTCTTCCTATGAGAACAATGAAATCCCTGCCCCCCTTGACAAGTTTTTCAGGTTTTTCCCTTATCTTAATTGAAGATTGTCCCTCTCTGCAGTCTACCTGGGCACCTCCCTTCTGATCTGTCTGAACAGTGTTACATCAGTAAAAGGGACAGGAGGGGGATACTTTATCATTGAATTACTCTTGTACTACAACTCTGGCAGAATTGAAATAACACTCTCCAAACTCCAAATACTATGATGATTAATTAGAGCTGCTTTTATTATGAAACATTACTATCCCTTTAAACAGGAACAAAACGTGCTCACTCTCTGGGAATTGTAACCTTAAAGGAGAAGTATTTCCTCTTAATAATAACTCCCACTTATCCTTTCTATTTCCAGAAAATCCTAATGGCCCTTATGAATGTTCCTGTTGCTCCTTGGTTCAAGAGGAAACACCTTCAGTCATTCCTGGATGTCAAGTCCATGGAGGCAGAACCACAGGACAAAAATTCTGCTCACTCCACATGGTAATCTTAACTCTTAAAAGGGTTAAGTAGGTTCATGCACTCTGCCTGCTTCAGTCGGGAAAAAGTGCCAGCAACTGCCATGTCCGCCTCCATGGATATGACATCCAAGACCGAATGAAGATATTTCCTCTTGAACAAAGGCAAAAGGACCAAATTCATAGGAGACATTAGGATTTCCTAGCCATAGCAAGATAAGTGGGAGTTATTATTAGAAAGCTTTAGTTCCCCTTTAACGTTGGATCACACAGGAGTAATGTTACCAAATCATCCCTTTGAAAGAATGTGAACACCTTCCCCTAACGTCTTGTGACATGCCAGGACGTCACGCCTCTCCGGACATTAAGGACCAGTGAGGGTCCTGGCAAGTCGTAGAATTCTGAGATGGCAGCGTGGCTTCATGCCATGCTGCCATCCCACAATTCATTGCTGCAAAAAAATAAAACAAATGCCCTGTCCCTTAACGACCGCCCGATCTGCAGGAGGGTGGCTGTTAAGGGGTTAATCTGGGCAGGTAATGGCTGCTGTGAATCCCTTCTGTGTGGATTAGTTTCCTAGTATTCATTTTTAAACAGAAATAGATATCATGTCCATGGAAGCGGACATGATACTTTGTTGATGGACTAAAGGACAACAAAGTCCTTCCTCTGGACTCAACGGTGGGAGGCGATGCGCAATGGTGAGACAACCGTGATAATACACTCTCCAGTCCTTACTTTTCTCTGTTATCCTCTGCACTGTGATCTAACGGGGCAGTAATTATGAATTTATTTTGAAAAAAATATATATCTTGCACGGCTTTTCCTATAGACTAAAACATGGGTACTCTCAACTCTTGGAGCTGTTTCTTTCAATATATATTAAATAGATACGTTTGCATTTTCCTGATAACTTCAGTTCAATATGTTTTGCAGCCAGGTGGCGCCGTTGCTATTGCAGCCAGTGAAAAGCAGAGTGTTGCAGACACAGGATTACATTGGACTCTATGGAAATATCCCATGAGCACTAACACAATCTGTGACATCACCCTATTTGAAGCAAAAATTACTTTGGAAAAGTAAAGCTTCTGCAGTAATGGAGACACAGCAATGACAAAGTGAACATGAGTGTTCCATTCACCTAACATTAACATGATCTGGTCATAGAAACATAGAATTTGACAGCAGATAAGAACCATTCAGCCCATCTAGTCTGCCCGTTTTCCTTTTGTAAAAACCTCAAACCTCATTTGGTTCTTGGTCTTGTCTTATGTTCAATACAGACTTATGCATGTCCCATGCATGCTTACATTCCCTCACTGTAGTAACCTCTACCACTTCTGCTGGTAGGCTATTCCACTTATCTACTACCCTCTCAGTGAAGTAAAACTTTCTTACATTACATCAAAACCTGTGTCCCTCTAGTTTTAGACTATGGCCTCTTGTCCTAACATTTTTACTCCTGTGAAATGTACTTCTCTCCTGCACTTTGTTGAATCCCTTCATGTATGTGAATGTGTTTATCATATCCACTCTCTCTCTTCTCTCCTCCAAGCTATACATGTTCAGATCCTTTAGTCTATCCTGATATTTCTTTTCCTGTAAACCATTCACCATCTTAGTAGCCCTTCTCTGAATTCTCTCTAGAGTATCAATATCCTTCTGGAGATGGGGTCTCCAGTACTGTACACAATACTCTAGGTGAGGTCTAACTAGAGATCTGGAGAGTGGCATGATTAAGTCCCTATTTCTGCTACTAATCATCTCTAGCTATACAACCCAGCACCCTTCCACAGAATCACATTGCATCTGGAGAGATTCAGCATTATCTCACCTTAGTACATCTCTCCACTGAAATCCAGCAACAAAAAATCCATGTTGGGCCTGACATCTGGTACTAATTAAATATTAATTTTGGAGAACCAGTCCGCACAGAATTGCTTCATTGTGGCTGCTAGGATTTTCAGACAAGTTCAAGTAAGTGGGGTTTGTTAGTGTTCCTTGAAATGTAATGAATTCATGTTTTTTATATATTGTCACAATAGTTTGCATTGCTTTACAAATTAAAGGATCAGCCATTACAATGTAACACAAGTGCTTTACAGAATGCAACAATGGCATTTGAACTTTTTTTCTTGAATAGAACAATAATACAGTTTGTTTTTGTGAATGGTAAAAAAAATCATAGCTGGGTTACATTATCCATCATTCATTTGTGTCCAAATCTCAACACAAGGACTAAAGACAGAGGCGTAACTAGAAGCCTCCAAGCCCTGGTACAAGAAGTGCCACGGGCCCCCACCACCACCACATTGGCCCCCCTCGACCACACTGACCCCTCTACAATGCCCCTCAATCTTCACAATGCCCCCATCTCCTACCTCCAACCTGGAGGTCCCGCGTGATCCTCTTAGTAATGCAGTATGATGTCATCTCCCAGCGCTCTGGATTACTAGAGTGCCAGGATATGATGTCATCTCTCAGCGCTCTGCAATACTAGAGTGCCGGGATATGATGTAATCTCCCAGCGCTCTGCATTACTAGAGTGCCAGGATATGATGTCATCTCCCAGCGCTCTGCATTACTAGAGTGCTGGGATATGATGCCATCTCCCAGTGCTCTGCGTTACTAGAGTGCCAGGATATGATGTCATCTCCCAGTGCTCTGCGTTACTAGAGTGCCAGGATATGATGTCATCTCCCAGCACTCTGCATTACTAGAGTGCCGGGATATGATGTCATCTCCCAGCGCTCTGCATTACTAGAGTGCCGGGATATGATGTCATCTCCCAGCGCTCTGCATTACTAGAGTGCCAGGATATGATGTCATCTCCCAGCGCTCTGCGTTACTAGAGTGCCAGGATATGATGTCATCTCCCAGCGCTCTGCGTTACTAGAGTGCCAGGATATGATGTCATCTCCCAGCACTCTGCATTACTAGAGTGCCGGGATATGATGTCATCTCCCAGCACTCTGCATTACTAGAGTGCCGGGATATGATGTCATCTCCCAGCGCTCTGGATTACTAGAGTGCCAGGATATGATGTCATCTCCCAGCGCTCTGCAATACTAGAGTGCTGGGATATGATGTCATCTCCCAGCGCTCTGCGTTACTAGAGTGCCAGGATATGATGTCATCTCCCAACGCTCTGCATTACTAGAGTGCCAGGATATGATGTCATCTCTCAGCGCTCTGCGTTACTAGAGTGCCAGGATATGATGCCATCTCCCAGTGCTCTGCGTTACTAGAGTGCCAGGATATGATGTCATCTCCCAGCGCTCTGCATTACTAGAGTGCTGGGATATGATGCCATCTCCCAGCGCTCTGCATTACTAGAGTGCCAGGATATGATGTCATCTCCCAGCACTCTGCATTACTAGAGTGCCAGGATATGATGTCATCTCCCAGCACTCTGCATTACTAGAGTGCTGGGATATGATGCCATCTCCCAGTGCTCTGCATTACTAGAGTGCCAGGATATGATGTCATCTCCCAGCACTCTGCATTACTAGAGTGCCAGGATATGATGTCATCTCCCAGCACTCTGCATTACTAGAGTGCCAGGATATGATGTCATCTCCCAGCGCTCTGGATTACTAGAGTGCCAGGATATGATGTCATCTCCCAGCACTCTGCATTACTAGAGTGCCAGGATATGATGCCATCTCCCAGCGCTCAGGATTACTAGAGTGCCAGGATATGATGTCATCTCCCAGCGCTCTGCAATACTAGAGTGCTGGAATATGATGTCATCTCCCAGCGCTCTGCATTACTAGAGTGCCAGGATATGATGTCATCTCCCAGCGCTCTGCATTACTAGAGTGCTGGAGGGAGATTGCGGGCGCCAGACGGTGGGGTCGCAGGGGGTGGCCGGACCCCTGAAGTGACGGTCCCTGTCGCTGGTGCGACCCCTGCAACCTCTATAGTTACTCCACTGACTAAAGAGTAAACTGTATCAGTCAATATTTTATTTAAAAAAAGGCTTCTAGGTTATACTGCTTTTTAAAAGAAACATCAAACAGAAAACAATTTCTCTGTGTGGAATGTCTCGGTCTTCTACACGTGTACTAATGGTCACCCCTGCCTTGTTCCACTGTCCAGTGTTATCTAGATTTATTATGGGAACCCTTTGTACTTCTCCAGGGAACAGTGAGGTTTCACAGAGCCCAAATTTAGCACCTGAGCTTTAAATTAATCCTAGTCCACACTTTACAGATTCTCACCCAGTCTCATTTGTGTTATGAAAACATGGCTACAGAAGCATTAATGAGGTGACTTCTGTGAAAGAAACCACAGCGGGCCTTAACCCTCCGAGTACCAGATAAGCTGTAATGCATTGCACAACTGATTGGTACTCAAAGGGTCAAGCAAACTCTGAGATATTCTGGAGCAACTGTATCGCATGGGAGAAATTCCCCAGATATCTGCTCAGAGTACCAGTTACTGCATCAGACACACGAGCCCGTCTAGGTACTATCAGACTACAATTCCCATCACTCCCCACCAGACAATGGCTGGCGCGTGATTGGAGCTGTAGTCTGCAATAGCTGTGCAGTCTAACTTTTCCCATCACTGGTATACACAATGGGTCATGTGTATAAAGACAAAATTCTAGCGCAGAATACACAATAGAGAACATATACAAATTCCCCAAATTAATACCTGGGAACCTTTTCTACTAGAGTCCCTGGAGGGAACTCATGTGGTTCTAGTGAGAGGATATAAATGACACAATTTCTGCTTAATCACAGGTGGGGGTGGGTGTAACGGAAGCTAGAAGTGACCGGGTCACCTTCCGCAGTCGTTCCCGGGTCTCTCCATCTCGACACCGGCCTGGCGCAGTCGGATGCACCGGTCGAGCAGATGGACGGTCTGGTTCTCAACTCGCCAAGGCGTCGAACCCCGATGTAGTCGACTCTGGGTCGAAGGATGCGGGTCAACCAGGCTCCAGGGCAGTTGAAGAGTCGCAGGCTGGAACTCCGGACAGCCGAGAGTGAGGCCTCAACTCCCGGTCGAATGGCAAACAGGGAAAGTGTCACAGGAACCAGGTAGCTGTTGTCGAGCAGATTTGAGCACACTGTAAGCTTGAATCGGATGATCTCAGGAACTCAAAGAAGGAGAAGATGGAGTCCATGTCGCTGCCTGACAGCATACAAAGTCTGGTCACAGGAAGCTGGCAGCAGGCGGTCGACAATACAGGATACTCAGTTCAGATGGGCGTCAGAGTGGCCGCTTTATACCACAGAACATAAGACACCGGGACTGGAGACTGACTAACCTTTTATTGTTACAAAACACACATATTTATACACGAATCTTACATTGGAATACATGGACCAACCAGATACAATAGGGACATAATCCAATCACAGTACAGAAGAGACAAGATCAACAGCAGATGGTCCAATACAATGACTCAGACATGATGACGTTTCAAATACAAAAGGATTGATTGACTCTAGACAAAGAACACAAAGACTTGAGGGGCGGGAATACACATTCGAGGGACAATGGCCAGGGGTTGAAGCACGTACGCACTAGTTTGAATATTCTGCCTCAACCCTGGCCAATCAAGTAGTACACTGAGTATGCTGGCCGATCAATCCCCAAGCCGCCTACTTTTCTCCATGTTAGGTCTATGGGAGACCTATAAACCTCCTGCTCAGGGAGTCGACCAATCCGGCGTCAACTCACTGCCCTCGACTCCTCGTGCTCAACTCTGAACTGCCGACTCGTAGTCGGTGAATGTGTAAACCCTTGAATACACCACATATGTTAAACTAGGCTGTCTGACATTACACACAGTTCATGAACCCAGGTCTTTAGCCAGTCTCGTATGCAGGTGTTCAAATCACCTAGCACAGGGCAGTTCTGTGCACAAAGTTCTGTCCGACTCTACTGCCAGTTCACAAAGAGCATAACCCGAGTCTTTTTATCCAGGTTATGGGCTGGCCAGGTCATACAACAGGGCCCAGCACAGAGTCCAAACGGAGCAAAATGTCCACAGTCTCTGGGGGTTCTTTGACTAGTAGATGCAGGCTCCGACAAGGACTCCAGTAACGGACTAAGCTCCGTTACAGTGGGGCTTAACAGACGGGAAGTGGTCAGAACATGGTGGGAAGGAGGGTAAGTGGGTGGGAGGAACAGAGACTTCTCTGCTTTTTATGTTAACCCAAATGCAAGATCAGGGGAAAGCAACCTTTTTCCCTACCCCCGTCCCCTCTAATCTTGGGCACAACCACTTACATCATCCCCAACCTGCTAGCGTGGAATGATGGGACTTGTAGTCCTCAAAAAGCTGGACGTTCCGAGAATAACGTCTTGTGCACCAGACCAGTGTTTCTCAGCCTGTGCCCTCAGTGGACACTAACAGGCCAGGACATCAGGATTTCTTTGTTAGAGCACGGGTGAGTTAATCAGTATGAATGAGATGTCAGGGTTTGGCTGAGCTGCTCTAATTCTGCCGACTGATTCTACTGTCTGAGCTAATCTAGTGCTCTGCTATCCATTGCTGCTGCCTTCTGAGTTCCTGGGTCAGGTTGAATTAGCTGACCTCTCTGATTACTCACCTGACCGTTATCAGCCAACGCTCTCAGGGTATTTAAAGCAGCTTGGTTCACTTCCTGATTGTCCGTGTGTTTGTTGCTGCTGGCTGCTGTGGATTTTCCTATGCTCCTGTTCATCTGTGGATGACCTGGCTTCCTCTGACGATCCTTCTGGCTTCTGACTACTGGCTGTTCCTGACATCACGGACTTCTGTGTTCCTGACCCCTGGCTTGTTTCTGACATCGCGGACTCCTGTGTTCCTGACTCCGGCTTGGCTGAGTACCTGTCTTGGTTCCTGACCCTGGCTTGTCTTTTGGTTTATGCTCCTGGATCACAATTCTGTTTTTGTTACTTTAATAAAGGTGTTTTGCGTTTTTAAATTTTTTTGTCTGTCTGGTTCCTGGTCCCTAACATGAGCCTCTAATCAACACACCTGTGCTCTAGCAGGGAAATTCCTGGGCGCTAAGTTTGCCCTGAGGGCACGGGTTGAGAACCACTGCTCTAGAAAGACAGTCATTCTTTGGCCTCCTATCTTCTAAGAAGTGTCCATGTTCGATCCTCAAGGTCCACCGACAGGTCAGAATAAAAGGATTTCACTGATTAAGTGCAGTTAATTAGTGGATAATTCTTTTTGATTGGTTCACCTGTACTCACAATGGGAAATCCTTAAATCTTGGACTGTTGTTAGCTCTTGAGGACAGATCTTGGACAACCCTGCTCGTCTATACCATACTGGAATAAAAACTGTGACCATGTCTGAGAAACATTTTATCGAACACAGCTTTGAAAGATCTGTTTTGCTTAGACTGGACTTTTGTCCCTGGCATAATATTCTGTAATGTTAAAACATTAACTGAAGGCTCTATTTTAGGAACATCAATGGAGGTCAAAATTCAGTCTGGTCTCCTGACTCATCTTCAACATGTGACCCCATGGGAGCCTGGTGAGATACTGTAGTCATGTTCATCTTGCATGCCCAGCTATTACTAGGTCCTTTCTAAATATACAGGACTTCTGAACCTGTCACCTTAGGTAAGTTCACTTAATGGAAAAAAACAAAACTGTCTACGTGTTGTGTTAACCATTGATTGTAATATAAACAGTTTATGAGAAATAGACCTTTATATATGTTGTGACACAGCCTGGCATCTTATGCTAATTGGTTTCTATACTGGACCAGTATTTCCACACATTGTGCTAGAAATGAATGTAGGCAAAGCCCACACACTGAGAGGTAAAACTTAACCTACATCTGTCCTGACCTTCCTGTGGCCCTTCTTCCCAGCATTCAGCTCTTCATGTCGGTAAATCCTGGTCTTTGCCTGCAGGTCTCTTTGTGCTGGGAGACCATCTCCTGGCACTTTCTCCTGGTATGCCTTCCTGGCCAGCAGCAATGGCATACCCACAAACTGTGCCCTAAACTTAACTAACTATGCCATCCTACAGAGGCTTATTGGGTAATGGGCATGGGATAGGAAAGGTAAGAATGGGATAGAAAGGGTGGGAGATGTTCATCATCTTCAGAGGCATAAGGCATGCATCTGATTGCTTCTACCGATGGTTTCCCCATGGGAGGTTCTAGATTTCCCCGGGCAGCACGGGTTCTTTCACGTGTAGCGGTGCATTTCCATACCT
Source organism: Rhinophrynus dorsalis (assembly GCA_037306005.1). Taxonomy (NCBI): domain Eukaryota; kingdom Metazoa; phylum Chordata; class Amphibia; order Anura; family Rhinophrynidae; genus Rhinophrynus; species Rhinophrynus dorsalis. Next base: position 12,835,510 of record CM074728.1, read on the forward strand.
CCCAAGTGTCCCTCTTTAGGAGATATTAGGGCTCCATACCTCCCAAGTGTCCCTCTTTAGGAGATATTAGGGGTCTGTACCTCTCAAGTGTCCCTCTTTAGGAGATATTAAGGGTCTGTACCTCCCAAGTGTCCCTCTTTAGGAGATATTAGGGGTCTGTACCTCCCAAGTGTCCCTCTTTAGGAGATATTAAGGGTCTGTACCTCCCAAGTGTCCCTCTTTAGGAGATATTAGGGGTCCATACCTCCCAAGTGTCCCTCTTTAGGAGATATTAGGGGTACATACCTCCCAAGTGTCCCTCTTTAGGAGATATTAGGGGTCCGTATCTCCCAAGTGTCCCTCTTTAGAAGATATTAGGGGTCCATACCTCCCAAGTGTCCCTCTTTAGGAGATATTAGGGGTCTGTACCTCCCAATTCTCTCTCTTTAGGAGATATTAGGGGTACATACCTCCCAAATGTCCCTCTTTAGGAGATATTAGGGGTACATACCTCCCAAGTGTCTCTCTTTAGGAGATATTAGGGGTCCATACCTCCCAAGTGTCCCTCTTTAGGAGATATTAGGGGTCCGTATCTCCCAAGTGTCCCTCTTTAGAAGATATTAGGGGTCCGTATCTCCCAAGTGTCCCTCTTTAGAAGATATTAGGTGTCTGTACCTCCCAATTCTCTCTCTTTAGGAGATATTAGGGGTACATACCTCCCAAATGTCCCTCTTTAGGAGATATTAGGGGTCCGTACCTCCCAAGTGTCCCTCTTTAGGAGATATTAGGGGTCCATACCTCCCAAGTGTCCCTCTTTAGGAGATATTAGAGGTCCGTACCTCCCAAGTGTCCCTTTTTAGGAGATATTAGTGTTCTGTACCTCCCAAGTGTCCCTCTTTAGGAGATACTAGGGGTCTGTACCTCCCAAGTGTCCCTCTTTAGGAGATATCAGGGGTACATATCTCCCAAGTTTCCCTCTTAAGGCGATATTAGTGGTCCATTCCTCCCAAGTGTCCCTCTTTAGGAGATATTAGGGGTAAGGTCGCCACCCAGCCGGTATTTTACCGGCAGGCTAGTAAAAAATTGGCTTATGTCCAATGTTAAGTCTATGGAGGGAATGCCATGGCCGGTATTTTTTTGAAGAAAAGGTGGCAACCCTAATTAGGGGTCTGTACCTCCTCTTTAGGAGGGACAGTTCCTCTTTGATACCCAAATCCCTCTTTTCTACCCTTTTGTCCCTCTTTTTGGGAGATCAGAATGAGTAGTGTGTATCACACTGCTCCACAGCAATAAAACTCACATGATGTTTCCTTAACCCCTTAAGGACCGGAGGTTATGGGACATTTCCGTCCCATAACGACCGCATAGGGGCACTTTGACACGCCGGTACACGTGACCTGTCACGTGTATCGGTGCGTCACTATGGGGCTTGAAAGAGATCGCTCCGATCTTGGAGCGGTCTATTTCATGCCCTATTTTTACTTACAGCGCTCCCGGTAGAGCGATGTAAGTAAAAAGTATGTGACGTACCATGACCGTCATCGGTCCTAGAGTAGTTCAAGGACCGTGAAGGTCCTGGTACGTCAAGGGTCCCTAAGGGGTTAATCTTCAGTATTTGTGTTTAGATATTAATTTGTGTAAATAAAATACTTTGGTCTTGCTCTAAATCATATATTCAGTTACACAAATAGGTTTCTATAGGTCATGAAATAGCCTAAAAATTCTAGGTAATGCCACGCCCCCAGCAACACCACCTAAAACAAAAGTGTCCCTCTTTGGCCACTTGAAATGTTGGGAGGTATGCGTTTCTGTCATGAGAGGTGGTGTGGGTTCTCTCACAAGCGGTGCTGGCTTTATCACGAGTGACACTGCTGCCACTTCAAGCCATTCAGGTCTTTCCAGTAGATGTAACTGAGCTGTGGCTTTTATAGAGCCTGAAGTGGTTCTCTGAGTTTCTTGTCATGTAACTCTAGTAATCTCTTCAATTTCTGTAGATGTCACGGGTGTAGCACTACTTTATATACTCTGTGTTGATCATGAGATCAACTATTGGGCACACTTCCTGACATGTGTAATCTGCAGCCCTCCAGCTGTAACTGGACCTAATAGTTGGCTGAGGGCGAGGAGTTTTGTAGTCCTGGAACTGCTGGAGGGCCACAAGTTGCCCACTCATAGGCAGCTAGTGGCTATGCAGCAGCTGGTGGAGGACAGCAGTAACAGCTGGGGAGCCACAGTCAACCCAAACCTAGGAGAGTTTACCCACTACTAGAAGGTGGTGTTCATATATGGGGCATGAGTAGGCAATCCCTGGTTGGCACCTTCTGACATACTCAATCAGACCTGGATGGTGAGGTCTAAGGATATAGACAGGGCAGCTGCTAGGAGGACACAATACACCTCCAGCCGAGAGGGTCTCCTTTTAAAACGTTGCATTCTCAACAGTGTGCGGCTAAACGCCGCGTTCAGCATGTTGCCGTGATGAAAAGGATGACATGAGAAATCGCGAAATTCTCATGTTGCCTCGTTAAACGGCGCTGCAACCCAACCCTCAACATCAGGATGACTCATATGTTATAACTTAATGTTTTAAAGGGATAGTAATGTTTCCTAATTAAAGCAGCTCTAATTAATCATCATAGTATTTGGGCCAATTCTGTCAGAGTTGTAGTTCAAGAGTAATTCAATGACAAAGTATCCCCCCTCCCTCCCCTTTTACTGATGTAACACTGTTCAGCCAGAGCAGAAGGGAGGTACCCAGGTAGACTGCAGAGAGAGAAAATCTTCAATTAAGATATCAGAAAAACCTGAAAAACTTGTCAAGGGGGGCAGGGCTCTCATTGTTTTCATAGGAAGAAGATTGTCCCCTTCTGTTATCTATCTGGTCTATGGACTGCATTCCACATCTGAGAAGAGATGGCTTACACTAGGTAAAAGGGGCGGGAGGGGAAACTTTGCTTGTGAATATCTCTCAAACCATAAAGGTCTGAGAGATAAGACTTATATTGTTCTTCATGTTTTTTTAATGCCTACAAAATAAAATAAAGATAAAACGAAGTATTACTATCCCTTTAAGCATCAGATTCTTAGAAGAAGAATAAAATAGGTAGAACTCTATAAGTGTCCATAATATGGTAGAGATTACAGTTTAACATGAAGCTGGCAACTTTTGTTAACGCTTTGCCAGTGGCAAAGCAATGTGTTGCGTACCCCTCTGGCATTCATATGGTTAACAAACATTGCCAGCTTCAAGCTAGACTGTAATCTCTACCATATTTGCTAAACAATTATGGACAATTTTAGAGTTATAACTACTTTATCATTCTTCTAAGAATCCGATGCTAAAAAACACAAAGTTATAAGATGAATCATCCTGATGCTGCTGGTTGGGTTCCAGCACGTTTAACAAGGCGGCATGAGAATCTTGCGCTTTTATGCAGGGTGAGATTCTCATGTCACCCTTTTCATCACGGCGACATGCTGAATCGCACGCTGTTTAGAATGCAGTGTTTTAAAAAATGGACCAACAGAGAGGTTCTTGGAGTAAAAGGCAGGGGCCAAGTGAGGTGGTGGGTGTTATCTGGGGTAAAAGGCAGGGGCCAAATGAGGTGGTGGGTGTTATCTGGGGTAAAAGGCAGGGGCCCAAGTGAGGTGGTGGGTATTATGTGGGGTAAAAGGCAGGGGCCAAGTGAAGTGGTGGGTGTTATCTGGGGTAAAAGGCAGTGGTCAGGTGTGAAGTGGTGGGTGCCATCTGGACTAAAAGGCAGTGGTCAGGTGAGGTGGTGGTACCTGGGATATAAGGCAGCAATCAGCTGAAGTGGGACGGTGGTCCATGGGGTATTTGGCAGTGGGCCAGGTCAGGTTAGTGGGTACCTGGTGTCTAAGACATCAACCAGGTGAGATGGGGGCTAACTGGAGTATAAGGCAGCATCCAGGTGAGGTGGTGGGTACCCGGAGTGTAAGGCACTGATCAACCTGGTTACGTCAATGGTCAGATGAAGGAAGGTGGTACTTTGGGTACCAGGCAGTGTTTAGGTGAGGTGGGGAATATTTTGGGTATAAGGGGGCACCAGGGGTATAAGGTAGGTGAGGGGAGGGTCATACCTGGGGTATAAGACAGCAGCCACTTGAGATGGGTGGTTACCTGCAGTATAAGCAAGGTGAGGTGGGAGTTAGTGCCTGTATTACAGCAGCCAGGTGAGATGAAGGGGCTTCTTGGGTAAAATGTAGTGACCGGGCAGTAGATGGGTACCTGGGGTATGAGGCAGCAGATTGTTGCTGTGGGAAGTACCTGGGATATAAGGCAGTGGAAAATATAATAGCTGGAAATTTCTACTTGTCTTTGATTAGTAAAACACACACACACTTATAAATAAAATCAAGTTTCAGCTTTAATAACTCTTCACTGAAGCATTTTGCAGCAGTGTTTGTTTTACTGAAAAGGGAAAGCCCTGTTCTCTCTCTCTCTCTCTCCTATATTTATTATATACAGACATAAATACATAAAAACGTAATGCTTCCTTAAATGCCCAATTTGAAATCAGCGGACATTTTGGGGACTTCTATGGTTTGCTCTAGAATTAACCCTTCGAGTGCCAGGGAGGAATACAATGCATTGGATACCTCTCTTGCCATCAAAGGGTTAATCCACTTTTACCGCAAATGCAACCCCTATGTTAGCAGCTTAGGAAGCTTTCAGCTCCACCTTGTGGCTTAACGCAGTCACAAGTTCTGTAAAAATACAAGATGATAACAAGTTCACCAAATCAAGAATAACCCTTTAACCCTCTGAGTGCCAGAGCGGTACGTAATGCATTGCAAAGCAATGCGTTGCGTACCCCTCTGACACTCAAAGGGTTAAGGAAAAGAGGGGTGTGTAACACATTGCGAAGCAATGCATTTCACACCCCTCTGGAACTTAAAGGGTTAAAACATTTGCTTTTTTTGTCAAAATGTCATTTCATTTGATCGATAAAAAAAATACCCTTCTATAAAAATCAACTCTTAAAGAGGAGGACCATCTGTGTTATTTGTTCGAAAGCTCTCCGACAGGAAGTGTTTTTTTATGGGTAAGGGTAGTAAGTGCTAGTAGGAAGGCAGTGGGGTGACACACAGCATCGTTCTACATTACAGCATTTCCACTTTAAAAGAAGTGTTTTTTTTAATAAAAATGTAGATACTGTATATGTCTTTTCCTGGTGAGAAAAACAAGGCTACACATACTGACGGTAGAGGATTTATTATACAGTTTTAACAGCTCAAGATAATGAGGTTGCTGTACTAAGCAAATTGGAGAAATTTGGGTGCAAACCAATTACCATACAGGATAAATAAAACTACCCATGGTACCATTTGTTTGCTACAGAATTATTGTGGATCATTAGAACCAATGTGTCTCTATTTCATTGTTTGTAAAGCTGTACAGGTGATTGAGAGAAACTCTTTCTAGAAACTAAGGAAACAGCCCCTCCTTGTGGACACTTTTATTGAAATGTTTTAGAGTTAATCCTTTAAGGACCAGTGGTCCAGGGAAGTTACCTTCCCCCACAAGGACCGCTTTGATCCTTGCCGACACGCCTGTACACGTGACCCATTACGCATACTGGCTCGCCGCTTTGGGGTCTAAGAGCGACCGCTCCAGTTTTGGAGCGGTCAATTTTAGACGCCATTTTTACTGACAGCGCTCCCGGTGGAGCGCTGTCAGTAAAATGTATGTGACGTGCTATGATCATCACCATAAGGACTGTGACGGTCATAGCACGTCATCTGATCCTTAAGGGGCTAAAAAAAAAAATAATATATAAACTCTAATTTGAGCTGCAATAACTTTTGAGTGAAGCATCCACCAGCTGTGGAATTACGTTTGTTTTACTTAGAAGGAAAAGACCTACTATAATTTAGAATCATTCATAATAAAACATTACGTATATAACTTTAAAACTACTTGTAAACATTTTGTAAAATGTAAAAAAAAATACATAAAAGGGGGGAGGGGTATAAAAAGTCAAGGTTGTGGTGGAGGTCACAGTTTAAATATCTCATCTTCTCTGTCTTTGACGGTAGAAGCCCGAGTGGTGATTGTCAGGGGGACAGGTCCTAGGAGGGATCGCTGTTGAGTTCGCGGAGACTGTTCACCGGAGAATTCAGCGTGTGCTGCCTGATAGCCAACGTTTCTACCTGGTCCACTGTCTTCTTCTGTGACTCTAGAAGGTAGGAGATTACGGAGTAGAATGTAAGTCACTAAGAAAGTATATACGGTTCTGGAGCAATATCATCTGCCAGACCTAGTCATGTACAATGCATTACGGGCTCAACACAAGTGTCTCTGTAACTTATAACCTGAAGATATGACTAGAGATGCGCAAAAACTTTAGCCCCAAAAGAGAAATGTGTGAACGTCATTTTTTGCCTTCCATGGGAATTCCCACAAAATATGCAGTTTTTCAACTGCGTACTATTGACCCCACGTAGTCCCACTGCACTGGTAGCCATAGAACCCCACATACTAACCCCATGCAGTCCCCCTGCACTGGTAGTCACAGAGCCACACATACTGATCCCCAGCCTTGTTCCACTGCACTGGTAGTCACAGAACCACACCTACTGACCCCCAGCCTTGTCCCACTGCACTGGTAGCCCCAGAACTATACATACCGATCCCCAGCCTTGTCCCACTGCATTGGTAGTCACATAACCACACATACTGACCCCCAGCCTTGTCCCACTGCACTGGTTGCCCCAGAACTATACATACTGATCCCCAGTCTTGTCCCACTGTACTGGTAGTCACAAAACCACACATACTGACCTCCAGCCTTGTCCCACTGCACTGGTAGCCCCAGAACTATACATACTGATCCCCAGTCTTGTCCCACTGTACTGGTAGTCACAAAACCACACATACTGACCCCCAGCCTTGTTCCGCTGCACTGGTAGTCACAGAACCACACATACTGACCCCCAGCCTTGTTCCACTGCACTGGTTGCCCCAGAACTATACATACTGATCCCCAGTCTTGTCCCACTGTACTGGTAGTCACAAAACCACACATACTGACCTCCAGCCTTGTCCCACTGCACTGGTAGCCCCAGAACTATACATACTGATCCCCAGTCTTGTCCCACTGTACTGGTAGTCACAAAACCACACATACTGACCCCGAGCCTTGTTCCGCTGCACTGGTAGTCACAGAACCACACATACTGACCCCCAGCCTTGTCCCACTGCACTGGTAGCCCCAGAACTATACATACTGAGTCTGAACCCAGCAGGATGTCTCGGACATAAGTGGAAACTATGAATTTTCTTACGAGCTCTCAGAATATCTGTTTCCAGAAAGCTTTCTGTCACAGACTGTGAAAATAAGGGATAGTGATACAATGTAACACTATATTTGTGGCAGTGAGCACTCTGTACATTGTATTTAACAGACAGGAGGCGGTGGTTGTCTGCCACAGTCATAGAGCTGCTTTGTGTCACTATATCTGTTTTAACAGCCCCTGACAGAAAATATGCTCCTTACAGTGAACTTACTGATGTAAGTGGGGAAAAAAACAGGCAAAGATAAAAAAAAATATAGGCAATAGACTATATATTACGCACTCGCACAATAAGTGAAGTCTACAGTCACTGGAATTGTAATATTGTCTCAAACGTGATTTGGTTTTTTAAAACGCTTTCAGAATCACTATTCATGTTAGCCATTTTATTTCCAACAATAGTTTGAGATATTTGGCTTCTGATAGTTGATGCCACTGTTTCTCAGTCTTTGTCTATTGAGGCACCCCATCACACAATTTGTAATTTTCAGGGGCACCCTAACATTGGACTAAAATGATGACAACAAACACATAATATATATTTTATTCTTAAGTCTCACAGTAAGAATGAATTTCAAAATTCCTGAAATATACATTTGAATGCCACAGGGATACGCAGCGCATTGCAAAGCAAAGTGTTGCGTAATCCTGTCACTCAAACGGTTAAATTGTTCTTCTTAGAAGAACAGGGCACCCTAAGATTGTGCCCATGGCACAAAGTGCCACAGAACCCTGGCTGAGAAGCACTGGTTTATGCAAACGATATCATTAATACTTGTTGGCAAGAAATAGCAGTTGGGCAGGAGAGCAGTGTGGAAAGACAGTTTCTGGCATGCATGTCAACCCCGTACTCTCTAATGTGAATAAATATTGACATAAATAAAGCTAAATATCTCAAGCTATCATTTTTTCATTTAAAAAATAGCCAGTAATAATGAAGGTGGTTTTGGAAGCTTGTTTACTTGTTAAAGCGTGACAGCTCCACTTTAAACTTAGTGAGTAGGAAGTGGTATGGCTAAGCATGTTGTAATAGAAAATGATAAAGAGAACTGTTGAAACATTATTTCACAGCGAGAGACTGAAATGAAGACATTGATTGTGTTTGAAAGTCCTCTTTCTGCTGTAGGGCAGGACTTGACTAATTTGGTTTATCTCTAGGAGCCATACCAAAAATCTATAAGCCAGACTCTGCATCAGAGGAGATCCTTCCCTCGAGGCCTAGTGGAACAAAGCTGGGGAAGCAGACTGTGTATGTGTGTGTGTGTGTGTTTGTTTTTTTCCCTTTGGCTACCAATAGAACAAGTCTGGACTGTCGGAGTAAAGTGTGGTCGTGTGGCTACCAGCAGAAACAGGTGGGGGGTGAGACAGTGTATATGGGAAGTCTGTGGCTACCAGCAGAAGGAGGTGGGGGGGTGAGAGAGTGTATATGGGAAGTCTGTGGCTACCAGCAGAAGGAGGTGTGTGTGTGGGGTGGAGTGAGACAGTGTATATGGGAAGTCTGTGACTACCAGGGCAATGGAGTCAGGCTAGGGAGTCACTCAGTGTACATGGGGATCTGGGTAATCTGGGGCTACCAGTGCGTAAGTGATCAAAACTGGGAGGGGGTCAGACAGTCTCCATGGGGATCTGTGACTACCAGTGGGTAAGGGAACAAGACTGGGGGTGGGGGGTCAGACAGTGTACGTGCAGCTTTTTTGACACATACCTCCTAACATTTCAATTGGCCAAAGAGGTACCCTTTTGTTTTAGGTGGTGTTGCTGGGGGTGTGGCCGGTGGGAGGGGCATTACCAGAACTGTAAGGTTATTTCATGACCTATTGACACCTCTTTATTGAGCTGAATACATTATTTTGAAGAAGTATTGCATTTACACAGACTAATTTATAAATACAGTAACATATACTGAAGTTTATACAAACAGTAATTTGAGTTTTATTGCTATTGCTATACACAGTATAATCTCCTAAACAGAGGGACACTAGGGTGGGAAGAGGGACTTGGGTGTCAAGGAGAGGCTATCTTTTTATTTTTTGTGTTTGATTAATTTAAATGAGTCCCCTGCTCCCCATAATCAGACCTTGTGATGGGGCTTCCTGACTTCTCCTGAAGCCCCCAGTTACGGATCTCCCAGGCGATAGCGCTGGGAGATCAATGCAGGTGACTACCAGGAGTAAGGCTCGTCTGCTTCCACTCGTACCTGAACTTATGGGTAGAAGTGGGCAGAATCGGGGAGGCCTCCTCAGATCACCGGATCCAGGTAAAGTGGGAAGGCTTCCCCGATCCCAACCTCTCCTACAAGTTTGGGTAGGAGTGAAAGCAGGGGAGTCTTGCTCCTTGTAGTCACCTGCATTGATCTCCCAGCGCAATCGCCTGGGAGGTCAGTAACTGGGGGCTTCAGGAGGGGTCCTGATACCCCCACACTTGGTCTGATTCAGGGCTAAAAATTTCCACTCGCCACTAGCCAATAGCGAGTGAAAATTTAGCCCTGGCGAGTAGAAATTCAGCCCTGGTGGGTATGTTATGGCTTGCAGTGGTGAGTAACCTTTCAGGTCTGGCTAGTAGCAAAGGACTTAAAATTATAAGGCCTGGCCTGATTAATTAAAACAACAGCATTAAAAAAAACAAAAAAAACAAAAACACATTTCCTATGAAGGTGAAATCCTAGGTGCCAGTAAGCAATTCCTAGTTGCAGTGGCATCTTGGTATCTGGGGTTTGTTAAGCCCTGCTGTAAGATTATCCCTTAAAGTGTACATCACCCTAAAACAAGTTTAGATTGCAGTAAAATTTGATTATAAAGTTGTTTTAACAATTTTTCTATCAAATAAACACTTTGAGAAATTAACAAGTTTTCATGGCAACGGGTGACTCTTTATGTTAATTTCCTGCACAGTATGCTGATTAGCTCTGTTTGAGACCAGTCTTACCCCTCACTGTGCGGGCTCTGCCTAGATTCATTCATAGCACGGGGTGGGTAAAATTGGCCCAGCTTAGAGCTAATCCGCACAAATTGCCAGACTATGCCACTGACAAATAAAGGTTAATTTTTCAAAAACTATACATATTACAAACGGCTAGTAAAATATAGAAACATAGAATCTAATGGTAGATCAGAACCATTCAGCCCATCTAGTCTGCCCATTTTCCTTCAGTAAAAACCTCAAACCATTTTTGGTCCTTGGTCTTTTCTTATGTTAAGGACAGCCTTATGCCTATCCCATACATGCTTAAATTCTGTCACTGTATTAACTTCTGCCACTTCTGCTGGTAGGCTATTCCACTTATCTACTACCCTCTCAGTGAAGTAAAACCTTCTTACATTACATCTAAACCTGTGTCCCTCTAGTTTTAGACTATGGCCTCTTGACCTAACATTTTTACTCCTGTGAAATGTACGTCCCTTCTGCACTTTGTTGAATCCCTTCATGTATTTGAATGTGTCTATCATATCCCCTCTCTCTCTTCTCTCCTCCAAGCTATACATGTTCAGATCATTTAGCCTATCCTGATATTTCTTTTCCTGTAAACCAGTCACCATTTTAGTAGCCCTTCTCTGAATTCTCTCTAGAGTATCTATATCCTTCTGGAGATGGGGTCTCCAGTACTGTACACAATACTCTAGTGTATCTATATCCTTCTGGAGATGGGGTCTCCAGTACTGTACACAATACTCTAGGTGAGGTCTAACTAGAGATCTGTATAGTGACATGACCACTTCCCTTTTTCTGCTACTAATGCCCCTAGCTATACAACCCAGTATCCTGCTTGCATTCCCCACCGCTTTATTACATTGCCTGCCTACCTTTAAGTCATTAGAGAGAATTATTCCCAAATCCCTTTCCTCTGTTGTCTCGGACAGCACAGTACCCTTAATAGTATATTTTTCCTTTGGATTTTTATGTCCCAAGTGCATTATTTTACATTTATCAACATTCAGCTGCATCTGCCACACTCTTGTCCATTCTTCTAATTTACCTAAATCATTTGTCATTTGGCTTATTCCACCTGGAATGTCTACCCTATTGCAGATCTTGGTATCATCTGCAAAAAGGCGTACCTTACCTTGAAGACATTTTGCAATATCACTAATAAAAATATTAAAAAGAATGGGCCCCAGTACAGATCCCTGAGGTACCCCACTAGTAACACTCCTTTTGTCCGAATATTCTCCATTGACTATCACCCTCTGTCTCCTGTCACTCAGCCATTGCCTTATTCATTTAACTATTTTTACATCCAGACCCAAATACTGCAATTTATTAATGAGTCTTCTGTGAGGGACAGTGTCAAATGTAGAGATGCACCAATACTGATACTGGTATCGGTACTCGCGCAAATGGGGCCGATACTTGCTGGGCTTGTTAAAGTTGCTGGGGGTCGGGCATCGAGTTGTTGTGGTTGCTAGGATTGTGGGTGTGAGGGTTTTTGGGGTTTTCAGAGTTCCTAGGGCGGTGGAATGAAGGTTTTTCATGGTTTGCAGAGAGCTAGTATAGGCTCCTGTTTGATCTACCACACGTATTCTGCCGCATGGTTGCTAGACTGCGAAAATTTAAAGGACAGGCTACGACGCATGCATTAAGCATTATTGTGGGAATTTAAGTAGCTAGGGATGCTACGGTTGGGGTTGTGGGTTGTTGGGGGTGCTGGGGTTGGGGCTGGGGACGTGGTTACTTGGGTTCCTGGGGTTGGAGCTGGTGTTTATGGGGTTATGCTTCTTGGGGCTGCTGGTATTGGGGCTGGAGTTGCCAGGGTTGTGGTATCGGTAATTGGTATTGGTGAGTACTTGAAAAAAGTATCGGTACTCGTACTCTGTCTTTAAAAATTGGTATCGGTGTATCCCTAATCAAATGCTTTACTGAAATCTAGATAAGCTATATCTACTGCTCCCCTTGGTCTAATATGGCTGATTATACTTCTCTTTAAAGGGATAGTAATACTTCGTTTTAACTTTATTTTATTTTGTAGGCATTAAAAAACATGAAGAACGATATAAGTCTTATCTCTCAAACCTTTATGGTTTGAAAGATATTCACAAGCAAAGTTTCCCCTCCCGCCCCTTTTACCTAGTGTAAGCCATCTCTTCTCAGATGTGGAATCCAGTCCATAGACCAGACAGATAACAGCAGGGGATAATCTTCTTCCTATGAGAACAATGAAAGCCCTGCCCCCCTTGACAAGTTTTTCAGGTTTTTCCCTGATCTTAATTGAAGATTGTCCCTCTCTGCAGTCTACCTGGGCACCTCCCTTCTGATCTGGCTGAACAGGGGTGGGGGGATACTTTGCTTGTGAATATCTCTTAAACCATAAAGGTTTGAGAGATAAGACTTATATTGTTCTTCATGTTTTTTTAATGCCTACAAAATAAAATAAAGATAAAACGAAGTATTACTATCCCTTTAATAGGAACATATCTTAATCTGACAATAACACTTTCATAGCAAAGTAATAGAATATACTGTTGACAATTGTCATGTGTTTTTTGGAGTTTCAACATAATCTCTATGTAGACGACACTAAAACTGAAACCTTCTTCCATAACCTCTTCCCTTCCCTAATCATATTTGATACCAAAGGTTTAAATTAGTTGTGGTCAACTGGGGGCACTGCAGCTGTTCAGGACTACAAGTCCCATCATTCCCAGCCAGCTGATGTCTGGCTGGGGATAATGAGAATTGTAGTCCTGAACAGATGTAAAGTCTCTTGGTGTTCACCATTGGTCTACCTACACAATTTCTTTCTGGATGGCTTCAAACTGCTTGCAGCTCAAATGAGCATAAATAGACAATCCTGTCTTCCTCCCTTTCCCACACTAAGCCCTAGTCTTGCGTGACTCACATTGACCTACTCTACATAGTCACGCTACACCCATAGTTCCCAGGCCTCTTCTCAATGAGCCCTACTAGGCCATGTCTTCAGGATTCTCCTTCTTGTGCCCAGGTGAGTTAAAGGAGCCTTAAAGTGGATCTTTCACCTTAATTGAAGTTTGCTTATTTGAAACCTGCGTTAAAAACTGTCTATGCCTCATATTAGCCAAAAGAGCAGCAAATGTACAGTTAAAGGGGTAGTAATGTTTCACAAAAACAGCAGCTCCAATTAATCTTCTTAGTATTTGAGTCATAGAGAGTGTTATTTCATTACTGTGAGCGATGTAGTTCAAGAGTAATTGAATGATAACATTTCCCCTCCCGCCCCTTTTACCTAGTGTTAACCCCAACTCCTCAGATGTGGAATCCAGTCAATAGACCAGACAGCTCACATCAAGTGACAATTTTCTTACTGTGAGAACAATGAAAACACTGCCACCTTTGACAGGTTTTTCAGCTGCGCTACTGAGGTGGAACACGGAGGAGATGTTTCTCCTTCCGGTTTGCGGCCACGTGGGGCGCGGCGTTCCAGGAGTGGAACGCGGGCCGGTCAGTCTGATCTCTCGGCGTGTGTTCCACTGTAATGGGTGCAACTCGGAGCCGCTTCCCGGGGGGGGGGGGGGGGGGAGGCGGAGGCGGGATCGCCAGGTAGGGAGCCTTGGAGCCCTACAAAAGGTGAGTGTGACACCAAATAATCTTTTACTGCTCCTGAGGAAGTGAAATTATTCACGAAACGCGTTGAGCTATTCAAGATTCATATTCTAGATCCAATTAAGACTAGTCTATATAAGCTAAGTATTCTACTTTATTTTTATTATTTATTACTTTATTTTTATTATTTATTACTGTTTTTGATGGTGATTTTACACTTGTATCTGAGTATATCATAGTTTTTTATATATATACACATTTGAGTGTTTTAGAATATTTTTAATAAAAATATATAGTTTTAATTAGAGTCCCACAGCCCCATAACGTGTTTACTACTCAGCATATCTGGTTCTTGTATCCCCAGTACCATCTGTGGGGGACCCTATACCCTATTACCACATGTATATGGGTTAACATACAAGATCCACATCTATTTATCTATCCAGGGGAATTTTCCATTTGAAGTGTCACTAGCCTGGTGTGACCCCCAAATAATCCAGTGCGGACCTATAAACTGAGAGGCAGGGGAAACCTCTCATCCAAGTGAGTAGTTTTTTATAGGGGATTAAGGGACCTATTTTCTTGTGACTAATACTACCCTTAGAAGTGCATCCCGTTGCGCTGTTTTCTATTCTTTTGCTGCAGTTCTTCAGAGACGTGGGGAGAGAGATGTGATAACCCACAAAATACAGCGGCACGAATTTACTTGCACTTTGTTTATGTATGAACACTTCATACTTCACCTTATCAGTCATGGATTAAGCGCATCACCGTTTTTACTTATCTAGCTGACAGCTGCAGATTACAGTCATTTGACCAGACAGAGGCTCTTCAGCAGAGCTGAAATCACGCTATTTAGAAATAAATACTTCATTGGAACGGTCTACAAAGTGTGCTTGCAAGCCAGGCACACTTTGTAGACCATTCCAAATTAAGTATTTATCTTTATATAATGTTATATCTGCGCTGCTGAAGAGCCACAACTGGTCCAGCGACCAGAATCTGCTTCTGACAGCTTTACAGCTCGTCAAGCAGAAAGGGGGGGACCCGAGAACTTTATTTTCCTGTATCTCTCAAACTATAACGGTTTGAGAGATAGGAATAAGTGCAAGTACTCTCTTTTAATTGTATCTACCATATAGTTAAACACTTTTCTTCTGACATTACTATCCCTTTAAAGATAAATTGTTAATAACTCCAACTTCATATCTGAACATCACAGTAAAAGATGCCTGTGTAAATACCATAGGTAAGTGTATATATCCTTTTTTTTTTTTTTTTTTTTTAAGAGAATCTTTCTTTCCTATTCTTTATGATAACACTGTGATATGTCATCTTTTCAAAAGTGACGTTTAAACGTGAATGTTCAGATCTCTAAATTGACATTAAATTCCCTTAATGGATTCAGATCAAATGTTCCAAAACAAACACTTTAAAATAGCACCCTTACACTATAGCTCTCCATAGAAAGTTCCAGGAACAGTGCCATCTGCTGGCCACACTGGAAGACTGCAGTTTACTTTAAATCCATTTGAGTTGTAATAAACTTTAACTGAAGCATTTTCCAGCAGAGTGAGCACTATTGTTTCACTCAGCAAGAGAAGCATTACAATATTATATTTAGTATTCATGATCAAGCTTTACTGTTCCTATAATGTCCTGACAACAACTCACATTATCTGACAGAAGTAGGCTCTAGTCAAATGTATGGAGATGGTTTCCACCAACACAGTGTCAGTGTATCAGAATTTCAAATAAATCTCAATGTCGGTGGAATAGATTCCACAAAAATAAAAACATATACTCACATTGTTTCCCCCTCTCGGAGCTTCTTCACAGCTGCCCTCTTGGACACACGGATTCTGGTATCCAACTTGTTCATGAAGTCACTTGCTGACATCTCCTCCTTCTGACCTGCATGCCGTTGACTCTTCCCCCGTTCCTTTGTTGCCAACTCTTCAGATTTCTGCTCCTGGTCTCCAGAACCGTCCTGAGAATTCAGCCCGTTGGAAAGGTCCGGCTGCTCTGTCATTACTGGTATACTGAGGCATTTCTTAAGGAATATAGAGTCGTTTGTGTAGAGCCTATTCACTCGCTTTATCTGTTCCATCTGTGAATAAACACAATCCCATAAAGAGAATTCATTATTTATAACGGAGGTAGACCACAGGGCCAAAATTTGCCTACCTTTGATTTAGATATTCCCAACCGTATTCATAAGCACTGGGATTTTTTTTTTGTAAAATGTCATTTCAGAAAAACAAGTAACATCTATTAGGGTGGCTTTTCATCTAAAATGCCCCGAGGCAAGGCACCTTAGATTCACATAGCTCCACCCATGACTCTGTTATCACAAGACTCCGCCCCTGTCCTACTGGCTCAAGTTTGAAATGTAATAACTTTTAAAAGAAGCATCTGCCAGCAGCAGGAGCTGCCTTTTTTAACTCAAATGAAAAAGCACTATAACACACACACGTATTATATAAATATACTTTTTAATAATATGTTTACTGCCCCTTCAATTTAGAGCAGCTGCCACTGAAATGGATATATACATTATGATTGTGACGATGTCACATGCAGCCTGGCTCAAGTTCTAAAGGGTCTGTTATCCACTTTCACACCTAAAGGCTTTAATGATTTGGGACAATATAGGACACGTGGGATCATATTCACAAATTCAAATGTGGAGCATTTCTGGAGGAAAAGTAACTACGTCACAGCACAGGAAACAAATAAAAGTTTACAAAGGGGATTTTATATTCTTGAAGCCTAAAGGGATCCCCAAAGCATTGCTAGACCTCTCTAGTATCCTAGAGGCATGCACAGCGGTAAATAAACCAGAAGCGGGTGTCTGGTGCTGTGGCTTTGGGATAAGTCTGGCCACACCCACAACTCGAAGTGTAGGAAAGGACAGTATAGCTGATATGCCTCTCAAAATCAGGCTCTCCAGGACACTGGTAGTAAACCTTCAGCTGTTAAGGACTTCAACTCCCATCTTCCTCAAACACTCACTGGCTGGTAGGTGATACTGAGAGTTGTAGTCTCCAACAGGGCCGAAAATTGCTTAAAGGGATAGTAATGTTTCATAATAAAAACAGCTCTAATTAATCATCATAGTATTTGGATTTTGGAGAGTGTTATTTCACTTCTGTCAGAGTTATAGTTATAGAGTAATTCAATGTCAAAGTATCCCCTTCCCGCCCCTTTTACTGATGTAACACTGTTCAGCCACATCAGAAGGGAGGTGCCCAGGTAGACTGCAGAGAGGGACAATCTTCAATTAAGATAAGGGAAAAACCAGAAAAACTTGTCAAGGGGGTAGGGCTTTCATTGTTCTCATAGGAAGAAGATTGTCCCCTTCTGTTATCTGTCTGGTCTATGGACTGGATTCCACATCTGAGAAGAGATGGCTTACACTAGGTAAAAGGGGCGGGAGGGGAAACTTTGCTTGTGAATATCTCTCAAACCATAAAGGTTTGAGAGATAAGACTTATATCTTTCTTCATGTTTTTTAATGCCTACAAAATAAAATAAAGTTAAAACAAAGTATTACTATCCCTTTAAACATGCTAGGAGGTGGTCTCCTCTACCTAATGGCAACACTGCCCTTGATACTGTATAAATTCATGTCCTTTATTGCTCATAATAATCTACTAGTTTACACACCATTCAAAGGTACCTTTCACCTGCTACCATACAAGTACACACATTCCAGATTCAGGCATCTCCTTCCAACTCTATTACACATTGACAAGGACTCCACTGGTGCCTGCTTAAAGGGACACTAATGTTCCATAAAAAAAAATATTTTTGTTTTGTAGACTAAAAAAAATAAATTCTCTGCTGCAAATCCCATCTCTCAAACCTTTACGGTTTGAGAGATATTCGGTCCTAAAGTTCCGCCCTCTCCCTCCCATTCTCCTGAAGTCAGTCGTAAGCTGACAACAGGAGTTCCTGGTCTGTGGACTGACAGGCGGCTCTTCAGCAGAGCCGCAACAGCATGGATTTTAAAATAAATACTTCATTGGCACGGTCTACAAAGTGTGCTTGGTTTGCAAGCACACTTTTTAGACCGTTCCAAATAAGTATTTTTTTTAAATTTGCGCTATTGCAGCTCTGCGGAAGAGCCGCATCGTGTCGGCCGACACGGATCTCCTGCTGTCAGCTTTACAGCTGACAACAGGAGAGAGTGAACTTTAGCGGAGAATTTCTCTCAAACCGTAAAGGAGATTTATGGTCAACTGACCAGAGTTGTCCATAGGATGGTGTAGCAACAGCGCCACTGTACAATTTCAGGCCACTGTGATATTGCACCTAAAAAATTCAACTTTGAAAATTAATAACTTTTGAATGAAACACCTTTCAGCAGTGGGGGGGATAAACCCTACAACATATTTTTTTTTTACATTTTAAGTATTACTATCCCTTTAAATACCCGGGCACCAGGGTGGGACAGAGGGATTTGGGCCTCAAAGAGGGACATGGGTGAGGTACAAACCCCTAATATCTCCTAAAGAGGGACACCTGCGAGGTATGGACCCCTAATATCTCCTAAAGAGGGACACCTGGGAGGTATGGACCCCTAATATCTCCTAAAGAGGGACACTTGGGAGGTATGAACCCCTAATATCTCCTAAAGAGGGACACCTGGGAGGTATGGACCCCTAATATCTCCTAAAGAGGGACACTTGGGAAGTTTGTACCCCTAATATCTCCTAAAGAGGGACACTTGGGAGGTATATATCTGGGCTGCATAGCTGGGAACTCTCATGGTTTGACGAAAATCTCAGGGTGAGAGATATCTGTGTTATCCACTATAAGATTTGCCCTAATGAAATGTTTCTTTAGTCTCTAATTTGGTGCCATTTGTACCAGAATGACAGGGGGAAATGTCCTTGTTCTCTTTGTGTTTAGTCAGTGAGATCTCTAATCTGTACCATGTTAAAGGTTCCTTGCAGACCAACTGGAGCACCTCTAGTTTAGGGAATGCAGGTACATACTGGATAAAATCTACATGATGGGAAACTTTACGGGTTAATATTTCAAAGTTCTCAGGGTCAGCTTATCCTGAAAGCTCCGAGGTATGCTGGGCTGTGTGCGGTCACATTCTGAGATGTGGGCGTGACCAGAACTATACCAAAGCCCCCAAACTAACACCCATTCCTGGTTTAGGGCACTGTTTTTTTTCTTTATTAGTTTATATACTAATAAGGTCAGTTTAAAGCCTCCCCCCCCCTTGCTGGCTATTATTATACCCCCCTGGATGCTTAAGAGGTCTGCAATGCATTGCTTCACCATGCTAAACCTCTCAAGGTGTTAATAGCACCATTTAAATAATGAAAATGCTTGTACAGTGCCGCTGGCTTGTCAGAGAACTGCTCCACTTTAATCTGTGAATAGGAACCCTTGCTGGTCATTGCAAGCACTCTATATGAGACCTACAACGTGCCATAGAATATAATAATAATAAAATAATATAAGCTTGCAGCATACTCACAGTGACTCCATATTTCAGCGATAAACCCTGTAGTGTGTCCCCAGGCTGGACCTGGTGTTCCACCTTCCTTAGTCTGGCCGGTGAGTAAGGTGACTGGACCAAGCTGCCATAAGACCGTGTCCTGGCTCCGCGAAGTAGCCCAGAGTCGCTGTGCCCAGGGCAAGATGCCATGGCTCTGGATGTGTGATGCCCCCTGGCAGAGACAGGGTGGTGTGTGGGGGGGTCTTCACTCACTGCACAATGGAGCTCCTTTCAAGCACTGTCACATGCCCCAGTCTCTGATGCAGCTCCTGCTAATTCATTTAGGCTGCAAAAGAGAAAATTACATTATCTGCATCACATGAGATAAGACAAGAATTTTGACACAGCACAAGCTTGCACAAGTAGGTTTCAGATCCTTCCTCCTGGAACAAGGCTTTCCTGGACCAGATATGTTGCTATATTGCAAAGGCAAGTCTAGCAAAGCAGCTGGTCAGGAGTGACAGGAGCATGGTATTCTGGGAGATGAAGTCATACAGCTAGTGAGGTGCTAAGTTAGTCTGACCTAGCGGAACTACATGTCCCAGCATACACCTGGCTCCGCCTTTGTGCACTGTAGCACAGGAAGTGTCCGGAAAGACTACATCCCCCGTGAGCCTTCGCGCTGTACGGTGGCCAGGGAGGGATAGAGTTTCGTGAGGGTCTTTAGAGTAGCGTTTGTGATGTCGTTTAAACGGGACGGGGACGATAGCTGCCAACTGAACCTGCTGAAGGTGAGGGGCAGGTGGCAGACGGTGTGGGACTTATAGGGCACGGAGTAGGGGGAAGAGGCGTGGGTAGTAACATACTTCAAACGGGGAAACTTGTAGCGGGTGCTATTGCGAGGGTCTTGGGTCGACCGGCATTTGGGGCGTTGCAGTTCATTTTTAGGTCACTCTGTTACGTCATACCTTTTTTTTTATGTTGAGGAATAAATTAATTAGACGAAGACCAACGTATTTTATTTACAGAACTCATACCTCCCATGTGTCCCTCCTTAGGGGTTCACAATTCCAAAGTGTCCCTCATTAGGAGTTTATACCCCCCAAGTGTTCGTCTTTGAGACCGAAATCCCTCTGTTCCTCTTTCCCGCCATGGTGTCCCTCTGTTGAGGAGATCAAACTGTGTGGTGTGTATATAAGCATACCTGGGAACTCTCAGGGTTTTGACCCAAATCTCAGGGTGAAGGGCCAAATTCTCAGGGTGAGAGAGGTCTGTGTCACCTACTATATGAATTTCCCAAATTAAATATTTCCTTAGCCTCTTAACTGGTGCCAATAGTAACAGAAAGACAGTGGGAGAGGTTCTGCTTGTCTTATTTGTGTTCAGGCAGTGAGTTATCCAAACTGTAGCATGTTAAAGGTCCCTGGACCATCTCTGTGTTAGAGCAAGCAGGCACATATCTCATAACATTTATATTATGGGAAGCTTTAAGGGTTAATATTTCAAAAATCTCAGGGTCAGCTCATCCTGAAAGTTCCCTGGTATGTATATAAGTGTCACGTTACTCCACAGCAATAAAACTCACATTTTCTGTATAAACTTCAGTGTGTGTCTCTATAAATTAGTCTGTGTAAATAAAATACTTTGGTCTTGTGCTAAATCATTCATTCAGTTACGTAAAGAGGAGTCAATAGGTAATGAAATAATAACCTAAAATACTCCGTTCTACCAAACACTCAAGCCCCCAACAAACCCAACTGAAACAAAAGTGTGCCTCTTTGGTCTTTGAAAATGTTGGGAGGTGTGAAAACGTAGTTAGAAACACATATAATGAACTTTAAGCGTTTTGAGTGTCACAGATGTGTTTGGCACTCAAACACGAAAATTAATCCCTTAACATGGGAGGACTGGAAATTTGTGACCCAGGGGGCAAATACATTCAAGTGGCTCATTTCTATTATCATTCAAGCCCACTGTTCCAGCCCATCCCCTTTTGTTAATTTTAAAATTGGCATTAATGTTGTGATGTAAGTCAAGTGATACCACAGAGCTTACAGTTGAAATGGGGCTATACTAGTGCGCCACTACAAAGCTTACAATTGAAGTAAAGCTTACCTAGTGATACTATAGAGCTTAGAAGGGAAATGCTACTAGTTTAGCTCCATTTGGATTGTATCTCTGTGGTGTCATTTATGTAGCTCCATTTCAGTTGTAAGCTCTGTGGTATCACTAGTGTAGCTCCATTTCAGTTGTAAGCTCTGTGGTATCACTAGTGTAGCTCCATTTCAGTTGTAAGCTTTGTGGTATCACTAGTGTAGCTCCATTTACAGCAGCAATCGGGAGATTTAGTGAGGTGCAGTGGCCTACTAGCCCAGGGGGCAATTGCCCCCCAGGCCAGCCCTCCCCTGTCCCTTAAGTACCAGAGGGATGTGCACAGGGGTGTCCATAGAAATTTATCAAGGGGGTGGGGCACAAAGCCCTAATATGACCCCAAGACCAACCCATTTGTTTATGTGGAGGGGGTAATTGTAGGGTGGGCACCCCTCCGGATGCACATGGATCTGCAGCTCATTGCTCTACAATGCATTGTGCATCTTTCTGGTCCTTAAGGGGTTATACAAACATTAATGTAAGTTTTATTGATGTGAAGCAATGTGATACACTTAAATACACACCATATAGTTTGATCTCCTAAACAGAGGGTCACTTATGGTGGTATAGTTTATGGTGTGCAGTGTGTAAGCCAGTAGTTGGCCAGGGATGATGAGAATTATAGTTATCAACAGCTGGAGGGCTTTTGATTGCCCATCTCTGATGTAAGCAGTAGACGGCACAAGTGTGTGTGTATACACAGTTAGGAGTACTTTGAAGAACAGGTAGGTTCATGAATATTATATGGCATGAGGTTGGAGGTCGAGGATGATATGTTAGAGGTGAGTAGATAGTAGAGGGTTGAAGGTTTTTGAGTTGTAAAGTGCAGAAGAATTGGTGCTTGTCGGTAGGTGGGTACAGGATTGGGTATTTATTAATAGAGTATTTAGGAATAGGGATTTGTGGAAAGTGGAAGACTCAGGGTTAAGGATTCGACAGTAGCAGGGGGAACCAGGTTATTTATTTATTTATTTTTATTTTAAAGTAGTAGAGGCCATAGGGATGTGGTTATAGGAGGATAAAGTGGCATGGTTGGTAGAGGGCTCAGGGTTAGGGAAATTTCAAGTAATCGAAGGCACATGGTACCAGAGGGCATAGTAGAAGGCACTGGGTTACAGGTGTGCCTGTAGTTCAATGTGTGGGAAAATGGGCAGAAGAAGGAACCGGCTGATGGGTTGTGGTTAGTAGGGGGGTACAGAATTTGGTGTATGTGGGTATGTAGATAGTAGATTATCCATGTTTAGGTATAGTTGAGGGTTCAGGGCTCAGGATATGTGGGTAGTATTGGATGTAGGGTTGGGAGGTAGAGAATAGTAAAGAGTTGGGAGTTTTTGGTAATAGAGGGCACAGGCTTAGGTTGGGTGAAGGATGTAGTGGGGGTAGTAGAGGGCACGGGATTAGGCAGGGTTGTGGTAGAGGGCATATGGTGTGGCATGGTGAGAATAGCAGAGGCACAGGGTAGGTGAGAGTAGTGGGGGCACAACGTTTGGCATTTTAGGGTATTATTGGATGGCACAGAGTTGGATGGGGTGAGGGTAATGGAGGGCACAGAATTAGGCATGGTGAGGCTAGTAGGGCAGAGGCTTGGGTGAGGTGAATGTAACGGAGAGCAAAAGAGGGTATCTTGAGGATGGCAGAGGATCAGACGGTGAGAATAGCTGAGGTCACAATTTAAGGGGGTTGTAGAAAGTACAGGGTTTTCTTTGAAAGAGGGGGTGGTACATAGAACAGGGTGGCATGAGAATAGCAGACAGCACAGAATTGAGAGGGCACTGCAGAACAGAACATTGGACACTGAACATAGAGGAGGGCCCTGGGATGGACAGGGTGAAGATATCAGAGGGCACAGGGGTAGATTGAACAGGGTGGCATGAGAATAGCAGATGGCACAGAATTGAGAGGGCACTGCAGAACAGAAGATTGGACACTGAACATAGAAGGAGGGCCCTGGGATGGACAGGGTGAAGATATCAGAGGGCACAGGGGTTGGGGTACCCCCAACCTCAAAATTGAGGTTGGGGGGTAGTGGACAGTAGAGGGCTTTTTTCAGGAGCTATGTCTGAGGTTACAGGTGTGGGAGATGACAGGACAGGGTACCTCATTTAGGAAGATGTGTGGTAGTTTAGGATCATGATGGACATAGCCCTTTAAGGACCAAAGTGGTGCACAACTCATTACTTATCAATGTGTTGTACACCCCTCTGATCCTTAAGGGGTTAAGGAAAAAAACTGAAGAATTTGAGGGTAGACAACTGCACAATACCAATGGAATAAAAATCTTTTTTTGAAAACAATTGATGGTTGTTTCATTCATTTGCCAGCTGAATGTCAATAAAGGTATCACTTTCACTCTGTCAGTCTCCAGATTTTTCTGTGACTAACACAGTACTACCCTTTACCCATTGATAAATATGGTGCAGTTGTTTTGCTCTAGAATTGCCCCACTTTTGTTTTGATAGATATGACCCAGGGTTGGGACATATAGATGGTATAGTAGTTAGGGGTTATGGCATAAGATTGTATTCAAGGTGTGGTAAAACCTCCCATTGATTTAAAGTGAAATGTTCATCTTAAAGGGATAGTAATGTTTCATAATAAAAGCAGCTCTAATTAATCATCATAGTATTTGGACTTTGGAGAGTGTTATTTCAATTCTGTCAGAGTTGTAGTTTAAGAGTAATTGAATGATAAATTACCCCCCTCCCGCCCCTTTTACTGATGTAACACTGCTCAGCCAGAGCAGAATGGAGGTGCCCAGGTAGACTACAGAGAGGGACAATCTTCAATTAAAAACCTGAAAAGCTTGTCAAGGGGGGCAGGGTTTTCATTGTTCTCATAGGATGAAGATTGTCCCCTGCTGTTATCTGTCTGGTCTATGGACTGGATTCCACATCTGAGAAGAGATGGCTTACACTAGGTAAAAGGGACGGGAGGGGAACTTTGCTTGTGAATATCTCTCAAACCATAAAGGTTTGAGAGATAAGACTTATACCGTTTTTCATGTTTTTTTAATGCCTACAAAATAAAATAAATTTACAACAAAGTATTACTATCCCTTTAATTCAGGTTTATATATTTGAAAACTGTCTATGCGTCATGTTAGCCTAAAGACCAGCAAATATACAATTAAGGAGCTATTCATGCTTTTAACTTACGTTAATGTATGTTAGTTGTGGTATCCATGCTGTACCACTGACATTTCCTATGCTAATGAAGCCTTTTCAGTGATATCGTATGCTGGTTATGTTTTTCAGTTATATGTCATGTGCAGTGAATGTTTGTGCTGTACCAGGAAGTGTGCCCTTTTACTTTAACCAGAAATAGAAGTGTGAATATCTCTTAAAGGGATAGTAATACCTGAAAATAAGTTTATTTTATATTGTAGCCCTTAAAAAACCATGAAAGATGATATAAGTCTTATCTCCCAAACCTTTATGGTTTGGGAGATATTCATATGTAAAATATAGTATAGTTCCCTTTTCCTTGCTTTTTCAGCCAAGTCTGCCATCTAGTGGACAGATTTGGAATTCGGTCCACATAGCAACCGGCCGCTCTTTAGCAGCCGAGATCACGATCTTTAAAAAGAACTACTTCATTGGAACTGTGTACAAAGTGTGCCTGGCTTGAAAGCACACTTTGTAGACCATTCCAATTAAGAAATTCTTTTTAAAGATGGTGATCTCAGCACTTCTGGAGAGGGACTGCCGGTCCCGGGACCGGATTCCAAATCTGAAGGGTGGATAAATGATGTCACTCCAGGGGAAACTTTACTTCTGAATATCTCCCAAACCATAAAGATAAGGGAGTGACTTATAGATATAGATAAGACTTATATCATTTTTCATGGTTTTTTAAGGGCTACAATATAAATTAAACTTATTTTCAGGTATTACTATCCCTTTAAACAATATTATCTGCTGGACTTTTGGTTGACAGGACAGGGAGTTTTGAATTAAGTTTTTAAATATCTAAAGAAAATTAAAGGTGATGGATCCACATTAAATTGTTTTGATTTGTCCACTATGATGCAGTTGTTTGGCCTCAGTTTTCTTTTTGCATATGGCACTTAAAAGGGTAATCCAGGCAGAGGTTAGACCTGTTGGCATTCAATGTCACAGCCTCATTATTCTCTTCCCCTACAGAAAAGGAGGGTAGCGGATCTTTTAGCAAGTTACATCCCAGAGGATGAAGCCCTGCTCCTAAAAAATGGAAGGTAAACCTGTCTTCTGTCCATGCACATCTTCTGTTTGTTTATGTATTTCTACTATTACTAGCGCAACCTACCTGGTAACATCTTGAGCTCCGTCTCCCTGAGTACACAGTTATATAAATTAGAGCACTGGGTCCCAACCATCTCCTTAGGGACCCTTAACACACCATGTCTTTAAAGGGATAGTAATGTTTCATAATAAAAGCAGCTCTAATTAATCATCATAGTATTTGGACTTTGGAGAGTGTTATTTCAATTCTGTCAGAGTTGTAGTTCAAGTGTAATCCAATGACAAAGTATCCCCCTCCCGCCCTTTTTACTGATGTAACACTGCTCAGCCAGATCAGAAGGGAGGTGCCCAGGTAGACTGCAGAGAGGGACAATCTTCAATTAATATAAGTAGAGATGCACCGATACCAATTTTTTAAGACCGAGTACAAGTACCGATACTTTTTTCAAGTACTCACCGATACCAATTACCGATACCTTTTTTTTGCGGTCATTTGCCAGTTTTCTAAGTACCTACATGTTTTAGGTACTTGGAAAACTGGCAAATGACCACAAAAAAAAAAGTATTGGTAATTTGTATTGGTGAGTATTTGAAAAATATTATGTGTGTGTGTGTGTGTGTATACATATATATATATATATATATATATATATATATATATATATATATATATATATACACACACACACACACACACACACACCACCTCTTGATTCTCCCTTTTTGACTCTTTCTCCCACCTTTTGCTTCATTCTACCCCCTTTTGTCTTGGCTTTTGATCCCCCTTTCTCCCACTCCTCCTTGACTCACCCTTTTGCCTCTCTCTCCCTCCTGATCACCCCTCCTTTTGCCTCTTCTTGGCCCCCCTCCTTTGGTCTCCTGATCCTTCTTCCTTTTGACTTTTTCTCCCTCTTCACCCCACTGTCTGCCTCCTTTACTCTCCTCTGCCGGGTGCTCACTGTTCTCTCGCGAGCCCCGGCAGAGGTCAGCGTCGGAGCGTTGCCATGGTAACCCGCGGCAATGCTCCGATGCTGTAGGAGTGAGAGAGGTGACCGGGGAGCATTGTGAGCAGCTCCCCGGGCTCCCTCTCTGCAGCACCGACCCTGACACAGGGTATCGGTGCTGGCATCGGCCGCATTTGCGCGAGTACAAGTACTCGCGCAAATGCTGGTATCGGCACCGATACCGATACCAGTATCGGTATCGGTGCAACCCTAAATATAAGGAAAAACCTGAAAAGCTTGTCAAGGGGGGCAGGGCTTTCATTGTTCTCACAGGAAGAAGATTGTTCCCTGCTGTTATCTGTCTGGTCTATGGACTGGATTCCACATCTGAGAAGAGATGGCTTACACTAGGTAAAAGGGACGGGAGGGGAAACTTTGCTTGTGAATATCTCTCAAACCATAAAGGTTTGAGAGATAAGACTTATATCATTCGTCATGTTTTTTAATGCCTACAAAATAAAATAAAGATAAAACGAAGTATTACTATCCCTTTAAAGTAGGCAAAAATAAGCTGTAAGTGAACAGAATGAGTGTGGGGTGGGGTGAGCAGGGTTACCAGCGAACTTACCTAGTTGAGAAAGACCTCTGTCTTGGAAAACCCATTAATTAACTCTTAAAATTATAATGTCTGGGGGAGATCTGGAGAATTCCGAGGTATGCACCACAGCCCATCTCATAGCAAGAACTGTGAGTGTTTAAAGGGATAGTAATACTTAAAATGTAAAAAAAATATGTTGCAGGGTTTATTCCCCTGAGTAAAAAAAAAGGGTACTTCCGCTGCTGAAAGGTGTTTCATTCAAAAGTTATTAATTTTCAAAGTTGAATTTTTTAGGTGCAATATCACAGTGGCCTGAAATTGTACAGTGGCGCTGTTGCTACAAGATCCTATGGACAGCTCTGGTCACGGGACCATAAATCTCCATAGGTTGATGTAGCAACAGTGCCACTGTACAATTTCAGGTCATTGTGATATTGCACCTAAAAAAATCAACTTTGAAAATTAATAACTTTTGAATGAAACACCTTTCAGCAGTGGGAGTACTCTTGTTTTACTCAGGGGGATAAACCCTACAACATATTTTTTTATATTTTAAGTATTACTATCCCTTTAAGTACTCTCCTACAGTGCAGGATTGTCAACCTGGAGATGTGGAACACAACCTTAGTTGCACCAGCTGTTGTGGACTATGTTTCTCATCATCCCCAACCGCCTGTTGGCTGGTTGGGACTGATGGTAGTTGTCTTCAACAGTTGGTCCAGGAGTTGCCATTCCTTTACTAGAGGGAATACTGCAGTGTTGTGCATATGTTGATGCTTTAGAGACAAATAAATAATGATGATCTCCTCTGGCTCTTTGTAATGATGTCCTCTGTTTTGCGGCAGGTATGCTTGCACCGTGTGCCATCACAGGCCTGTCTTTGATACCATCGATATGCTGTCAGTGCATAGGAACGGGAAGAAGCACATAGCCTGTAAGTTATAATTCTCGTGTACCATCTGTAGTTTGGTTCATTTGGGGTCAGACCTGCAGCTGAAACCAGGGCTGCAATGCGGGCACGTGCACACATAGACACCAAGGGGGGCTTGAGCACCTGCCCTTTTTGTCCAAAGTACCCTTGTGCCCTTTTAACAAACAAAAATAATAATAATTATTATGAGAAGTGCTCTTTTTTTCATTTGAGCCCCTGCCCCCCAAAATGTCTGTGCACGTCCCTGCTACAATGTGAGCTACAGTGGATTAACATGGGAGAGGAAGAGGGTCCTGAAAAGAGACCTGTGGGGCTTCCTCACTGGTCCAGTGTAAAGAGACTGAACTGCAGGGAGGAAGTCTCTCAGTTGAGTCTCTGTCTTGTGTGAAGTTCTCCCCAAGAACCCTCTGTATTGGGGTTGAAATCCTGACACACAGGGTCTGAAGAAGATGTGATCACAGCCCAGCAGTTTGTGGCTGACGCTCCCCCCCCCCCCCGAAGGTTTATAAGAGATGTTTTGTGGTTCAACAGTGCAGCCCTGGGCTTTTTTTGCTAAGTCTGTTTCCATAGAGTATCCCATAGGACAGTGGTTCTCAACCTGTGGGTCGGGACCCCTTAGGGGGTTGAATGATGATTTACCAGGGGTCGCATAAAACCATCAGATATTTATATTTCGATTCATAACATTAGCAGAATTACAGCGATGAAGGAGCAACTAAAATAATTTTACTGTTAGGGGTTGCCACAACTTGGAAAATTTTATCAAAGGGTCGCGGCATTAGAAAGGTTGAGAATCGCTGCCATAGGAACTGATTTATTAAAAACACGATAATCGCCCTTTATGTTGTTATCCAAGTCAGCTCCCACTACTTGTCTATTACAGCACAGTGTTACTCCCTGGTGCATCTGTATACCTATTATTAACCCTTTGAGTGCTAGAGGAGTACGCAACGCATTGTTCTGCAATGCGTTTCGTACCCCTCTGGCAATCAAAGGGTTAATTGCAGTGTTTCCTCTTTGCCTTCCACTGACTTGCCTGTTACTGCAGCATTGCCTCTTTAACTCACTTAACCCCTTAAGGACCGGCCGCGCACGCACGGTGCGGTCACTTAAGGACCAGGGACCTTTTTTTTTTTTCGGAATCCAATTCCGTGCTCCCCGAATGGCATTAAGCCCGGTATTCCATGACGGTCCAGGACCGTCATGGGTCCTTAAGGGTATAACAACCCATGACGGTCCAGGACTGTCATGGGTCCTTAAGGGGTTAATAGACTGTAAGAGCGCTGAGCTCCTTTGGGAGGGATACATATTATTGATTTGTATTTGCTAATAAGTAGCTCGTATTATTAACCTCTACGGTACTCAAAGGGTTAATAAGGCAACTAATTCAGAATATATTACGATATTCTGTGACCCCACCACCCATTTATGTTATGTGAGTAAGGAACATGACTACAGTTCCGGGAACACTTTTTTTTCCTGTTTATAAATAAAAATATCAGCATAATTTACAAACAGCGAATAAATTCAAAAAAGATATTTACTTGTGGATTTGGAGACCATGCGGGCATAACCTGAAAATGTGTATTAGCAATTCAGTAGAATGATAGCATCTGTATGTAGTTGTAAATCCAGACAAGATACAGAAAATATATATATGTGAGTCAATGATAAACACTCCAACATAGAATTCCCATGTCTATAGCACAAAGCAAGGCTGATGTACAAAGGAGAAGCAGGGCAATTCCCGAGCAAACCACATCCATCATAGGGGACAATTAAATACGCCCATTACTTTAAATGGGATTTTACTCCCCGTATAGCATTAAATGATTAAAAGCACATTTAAATTAATGTGGATTTGGAGTATGTTTAGTTTCCCCTATAATACAGTTGGTTACTAAAGAATGTCTCGGTTTTAATAGTAAACAGGCCTCTCTTCCCCTAATAACACATTCAGATCTCTGTTTCTGGATTTGGAATTTCCTGGCATATTTTGTAGTCTGCAGGAAGGAAGGGGATTTGGGGGAGAGGAGTGATTGGATGGGAGATACTCCCAGAAGGGAGTCGGTCTTCCTCTTAAACAGGGGAGTATTGGCAAAAAGAAGTATGACACAGCATTTGGCTTAAGAAGATACACTTATCTCTGCGATCCAGTACGTTGAAGGTTTGCGAGTTTAGGAAACATAAGTCCACATTTATAAATACTGGAGATATTCTGGTGCAAACCAACTGCACCATAGGGACGAATAAAACAAACACAGTAATAAAGTAAATTAGATTTACTGTATTTATTAATTTGCCTCATAACCCAGAAAAATTTGAATTATACAGGCCTTCCTGCTACTAAATGCGAATTAGTCTCTTTACCAGAACATCTGGTTTTTACCTATTAATGCACAGTATAACCCTGAAAGAAATGTCTAATCTTCTCTTAAAACTTTGAGTGCCAGAGAGTTACACAATGCATTGTGAAGCAATGCGTTGTGTATCCCTCTGGCACTCATAGTTAAATGTATCCCTTATATCTGCCATTACCATGTCCTTGGGCAAGGAATTCCACAGTTTAAAGGGATAGTAATACTTTGTTTTATCTTTATTTTGTAGGCATTAAAAAACATGAAGAACGATTTAAGTCTTATCTCTCAAACCTTTATGGTTTGAGAGATATTCACAAACAAAGTTTCCCCTCCCGCCCCTTTTACCTAGTGTAAGCCATCTCTTCTCAGATGTGGAATCCAGTCCATAGACCAGACAGATAACAGCAGGGGACAATCTTCTTCCTATGAGAACATTGAAAACCCTGCCCCCCTTGACAAGTTTTTCAGCGTTTTCCCTTATCTTAATTGAAGATTGTCCCTCACTGCAGTCTACCTGGGCACCTCCCTTCTGATCTGGCTGAGCAGTGTTACATCAGTAAAAGGGGCAGGAGGGGGATACTTTGTAATTGAATTACTCTTGAACTACTAGTCTGACAGTATTGATATAACACTCTCCAAAGTCCAAATACTTTGATGAATAATTAGAGATGCTTTTATTATGAAACATTACTATCCTTTTAAGTATTACTAATCCCTATATTAAAGACCTATTAAAAATACATGTATTGCCCCCAGATTCCTTTCTCAAACAATTATGGTTTGAGAGATGATCGCTCCTAAAGTTGCCCTCCCCCTCCCCCTTCCCCATAGTCAGCGTTCTACCTGACTCAGGGAAGCAAGTCGTACGACTTTCAGGTGGCTCTCCAGCACAGCCGCGATCGTGTTAATAAAAAAGAAATCTTTCAATGAAATGGTCTTCTACCTGTGCTTGCAAACCAAGCACACGTAGAAGACTGTTTTAGTGAAAGATTTTTTTTTATTAACACGATCGCGGCTCTGCTGCAGAGCCACCTGATGATCTATGACCGGATTTCCCTTCAGTCAGCTAGAACGCTGACTACGGGGAAGGGGGAGGGAGAGGGCAACTTTAGGAGCCATAAAGGTTTGAGAGATGACACTGGGGGTTTGAGAGATGACACTGGGGGCAATACAAAAGGTCTGAGAGATGACACTGGGTGAAATACATTTATTTTTAATAGGACTTTACTATAGGGATTAGTAATACTTAAGTATTACTATCCCTTTAAACTGATGTGGTTCGGTATGCACTGTGTCTGCATGTATCTCTTGTGTGTTTGTCCAGTTACTGGTGTTAGGAGTTTATCATCATTGTGTGTTTATCTGTGTCACTGAGTATACATCAGTATCGCTGTCTGTCTGTATCACGGTCTCTTTTTTGTATCAGTGTAACTCATTACCCTCCAACTGTACCTTTCTAGTCGTTTTGTACTTTATAAAATTACAGCAGAATTGTTCACCTTAGAGTAAAGTTATATTAAAGCAATGCACCCTGGGACTTGTAGACCTGTTTAGCAAGCAGTATTTTTTCTCCTTCTAAGGCTATTGCACTTACAGACTGAAACTACCAACCTCTTAATAGCAATGAAGGATTTGTTTGGAAGGTAACAGGCAGTGTGTGTGTGTTTTGTGTCTTTGTTGCACTTCCTGTATTTTAAGAACTCATTTTCTGTTCCCTCAGACTTAAATAGTTTAAATGTATTTTTGGTACTTTCCTGTTATCCAGAACCATTTCAAAACAACCATATTCAAAACATTTTTCAAACATTTTAAACAAAATCTTTATTATAATATTTTAACATAAAATATATAATAACAGATTCTGACAGGAATTTGTTTTGAAAATAGCTTTGAAAATGGTTCCGGGTAACAGGAAAGTACCGTTTTTTGTTTCCTCGCCATTGCATTCTTCATATTTGCACTGAACCACATTGGTTTTGATCTAGTTTTGTAATTTGTTCCCCATTGGTATATACTGTCGAATATATTTCTGCAACCAAACTGAAATTCTGACCATTTGTCCACAGTATTTTTTCCTTTAAGTAATTTATCACAGTGTATGAGTTGCATTGATTCTGTTAACATTTTGAAGTTTGCTTTTTAAAATTAAGAGTTTTGGTTGAATCTATAGTTTTGCTTTGACAAACTGATCTCAAATGTAACCATGCTATTATCACTGTTTCCCAAATGTTCACCTACTTTTTTATTTGAAACCATGTCTATATTATATGTTATCACTAGGTCCAATAAATTATCTCTTGTCGGCATTTCCACCATTTGTGCCATGTAGCTGTCCCTAAGCATGCTCACAAACCTGCTTCCCTTAGCAGTCCTGTTAAACTGAATTGGGATTTTAACCCCTTGAATGCTAGATAGGTCTCCAATGCATTACTTTTTAATTAATGTATAAATTATTCTGTTCAGAGCATTTATTTAATGTTGTCGGTGACTGGTGATCGCTGAGATACGAATTAGGTAACTGATTGTATTTAAAAGGATAGTAATGTTTCATAATAAAAGCAACTCTAATTAACCTTCATAGTATTTGGGCCATGGAGAGTGTTATTTCAATACTGTCAGAGTTGTAGTACAAGAGTAATTGAATGATAAAGTATCCCCCTCCCGCCCCTTTTACTGATGTAACACTGTTCAGCCAGATCAGAAGGGAGGTGCCCAGGTAGACTGCAGAGAGGGACAATCTTCAATTAAGATAAGGGAAAAACCTGAAAAACTTGTCAAGGGGGGCAGGGCTTTCATTGTTCTCATAGGAAGAAGATTGTCCCCTTCTGTTATCTGTCTGGTCTTACAACCAGATTCCACATCTGAGAAGAGATGGCTTACACTAGGTAAAAGGGGCGGGAGGGGAAACTTTGCTTGTGAATATCTCTCAAACCATAAAGGTTTGAGAGATAAGACTTATATCGTTCTCAATGTTTTTTTAATGCCTACAAAATAAAATAAAGATAAAACAAAGTATTACTATCACTTTAATGTCTACTGCAGTTGTATTTAGAAAGACTGTTTTGTTATCTCAGCTCATGTGTAGATAATCCTGGACAATAAGTGGAGTGGCGGCCCTGGAAAAGGTAGGAATGGCTGCTCCCGCAGAACATATGTAAGACTAATTTTAGGCCTCAGAAATCAGAGAAAATTGTTACACATATGAGCTTGAAGTACATGGGATTTGAGAGTATATAACCCTAGTATATTTTTAGGTGTTAGTATTTCTTTAATCTATTCTCTCGCTTCCTGCAGGTTTGCAGAGGTATTACAGCAAGAAGACAGAACACAACAACGAAATCCAGAAGAGGCAGCATCAGGCATATGTACAGGCTGAAGAGGCAGGAGAAAAGGTTGGCGTCACAGCATGCTGTATGATCTATGCATTTGGGGTTAACATATTTAGAATGCGTGTGTTCAGACGCACTTGTAGCCTTTATTGTTTCTGTTAAACAGCCAGATATTGACACGCAAATCCAGATGTGAGTGGAAGCGAAGCTTTCATTCAAATTAAAGTGCCCTCCTAATCACATAACGATACGCATATCGATTCCTGAATAAGTCCGTCATTGTTGAGAAATCCAACTTGTTCCGAGACTCATCGGCAGGCATCAGCGCCATCATCTAGCCGAAGAGTCTTCTGTGAGTCTGCACTGTCAGTCCCTGTCTCCTCTAGGATTGGTGAGGAGGCGCTGCATTGCATCTTAAGGTACAGGAAGGGACTGACAGCGCAGGAGCACAGATTCCTCTACAGCAAGATGCCTGCCGGGGAGTCTCCAAACATGTTGGATTTCTCAATAATGATGGACTTACTCAGGATAATACAAGTATGATATGCATAACGCTATGTGATTAATGATTTGGGGGGCACTTTAAAGCGGAACTACCACATCTAAGCAACTTTAGCTTCAATAAGTCCACATCTGGCGACTAGCTGCTTAGTAATGCTAGTCGCCAGAATGATCACCTTGTTAAGGAGAAGTAGCCATTTTTCACAGGCTGACAGGCAGGACGGAGCGCGGACATCTTGCCATAGTGACGTCTGCGCGCCTGCTCTGTCAGTCCCGGCCGGCTCTAGGAGGCGTTGCTAGAAGCCGTTCAGCTCCAGAAGGGACAGTAATGTTTCATAATAAAAGCAGCTCTAATTAATCTTCATAGTATTTGGGCCATGGAGAGTGTTATTTCAATTCTGTCAGAGTTGTAGTTCAAGAGTAATTGAATGATAAAGTATCCCTCTCCCTCCCCTTTTACTGATGTAACACCACTCACCTCAGATGTGGAATCTGGTTGCTTGACCAGACAGATAACAGCAAGGGACAGTCTTCTTACTGTGAGAACAATAAAAGCCCTGCCCCCCTTGACAGGTTTTTCAGGTTTTTCCCTTATCTTAATTGAAGATTGTCCCTCTCTGCAGTCTACCTGGGCACCTCCCTTCTGATCTGGCTGAGCAGTGTTACATCAGTAAAAGGGGCGGGAGGGGGGATAATTTATCATTGAATTACTCTTGTACTACAACTCTGACACAATTGAATTAACACTCTCCATGGCCCAAATACTATGGAAGATTAATTGGAGCTGCTTTTATTATGAAACATTACTATCCCTTTAAAGTGCTCCGCAAATCATTATTCACATAGCGATACTCATATCAATGCCTGTATTATCTTGAATAAGTCTGGCATTATTGAGAAATCCAACTTGTTTGGACACTCACCAAAAGGCATCTTGTGTAGACACATCTGTGCGCCGTCAGTCACTCCCTGTACAAATGCAACTCCCCCTCACCAGTCCTAGAGGAGACCGGGATGGACAGCACAGACTCACGGATGCCTTTTTGGCAAGATGGCTACGCTGATGCCTGCCGTCGAGTTGCCGAACAAGTTGGATTTCTTAATAATGCCAGACTTCTTCTGGATAATACAAGTATTGATATGCACATCGCTATGTGAATAGTGATTTGAGGGGCACTTTAATTTGAATGAAAGTTCCGATTGAAGTGCGTTGGGATTCATTCATAAAAACCCTGTCTTCTGCTTCTTCTGAAGTGTCAGATCTTTTATGCTACCAAGTAACATTTTTAGGAGAGTGACAGGTTTAAAAGATGCAGAGTCCTCAGTGAAACCTTAGTATGTTGCAACGTCACTAGTTTGTAAAGATTCAGAATTTCTGTTTCAAGTCTCAAAAATACGTGGAATATGGCAGCAGGTTGAAGATGAGGGTAGGTCTTTTGAAAAAGGCAGTTTCTTATAGTAATGACCATATAAAGGGGAACTATCACCCCAAATAAAGTTTCCCCCCAACAATTACCCATCTAGCGATTAGCTGAACAATAGTAGTATTCGCCAGAATAATTACCGCATAATAGAGAAATCCTACTGCTGCCGAGACTAACGGCCAGGTAACAACGCAGACATCTTTGCTTAGAGATGTCTGTTCACCTGCGCTGTCAGTCCTGGACTCCTCTAGGAGGTGTTGCATGGTACCTTAAGGTACCAGAAGGGACTGACAGCACAGGCACGCAGATTCCTCTAAAGTGCTGGTGCCAGACTGTCAGTCTCAGCAGAATTAGGATTTCTCTAACTCAGTAAGTATTCTGCAGAATACTACTGTTGTTCAGCTAATCCCTAAATGGGTAATTGTTGGGGGGAAACTCTATTTGGGGTGATAGTTCCCCTTTAAAATTGAATGCAGGTTTAGGCATCCTTTGACACTGTAGCAGTTGAGGAATACAACTCCCATCATCACCAACCAGGAACTCTCTGGTTGAGGATGATGACAGTTGTAGTCTCCAACAGATGGCACTCCTTATGTAGTGAATCTTTTAGAGAGGACCTTGAATTAAGATGTAGCAATTGTTAATTGACATTTATCATGTGATATTTACCTTCTAAGCTAGTCTGCTTCTGTGGGAACATGTCTGCAAAGAGAGAGAGATGAAGATACATTGTGAACAGCTCCGACTGAGCTGTGTGAGACATTGAAGTCTTGCAGTGAAGCCATGCAGGACTGTGATCACAGCCCCCATTGAGTGCAATTGAAGATTTTCTTTTGTAACCTGAACCTAACAGTGTATGAGACTGAGCTTGATATCATTTATTGGGACTGTAAATTATTCTTATAATGGCCTTTTAAAAGCTGTGCCCAAGAGATAAATGGATAGAGTTAGCAAAGCTCTAAGCTCCTCTGCAAGACTTAACAGAGGACATTGGAGGATCTTAACGTAGTTGACAAGGCTGAAAAAAGACATTCGTCCATCAATCCCAGCCCATGCCAAAACACCCCTGTTGATCCAGAGAAAAGCAAAAAAACACAAAACAAAAAACACCCTGAAGCCATTTCCAGTGTAGCCCCAAGTGGGTAAAAAAAATTCTTTATCAACAACATATCTGCATTGAAGCCATCTGTCATCATTTTCAATATTGTAGGCATCTATTTCTTTTTTGAAAGTAATTACAGTATCTGCAAGTACAACATCTCGAGGCAAAGAATTCCATATCTTTAACACCCTTACTGTAAAAAAAAAATCCCTGCCTTTGTTTCAGTCGAACGTGCCTTTCCTCTAGTCTTAATGGATGACCTCTCATTCTTAGCTCAGCTCTTTGTGTAAGTAATTCATTGGATAGTTCTTTGTATTGACTTTGAATGTACGTGTAAATGGTAATCATATCCACCCTGTAGACGTCTCTTGTATGTATGTATGTATCTTTATTTATATGGCGCCACACAGTGTACGCAGTGCCTTCTTCATACTCTTATGAGAATGACCCCCTTCCCCTGGCTGAGAGACTCAATAGAGCATTCTAGGAGCGAAGAATTGAGAGACAGATTACCTCAGCCATCACCCTATAGACCCAGGGGAATGGGAACTAAATCAGGAAATATTCTTTCAGATTACTCACTGATGGGGAGTTCCAGACATAGGCATGATGGCATCAAGAAGAAACAAAAAACTTTCTGTACAGTAGCGTGTGATTCACAAGCAGTAGCAGTAGCAGTGGAAGCACTAAAATTACATGGAATTTCAGTCAAATATATGTTTTTCCTCTACTAGCTATGATTCCCAGAATTATATGCAGATTAAAGGCGGAAACGGGGCACACTATCTTCGTACCTACAATTTGGCCCCGGAGGTCTTGGTTTCACCTCCTCAAAGACATGTCATGGACAGAGCCATGGCGTCCACCTCAGACTCCAGACCTCATCTCTCAAGGTCCAATTCTCCACTACCCCTTACACAGTCTTGCTTTGGCAGAGTGGGACTTGAGACCCAAATCTTGAAAAGACAAAGTATTTAGTACTTCTGCAATTCAAACTATGCTCAGGGCTTACAAAACTGGTGTCATCTAAAAATGTATCATTGTGTTCGGAGAATCTTTTTCTCATTCTGTGCCAGGAAGATCCCTCTTCTTTCAATCTTCCATTCCTTCTAGAATTCCTGCAATAAAGTCTAGATAAAGGTCTAAGGGTTAACTCCCTGAAAGTCTAGGTTTTGGCTGTCTCTGTGTTTTTCCACAGAAAGATTGCTTCTCTCCCAGAAATTCAAACTTTCCTTAAAGGGGTCACCAGAATAGTTCCCCCACATAGACATCCTATTACACCACAGGATTGGAATTTAGTGTTAGAGGTTCTTCATTCCTCTATATTTGAGCCTTTGTCATCCTCACAGCAATTGTATCTGCAAGAGAAGTTTAGAACTCAGTGCTATTTCTTGTATTTATCCTCACCTTATCTTTCAAGATAAAATGGTTTTAAGAACTGTTCCAGAGTTCCAACCTAAAGTGGTTTTGGCTTTCCACATAAACCAGGAAATCATACTCCCTTCCTTGTGTCTTAATCCTTCTAACGCTAAAGAAAAAGTTCTTCATAGTAAGAAGTTTAAAACATTACTTCCAAGTCACTCAATCTTTTAGGACTTCAGAAATGTTATTTGTGATTCCAGAAGGCCCTAAAAAGGGTAGACCATCAACTAAGACCACCATTGCTTCATGACTCAAACAGACAGTCAGAAAACTTACAGATTAAAGTCTGTTCCAGCTCCCTTCAGAATCACAGTTCATTCTACTAGGTCCATCAGTACGTAAAGTTTTGGAGGCCAATGTTCATTAGTTTTCTTCTTTCACAGTTCGGAGCGGCTTTGGTACATCCCCATTGTCCATGCATCCCTCATTGACGCTAGGAAAATTGTATTTTTTACTTACTGATATATCCTTTTCTTTTAGTCCTTTGAGGAGTGCAGAGCTTTTCACTCAGAAAACGTTTGAGGATGTACTGCCTTTTCTTACAAATATGTTGTATTGTTTTCCCTTCCTTACTTTGTTAAAACGAAACTGAAGACAGTTATGCAGGGGGAGCGGTTAGCAGCTAGGAAGTGGGAGGAGTTTTTTTTTACTTAGCTGCCCTGCCTCCTATAGGCATGCTGCTTAACCCCATGGTCCCTCCATCCCTCAGTGGAATAAGAGAAAATGATTTATCAGCAGGTAAAATAAAAAAAAAAAAAAAAAAAAATCAAATTTTTAGTCTAGTTTCCATGCCAGCCAAGAGGGTTCATTTTTAAACTGGTGATAGGAGACATTATAGGGCTCTAAAGTGTAGCTCCTGGATTTTTAAGAAGTATACTTTTATAGGAGCAGAATTAGTAAAATGTGTTGGTTGCCCTTTCACTTTGTTAAAGGGATAGTAATACTTTGTTTTATCTTTATTTTATTTTGTAGGCATTAAAAAAGCATGAAGAACGATATAAGTCTTATCTCTCAAACCCTTATGGTTTGAGAGATATTCACAAGCAAAGTTTCCCCTCCCGTCCCTTTTACCTAGTGTAAGCCATCTCTTCTCAGATGTGGAATCCAGTCCATAGACCAGACAGATAACAGAAGGGGACAATCTTCTTCCTATGAGAACAATGAAAGCCCTGCCCCCCTTGACAAGTTTTTCAGGTTTTTTCCTTATCTTAATTGAAGATTGTCCCTCTCTGCAATCTACCTGGACACCTCCCTTCTGATCTGGCTGAGCAGTGTTACATCAGTTAAAGAGACGGGAGGGGGATATTTTATCATTGAATTACTCTTGAACTACAACTCTGACAGAATTGAAATAACACTCTCCAAAGTCCAAATACTATGATGATTAATTAGAACTACTTTTATTATGAAACATTACTATCCCTTTAAATACAGAGCATCTTAGAAGTCACTTGTAGATGGATGAGATCAGAGTCCGCTGGTATCAGGACAGCATGTATTCATAACCATTAATCACTAATGAATGCTTGCACAGACAGGATAATCTTTCACTAGAAGTACTTTTAACTAAAGTTATTATTAACATTAGTCCACGGGATACACCGACTAGTCAAAAATTTTTTACCTATCCCTGCTTGTTCACATGAGGGTAATCAGTGACTGAGTCATTTTAATAAAGCTCCCCTCAATAATTAGTCATATATCGATAAGCATAGGAATAGTACTATTATCCAGCATACGTACAGCGTTATTAAGAAATCCTACTTCATCTGAGATGAAAAGCTTAGAGCAGTGATTCTCAACTCCCGTCCTCAGGACCCACTAACAGGCCAGGACTTAGGGATTTCTCTGCTAGAGCACAGGTGTGGTGATCAGAGGCTCATTCACATTGATTAACTCACCTGTGCTCTAGCAAGGAAATCATGTGATCAGAGGCTCATTCACATTGATTAACTCACCTGTGCTCTAACAAGGAAATCATGTGATCAGAGGCTCATTCACATTGATTAACTCACCTGTGCTCTAACAAGGAAATCGTGATCAGAGGCTCGTTCACATTGATTAACTCACCTGTGATCTAACAAGGAAATCGTGATCAGAGGCTCATTCACATTGATTAACTTACCTGTGATCTAACAAGGAAATCATGTGATCAGAGGCTCATTCACATTGATTAACTTGCCTGTGTTCTAACAAGGAAATCATGTGATCAGAGACTCATTCACACTGATTAACTCACCTGTGCTCTAACAAGGAAATCATGTGATCAGAGGCTCATTCACATTGATTAACTCACCTGTGTTCTAACAAGGAAATCATGCGATCAGAGACTCATTCACACTGATTAACTCACCTGTGCTCTAACAAGGAAATCATGTGATCAGAGACTCATTCACACTGATTAACTCACCTGTGCTCTAACAAGGAAATCATGTGATCAGAGGCTCATTCACATTGATTAACTCACCTGTGCTCTAACAAGGAAATCATCAAATTATGGCCTGTTAGTGAGTCCTGAGGACAGGAGTTGAGAACCACTGGCTTAGAGACATCTGTATGCCTGCGCTGTTCATCCCCGACTCCTCTAGGAGGCGCTGCATTATACTTTAAGCTCACTGGAAGGGACTGATGGCTCAGGAACGCAGATGCCTCTACAGCAAGAAGCCTGACCTTCAGTCTCAGAAATAGGGTCTCTTAATAACTGTACTTCTGATGGATAATAGTACTATTTATAAGCTTATCGCTATATGACTAATTATTGGGGGTGGGGACTTTATTTGGGGTGATAGTTCTGCTTTAATTAGGGGTATCCTTAAAACTAGAGATGCACTGATACCGATTTTTTAAGACCGAGTACGAGTACCAATACTTTTTTCAAGTACTCACCAATACCAATTACAGATTCTTTTTTTTTGAGGTCATTTGCCAGTTTTCCAAGTACCTATATGCTTTAGGTACTTGGAAAACTGGCAAATGACTGCAAAAAAAAGTATTGTTAATTGGTATCGTTGAGCACTTGAAATATATACACACATACATACACACACCACCTCTTGACTCTTGATTCTCCCCTTTTGACTCTTTCTCCTCCTCTTAATTCCCACCTTTTGCTTCATTCTCCCCCACTTGAGCCCCCTTCTTTTGTCTTGGCTTTTTCTCTCCCTTTTGATCCCCCTTTCTCCCCCTCCTTCTCCTTGACTCTTGATCCCACCCTTTTGCCTCTCTCTCTCTCCTGATCCCCCCCTCCTTTTGCCTCTTCTTGGCTCCCCTCCTTTTGTCTCCTGATCCTTCCTCCCTTTGCCTCTTTTTCTCCCTCTTGACCCCACTCTCTGCCTCTTTCACCACCCGCTGCCCCATCTTGCCTCCCTTACCCTCCTCTGCCGGGTGCTCGCTGTTCTCTCACGAGCCCTGGCAGAGGTCAGCGTCGGAACGTTGCCATAGTATCCCGCGGCAACGCTCCAACGCTGCAGTAGAAAGAGAGGTGACCGGGGAGCATTGTGAGCAGCTCCCCGGGCTCCCTCTCTGCAGCACCGACCCTGACACAGGGTATCGGTGCTGGCATCGGCCGCATTTGCGCGAGTACAAGTACTCGCGCAAATGCTGGTATCAGCATCGGTGCAACCCTACTTAAAACCTGACCTGTTGTTATGTTGCACTGACTGGAACTGCAAATCCCTTCTCTAATATGTACTCCCATCAATATAGTGTAAGAAAATATGTTGGGTAATTCATTACGTGCCAAGGAAAATGTCACACATCATAGTAAGATGGTGATATGGTTGTACCTTTGGTTCCCTAGTGCTCATTTATGGTCTGCACCAACCTTTATTAGAGTATTATGGGTATCAATGCAATCTATTTCCACTTTCCTTGATGTTATTGGACAGGGTCCTGCAAAACACATATTGACCTATTGTTAACTTGTGTAGTGAATGTTAAGCTTTGTTTATTTCCTAATATTTTTCCACTAAATCATCACAGGTTGATAACTCCATAGGTTTCCACACCAGTACCGCTAACAGGCCATGTCTGTAGTATTTCCCAGCTTGGACGCAGATGAGTCCATCAGAAGCTCAGACACAGTACTGTAGGACACGTTTTGGAACCCAGGCTCTCTGGTTGGATAGTCAATTGCTGGACCCCTTAGCTGTTGAGGAGTACAACTGTAGAGGGAATTGTAGTCTCCAACAGATGGAGGGCAAGCTGTTGACTATCCCTACCCTGTATGGTTTTTATCTTGTTTCTCTCTCTCACTCTCTGTGGATTTTTGTAGAGGGTCACTAATTATTTTAGGAACCAGAGATGGGGAAAATAATCTTACCACTTTTTTTATCTTCTTTGTCCCCCAGCCTCCCAGCCAACCTGCACCATTGCTCACTCAGACGAGGAAGATAACCCAACATGCTTTGCTGAAATCTGCCCCCTATGATAGCCGGTGTTCTCACCACAGGTAAGAGAACATTATTGTGGAACAGCGTTTTTTCTAACCTGGTCCTCAAGTAACTAACAGTTCAGTTGTATAGGTGAGTAATTAGTGCAGTGATTTTCAACTAAAGTACTCGGGGCACACCAGTTGGTCAAGTGTTCAGGTTGTATCTAATTAAGCACAGGCAGCTTAATCACAATCACTGAGCTACTACTGATTGCTCGTCTGTTATGTAAGTAGTGATATACTGTTTGTGTGCCCAGTGGACTAACATTGAATTATTGGATCTTTCGTTCTGACTCGTTCACCTGTGATAAAATGGGGAAATCCTTACACCCCTGCCCTGTCAGTGTTAATTGGAAACTATTGATGAGAAACGCTGGTGTTTGGTACATCTAATGCAGAGCACTTCCCAGTATAAGCTGGACCTACTATGAAACATTTCGAGAGCGAATTAAAGGAGCAGTAATCCTGCATTTTGTACAAGAATGTTACTTCACGGCTGGGAGATGTTGTGTTCCAATGTTATTACAGTTTCCTGTTAGACTATATTTTACATTAAAGGGGAACTATCATCTCAAATAAAGCCCCCCCTCCCAACAATTACCCATCTAGCGATAAGTTTAACAATTGTAGTATTATCCAGTATAATCACCTTGTTACTCAGAAATCCTACTTGTGCCAAGACTGACGGCCAGGCAATAGCTCAGACACCTTTGCTGACAGACATCAGCTGTGTCAGTCCTGGTCTCCTCTAGGAGGCGTTGCATGGTACCTTTAGGTATCAGAAAGGACTGAGGGAGCAGGCATGCAAATGCCTCTAAAGCGCTGTTGCCTGGCCGTCAGTCTCAACAGAAGCACGATTTCTTAGTAACGCGGTAATTATGCTGAATAATAGTACTATTGTTAAGCTTATTGCTAGATGGCTAATTGTTGGGGGAGATTTTATTTGAGGTGATAATTCCCCTTTAAACAATTACCAACAGCATCACCTGCTGTACAGTTTCGCTGTCTAAAAGAATTCCAAAAGATGTTCACTCACTTGAAAGCAGCATAATTGCCTGGGTGTCGTTTCTTATCGATACACATGTAGCAATATAGTCAGAAGAAAGAAAGCACTCACAGGACTTTTGAACGAAGAATGCAAAAAGGTGTGCAACACATTGCAAAACACTGAGTTACACAACTCTCCATCAGTGAGTGTGTGTGTGTGAGCATGTTTGTGAGTGTGAGAGTGCGCAGAGCATGCATGAGTGTGTTTTACCTGTAGTGTCTGTTATACACAAAGAGAAGGTTTCTCACCAAACAAATAAACATCCATTTATATATATATGTAGATCAGTGTAGATTTTTGTTATTATAGGTATTTTTTCCTGGGGTCTCGCTATCACTCGGGTCCCTTGGGGGTTATCGATTGTTCTCTTGGACCCTTTGGTGGAGTCGCTATTCAGAGAATACAGTATCTTTACCAGGACAGATTTATTCTGAACGCTGGCAGTGTTTTTATTAAAGTAAAAGAGGGATATATTTGTAGTATCTATTCTGGATGGGTGCATTTGATGCTGCATAGGAAATGCCTGCATTTTTTGATATGTCAAGGAATATTTTGAATCCGGCGTGTATCTACTTGATGAGTAGATTTGACACTGTGTTAAAGTGATAGTAATGGGTTATTTTTACTACATTTGATGTTGTAGATCTTAAAAAATATAAATCAATTGGTGGCAGTCCAATCTCTCAGACTTGTATAGTTTGAGAGATATAAGGTTCTAAAGTCCCCCCACCCCGTTCATAGATGTCAGCCTGTAGCTGACAGCATGAGATCCTGGTCCCGGGACTGGCCAGCGGCTCTTCAGCAGAGCTGAAATAGCCCAATCTAAAAATAAATACTTCATTGGAACGGTCTACAACGTGTTCTTTCAAACCAGGCACACTTTGTAGACTGTACC
Source organism: Rhinophrynus dorsalis (assembly GCA_037306005.1). Taxonomy (NCBI): domain Eukaryota; kingdom Metazoa; phylum Chordata; class Amphibia; order Anura; family Rhinophrynidae; genus Rhinophrynus; species Rhinophrynus dorsalis. The sequence goes on from CM074728.1 coordinate 12,880,137, forward strand.
AATGAAGTATTTCTTTTTAGATAACACTATTTTGGCTCTGTTGAAGCGCCTCCGGCCGGTCGCAGGTCCAGAATCTGCTTCTGTCAGCTAGAAGCTGACGCCTATGAAAGAGGCAGGAAGAGGGAACTTTAGAACCGTATATCTCTCAAACTATACAAGTTCGAGAGATCTGACTGCCATCAGCTGATTTATTTTTTAATATCTACAATAATAAAAATAGTAAAAATAATTAATTCCTGGTGATATCCATACTATTTTACTTGTTAACATTGCCATGTACATGGACATATGATACATGGTTTTATTAAACTGATTTTGCATAAATACTGTACATTGTGTATTGAGTTTTTTGTGGTGTTCCACTGGTTTTATAATTTGTGTACGGCATCTCTGTTTGCCACTCAAGCGCCAGATTATATAATATATTTGTCTGTTTTGAACTAGGGGAGTGTTGGTTCAGGTCTGGCAGCTGAGAGTTTTTATGTATCTCCCCTTTCTCCAGTACAGCGCCACCTACGTTGTGTTATTACAAAGTGCAGAATTTGTCAGAGATAGAGTGGGCAATATACCAATATTTTCAGTGGCAAGGAAATTATTTCTTAAACTAACAGCACAGGACAAAAGTCTTATATTTATAGCTAAAGGGAACAGCCAACCCCTTTTCTCTAACATCATTGAGGGATGCATGGACCTTGGAGTAAAGAAGCATGCCTACAGGAGGCAGGGCACGCTAAACAAAAAAAAACTGCTACCACTTCGCAGCTGTTAATCCCTCTCCCTGCACAAAAATATGTTTTTTGGAGGATTGCCAACAGATGACATCTTGCCAAAGAGGCATCTATGCTCCTGTGCTGTCCCTGTCTCCTCAGTGATTGGCAAGGTGGAGTGGCATTGTACCATAAGGTACTGACAGAGACTGACAGTGCAGGTGCGCAAATGCCTCTACGGCAAGATGCCTGGAGGTGAGTCTCCAAAGAACTTTGATTTCTAAATAATGCCAGACTTAATATGGATAATAAAAGGATTTATATGCTTAATGCTATGGTAAAAAATTAATTGGGGGCACTTTTATATGCATGATAGTTTTGCTTTAAAGGGATAGTAATACTTTGTTTTATCTTTATTTTATTTTATAGGCATTAAAAAAACATGAAGAACGATATAAGTCTTATCTCTCAAACCTTTATGGTTTGAGAGATATTCACAAGCAAAGTTTCCCCCTCCTGCCCCTTTTACCTAATGTAAGCCATCTCTTCTCAGATGTGGAATGCAGTCCATAGACCAGACAGATAACAGAAGGGGACAATCTTCTTCCTATGAGAACAATGAAATCCCTGCCCCCCTTGACAAGCTTTTTCAGGTTTTTCCCTTATCTTAATTGAAGATTGTCCCTCTCTGCAGTCTACCTGGGCACCACCCTTCTGATCTGGCTGAACAGTGTTACATCAGTAAAAGGGATGGGAGGGGGACACTATGTCACTGAATTACTCTTGAACTACAACTCTGACAGAACTGAAATAACACTCTCCAAAGTCCAAATACTATGATTATTAATTAGAGCTGCTTTTATTATGAAACATTACTATCCCCTCTAATTAAAGCTGTTGTGGATGTAAAGGAAGTTTCTGATGACCGAGCCTCTAGGTCAGTGATTCTCAACCAGGGTGCCGTGGTACTTTGGTGTGCCACGGACATCAACTTAGGGTGTCCTGTGTTTTCTATAAAGACTAACAAAAATGGACTTTTAAAGGGATAGTAATACTTAAAATGTAAAAAATATATGTTGTAGGGTTTATCCCCCTGAGTAAAACAAGGGCACTCCCACTGCTGAAAGGTGTTTCATTCAAAAGTTATTAATTTTCAAAGTTGAATTTTTTAGGTGCAATATCACAGTGGCCTGAAATTGTACAGTGGCGCTGTTGCTACACGATCCTATGGATATCTCTGGTCAGTTGACCATAAATCTCCATAGGATGGTGTAGCAACAGCGCCACTATACAATTTCAGGCCACTGTGATATTGCACCTAAAAAATTCAACTTTGAAAATTAATAACTTTTGAATGAAACACCTTTCAGCATTGGGAGTGCCCCTGTTTTACTCAGGGGGATAAACTCTACAACATATTTTTTTTTACATTTTAAGTATTACTATCCCTTTAAATAAAGATGTATCGAAATTGTTATGCACCATATGTTTAGTTTTGTTATTATGATTATAAGACCTAATAATAACTGTGTATTTATGTATTGTACCCGTCATTATGCCCTTGATAAAGTACAATAAATATGTTAGGGGTGCCCTGAATGTTCTAGATTACGTTTTAGGGGTACCCCGATCAAAAAAAGATTGAGAACCACTGCTCTAGGTCCTCAGCTGTTGCTGACAGGCTTAGATCCTGGTCCCGGGAGCGGACGGCTCGTCTGCAGAGCCGAAATAGTATTGTACGGTCTGCAAAGTGTGCCTGGTTTGAGGCAGTAGACCATTCTTATGAAGAATTTCTTTGTAAACAATGTTATTTTGACTCTGCAGACAAGATGTCCAGTCCTGGGACCAGGATTTAAAGGGATAGTAATACTTAAAATGTAAAAAAAATATGTTGTAGGGTTTTTCCTCCTGAGTAAAACAAGAGTATTCCCACTGCTGAAAGGTGTTTCATTCAAAATGTATTAATTTTCAAAGTTGAATTTTTTAGGTGCAATATTACAGTGGCCTGAAATTGTACAGTGGCGCTGTTCCTACACCATCCTATGGACAGCTCTGGTCCCGGGACCATAAATCTCCATAGGATGGTGTAGGAACAGCGCCACTGTACAATTTCAGGCCACTGTGATATTGCACCTAAAAATTCAACTTTGAAAATTAATAACTTTTGAATGAAACAACTTTCAGCAGTGGGAGTACTCTTGTTTTACTCAGGGGGATAAGCCCTACAACATATTTTTTTTTTACATTTTAAGTATTACTATCCCTTTAAGTCTGTCAGGTAGAGCGCTGACCTGTGTAAAAGGGGCGGGAAGGGGGGACTTTAGAAGCATATTACAGTAAAACTATAAAAGTTACAGGAAAAGGACTTAGATCTTTTACTTAATTTTTTTAATATTTACAATTTTAACTCTTTGAGTGCCAGAGTGGTATGCAACGCATTGCTTTGCAATGCGTTGCATACCACTCTGGCACTCAAAGGGTTAAAGATGGTTATAATAAAGTATTACTATCCCTTTAAGAATGTCCTAACGTTCTGGTCTCTTGTTTTATTTAGGCATAGGAACCTGCGACACTTTACAGAGCAGGCCGCATGGCTTCTGTATGGTTATTATAAGTTGTGGTTATTAACTTTCTACACGTTGAACAACTTTTCTTTCACTGCCTCCTCTTCATACGCTAGATCATCTGATAGATCGGGAATCAGCAGAAGTAAAGATGCTTCTTCTTGGGCTGGTCCTTCTTCAGACGCCGGGGTGGATCTTCTGCCAGGCGGGCAATCCGTCCGTGCCACAGGAAAGGAGTCCAGTGCACCTCACACCATGGGAGAACCAGCCAATCCTGGGCACAGTAGTGGGAGCTCCACAGGTGAGAATTCTGGGCGATGGTGAGTGAATGGAGGATTGTGGGAGATTGTGATGACAAACATTGAATATGGTTCAGTGAAGGACAAATTAAGCCATCCACAGGGTTTTATCTTCTCGGAGCTATGCAGTTTCACCACACACAAAGAAAAAAATAGATCATCTGTGGTGCCATCCACTGGGACTTTTACTTCTGAATGCAAGAGGTCTCCAGCACAATTATGCTAATTATGTACCTAATCTGTAACTTTTATTTTTGTTTTTTCATCGTGTTGGCTCTCCTAGTCGTATACCATTTGGTTAATTTTGTTTGTGCAGTTTGTAATGAGATAATAGCTAAGAAAGTTAAATTATTATGATACTTACCTACTGCTCTTCTGTTAAAAAAAAGGCTGCCCATTTACAGTCAATACTGCACTCTAAAAAAAGGTGGTATAAACATAAACATCCTACCAATGAATGTATCATATTAGGGAAAATTGAGTTTAATTTGTTGTGTGTAGTGTACAGCCGGGGCATTTATCCGGCTTGCCTCTGTGTATAGCAGCGTATAGTAATCAACCCCTTATATTTCACACACAACGTTTATGATGAGAAATCCGTGCACGTTGCATGCGAAATATAAGGGGTTAATTACTATACGCTGCTATACACAGAGGCAAGCCGGATAAATGGCCCGGCAGTACACTACACACAACAAATTAAACTCAATTTTCCCTAATATGATACATTCATTGGTAGGATGTTTATAAGTATATCACCTTTTTTTAAAATTTGTCTAATAAATGTTATGTTTTAGGGTTTCCATTTCTATTTGATACCGTGTGAATCACATGGATTAGCCATTTTAGTGTGCTAATACGGCAGGGTTTCCTTTTTTTCTTGTTGTTTTTATATATACATTTCTCTGTAGCACCTAAAAGGCCTACGGTTGATATACACACCAATTATATTTTAGGTAAGAACTATTTTGAGTGCAAGAGTTATATTTTTGTTTTTTTGTCAATCCTGCACTCTAACATTTCAGAAGCTCTGTGAAGATTGCTATGGTAATGTGAGTCAGGGAGCCCTGCAAAAGGGTAGGAATGGGAGCCCCACAGAGTATATGTAAGAGTAGGTTTTAGGTGTCACAACATAAATGGGGAATTATACACATACTGGCATGCAGAGTTAAGCATGTATATGCCCAGTTCATTTTTAGCTGTTAGTGTTTAAAGCAGAACTACCCTAAATAACCCCCCCCCGTCCCCAATAATTAGGCATATAGTGATAAGCTTAGAAACAGAGCTATTATCGGGCATAAGTACCGCATTATGAAGAAATCCTTCTTCTTCTGAGACTGATGGACAGGCTTCTTCCTTTAGAAGCATCTGCGTGCCTGCGCCATCAGTCACTTCCTGTTACCTTAAGGTACCATGAAGGAGACCAGGAAGGGCAACTCAGGTGCGCAGATGTCTCTAAGCTAAGATATCTGAGCGCAGGCCTGGCCACCGGTCTCAGAAGAAGAAGGATTTCTTCATAACGAGGTACTTGTGAGCGATAATAGCACTGTATCTAAGCATATTGCCAAATGCCTAATGGGGGGGGGGAGACTTAATTTAGAGTGATAATTCCACTTTAACTCAATGGATATTTCTTTCTGCCCAATGAGGAAGCAGTTGGCTTGACTCAGAATTGCTTTGCTTACTTTTGAGGATATGGCCCTAAAACATCAGTGCAGCCATTTATTTATCACCCCTTAGATGTCTCTTCTCTAATGTAAACAGACCCAGTTTGGCTAGTCTCTCTTTATAACTTAGATCCTCCAATCCCTTTATCAGTTTTGTTGCACATCTCTGCACCTTTTCCAGTTCAGTAATGTCTTTTTTTTAGAACAGGCGCCCAAAATTGTACTCCATATTCTAGATGAGGCCTAACCAAGGATTTATACAGAGGTAGGATAATATTAGCATCCCTTGCTTCTATACCTCTTTTTATGCAGGCTAGTACTCTATTTGCTCTTGCTCTTGCGACTCTGCACACTGCTGTGAAGTCTATTGTCTATCAGTACGCCTAAATCTTTCTCTAATGAGGATTTCCCAAGTTGTTTCCCATTTAGAGTATATGTAGCAAGTTTGTTTCTACAGCCCAAATGCATAACCTTACATTGATCTACATTAAATGACATCTGCCACTTTTCTGCCCATTCACTTAGTTTATCTAAATCCTTCTGTAGGGAAAAAACATCCAGCTCAGTATGTATTTCCTTACATAGTTTAGTGTCATCAGCAAAGATTGAGATGCTACTTTCAATTCCCACTTCTAGATCATTAATAAACAAATTAAAGAGCATTGGTCCCAGGACTGAACCCTGCGGCACCCCACTTATAACCTTAGACCAATTTGAAAAAGTTCTATTTACAACAACTCTCTGCCATCTATCATTTAACCAGTTCTCAATCCATGTACAGATAACACCGTCCAAACCGAAGCCTTTTAATTTATGCAGTAAACCTGCTGTGAGGCACTGTATCAAAGGCTTTTGCAAAATCCAAGTATACTACATCAACAGCAATTCCCCTGTCCAAATTACTACTTACTCTTTCATAAAATGCAAGTAAATTAGTCTGACATGATCTGTTCTTCATGAAACCATGCTGATTCCTACTAATGATATTGTTTGTCTTCACATAGTTCTGAATACTGTCAGTTAATAACCCTTCTAGTATCTTACCCACTATGGAAGTCATGCTTACAGGTCTATAATTTCCTGGTTTGGATCTTGCTCCCTTTTTAAACAATGGAACTACATCAGCTTTCCTCCAATCACAGGGCACTATGCCTGATGAAAGTGACTCAATAAATATTAAGTATAATGGTTTTGCTGTTACTGAACTAAGTTCCTTAAGTACCCTTGGGTGTATACCGTCCGGTCCAGGCGCATTATTCACTATAACCCTTCCAGTCTCTTTTGGACCTTGTCCTCAGTAAGCCATGTAGATGTTGGAGGAAATTTTGTGGTTTTGTCTGTTTGCCCATAGCTTGTCATTGCTGCTTCCTTTGTATATACTGAAGCAAAGAACGTATTTAGGGTGTCAGCCATAGCTTTATCCTCACTAATCAATTCACATGTCTCAGTCCTAAGAGGACCAATATTAACCTTAACTTTTTAGTTATTAATATTCTTGTAGAATTGTTTAGGGTTTTTCTTGCTCTCATTTGCAATGTTTCTCTCATTTTCTATTTTAGCCAGCTTAATTGCTTGTTTGCAGATTTTATTACATTCTTTATATTTTTTAAATGATGCATCTGACCCGTTTGACTTAAACACTTTAAAAGCCTGTTTTTTTATTTCTCATCCCCCTGCTAACCACATTATTAAGCCACATTGGTTTCGCTTTACTTCTCTTGTGCTTATTCCCCAGTGGTATATATTGACGTGTATATTTGCCCAAGAGCATTTTAAATATACTCCATGATTCTTGTGCATTTTTAGCTTTGAAAATTACATCCCACTGGATATCCTTTAACACTTCTTTTAACTTTGTAAAATTAGCCTTTTTGACATTGAATGTTTTGGTTAAACCCTTGCTATTGGGTTTCTCATAACAAACTTCAAAGGATACCATATTGTGGTCACTGCTGCCCAAATGTTCCCTTACTTGCACATTGTTTACCATGTCAGAATCGTTTGAGAGCACTAGGTCAAGCAAGGCCTCTTTTCTAGTTGGCTTCTCTACTAGTTGGGACATAAAAATATTTCCCTTTGTTGTGCCGGAAGTCATTTTGCTCCAGTCAATTTCAGGATAGTTGAAATCTCCCATTATAATTACCTTTGCTGACCTAGCAGCCTTTTCCATTTGCCGTAAAAGTTGGGCTTCCTCCAACTCCCCAACATTGTGGCTTGTAGCAAACCCCCACCAATATTGTTTTATTATGTGTGCCCCCAGTGTGTATTTCAACCCACAAGGCCTCTACCTTTTCATTGGACCCTTCATTTATGTCTTCCCTTAAACTAGGTTTTAAGGCCCGCTTTACATATAGGCATACCCCTCCTCTCCTTTTATTAACCCTGTCCCACCTAAAAAGTGAATAACCGTCTAGATTGACTGCCAAGTCATATGTATCATCTAACCAGGTTTCAGACATTCCAATCAGATCATACTGCTCATGTACTGCAGTCATTTCTAGTTCACCCATCTTACCAGCCAGACCGCGAGCATTTGCTTGCATACATTTTATCTTTTTCCCATTCCTAAAGATTTCGTTCTTTGTCAAATGTATTTGTCTTTTATCAGGCTGTAACAATGGCAACTCCCTATTAGATGAACTAGCCCATTCCCCCTCTCCACCCCCATACCCGTTCTCTAATCCCATTTCCTCAGTTATACTACCTTCCCCAGCCTGTGTTGCAGCTCCCCCCCCTTTCTAGTTTAAAGTCTCCTCCAGCCCTCTAACCATTCTATCGCTCCCCAGCACCTTGGCCCCCCTTCCACTTAGGTGCAATCCATCACAAATATAAAGATTGCCGCCATGGGAAAAGACTGCCCAGTGCTCTAGGAACCCAAACCCCTCCTGCTTACATCAAGTCTTTATCCACGCATTTAAGTCCCTAATCTCCTGTTGCCTTTCTAATGTAGCGCGTGGCACAGGTAGTATTTAAGAAAAATTATTTTCTTCTTGGCAAAAGGGATCGCCAGGGGTCTAGCAAATTCAGGTTTTCAGAAAGATTTTTGATGATTAACGAGAATTCCATACAACTTCTAAAGAGGGAAGATCTGTCTAAATTGGATTGCGGCATCTATTAAAATGTCCTCCTAAAATTAAGACGCCTTCAGAGATGTTTTTAGTCCCCTGATAAGAAATGTGTAATTATTTGATTTGATTAAGGGCCATAGATGTTTACTAAAGTAAGGGGGATACCAGAGATGCTTCCAGTCAAAAGCAGGAATAAATCTTCTTTATCTTTTACAACTTTGTTTTTTAATAACAGGGCTTAAAATGTGAAGTCCTTTGCTACTAGCCAGACCTGAAAAGTTACTTGTCACTGCAAGACAAAACATACCCAACAGGGCTGAATTTCTACTCGCCAGGGCTAAATTTTCACTGGCCATTGGCTAGTGGCGACTGGAAATTTTGAGGCCTGATATTGCAACGCCACGCTTTTTCTTAAAGCATAACTATCACCTTGTTAATATTGCCCCCCAATCCTTTCCTAATGTAGCGATATGTAAAGCCATGCTGTTATTATGATGAAAAAGTCTGCGTTATTAAAGAAAGTAAACGTCTTCTGTTGGCATCCAGCGGACAACAGTGCAGACATCTTAGAGGTAAGGGACTCTACATCTGTGCTGTGTGTACTGTGCACAGCCCGGATTGGTGGTGACATATTTCCATTACCTTAAGATAACGGTAGTTGCTGAAGGCACAGGCGCACAGAGCTTCTCTTGTAAGCTCTGCGCCCTGGATGCCTGCAGAAGATGTTTACTTTCTTTAATAACGCAGACTTTTTCATGATTGTATAGCAGCAGGGTGGCTGTGGAGAATGGAAATTCTACCTCAACGACGGGTAAAGGGATGCAGGTTGCCAGGTTGCCCATCCCCTGCCTTGATTAATAAAGAAATGCACACACGGCTTGGCAACCTTTAACATTTCAGCTTTTGGGGGCTATATCTTTTGTCATCCCCAACACGTTTGCTAGTTAGGGCTGATGGGTGTTGTAGTCTCTTACAGCTAGAGTGCAAAAGGTTGCCTAGCCTTCAAACAACATGTTACAGTGGGTTTTTCTACCGATCTGATCTTTAGCTCATACATGTGCACGTCTGTGTTATCTTTCGTACACCCTGGTGCTTATACGTACACTGTATCCATACAGATACCTGCAAACGCAATACACACCGGGGTAAGAACAGCAGCCGCCACAAAAACAAGAGTAATGCCTGTCCAGAGAAGAGCAATGCTGACCCCGACAGAGAGCGAGCCATGCAGCATTATCTGCTACTAAGGAGGTATGGCAGCCACTGGGGAAGCAGGGTCCTGGTTTTCTTTGCTCCTCTATTAATTATTATCCTTGATTCATGAAGCACCAATTTATCCCGCAGCGCTCTACAGTACGGAATAGATATACAGATGTAAAACCGTTTAGACCTAAAATACAAAAAGGGTGAGATTGTACAGCTGAACGGATAGTAGGCAGGGTCACGGAAGGAAGATGTAAGTGCTACAGATTGTATACAGTGCAGTCAGGCTGATATACTAAGGAAAGGAGGAATAATTCTCGATCAAACCAATGACAAACTATGTAAGGGACAAAAAAAACATTGATTGAATTGGGGCTTTTGTTTTGGAGACCTCTCTAGAATTCAAGGGATTAAACGTCCCATTTAAATAAATTGGAATATGTATTTGGTCACGTTGGTGGCCCAAAATTGCTCCACATGATTATTAATTAACTATAATGTTTCTGAAAGGGGTCACCCCCCCCGGGCAGGAAGTTTAGAAAAATGGTCCGTTTACATGTTATATAACCAACATAGAGCATAACATAGAGGGCTATGTACGTTAGTGTTGAGATTAATATTTAGTTAGTGCTTGTTGATCCAAGGAGAAATCTGATTGCCTTGGAATCAAGAAGGATTTTTTTCTTCCCATTCAAGGCAGAATCAGAAATTGCTATATTAAGGGTTTTTTTAGCCTTCTTTTGGATCAACGATGGTAAACAGGAATAGGAAAAGGATTGAACTAGATGGACGCAAGTCTTTTTTCAACCTAAATTATTATGTTACTATGTAAAAACCAACAATATTGCTTACTTAGTAAAAGGCAACTTATCTCCATCTAGAAGTAGGACGTATACATGAATATTCAACTATGTTATAAAAATATATAACATATGTAATGGCATATGTTGTATAATTCAGTTCTGATGCTATGTGATGTCTAAATTACCATATATTCTATATCGCTGTGCTAAAACAAAAGCTGGAGCTTATTTCACTCACGTCGTGATTCTTATAATTATTAATATTTGTCCATTATATTCCTTTTGTGGATGGGTCTGAAAATTCTATACCATTCTTACATTATCTGTAAGAAAAGAGGACCAGAGAAAAATAGTAAATAATCTACATTTCATATTCGTCTTCTCGGTCTCCAGATCCAACAGGCCTCTATCTTTAGCAACTTTACCTGGACATTTCCCGAAACCTTTATGTTCTCTACAGTAACCCAGCTTAATTTGAGATAATTTAAGTTTAGCCTCAAAAAGTTACTATATATGTATTAAAGTATCCTTGTGAATTACTGTATGTGGGACAAAGGAGAAGATTTGTGAGGGTCCAAACGGGGCCAGATTTTCCATGAGGCAGAGTTGGCATCTTCCTACAGGCACACCCAACAGAGGGGCGCCTGCCATAGAAATCAATTGATTTTTTTTAAGTGGCGTGCCGCGCTGCGCCGCCCGCCGCATGTAACAAGAAGGCACAGACCTGTAGCTGCTGAGCTCCCCTGGCTCTTTAGTAATACAGAGCATTGGGAGATGATATCATCTTCCAGCGCTCTGCATTACTAAAGAGAAGACCGCGCGGGAGCTCCAGGTCTGTACAGAAGGAGAGACCTCTCCTGCCTCTGGACCACCAGGAAGGTAGGAAATGTGTGGCTTAATGTGGAGATGATGGGGGCAGTGTGAGGGCAATATGGGGATGATGGGGGACAAGCAATGTGGAGCTGATGGGGCAATATGGGGGCAATGTAGAGCTGATGGGGGCAATGTGGAGTTGATGAGGGCAATGTTGAGATGATGGAGCAATATGAGGGCAATGTGGAGCTGATGGGGCAGCTGATGAGGGCAATGTGGAGCTGATGGGGCAGCTGATGAGGGCAATGTGGAGTTGATGTGGCAATGTGGAGCTGATGGGGCAGTGTGGAGCTGATGTGGCAGTGTAGTGTGGAGTTCATGTGGCAGTGTGGAGCTGATGGGGGGTAATGTGGAGATATGGAGCATTGTGGAAATGGCCAATGGGGGGGGGCACTTCAGATTTCTGTGCCTACAGGCTCCTGAGATTTAAATCCGGCCCTTGGTCCAAAGCAGCGAAAGTTAAAGTGTTAGCTTTTGCTTTGAGACCTCAGGAATTAGAGAAAGACAAAGAGAAAAAGGAGCCTACTATTATTAGATGTTTGTTTGACTGCGTTGCTCTGATGTGGCCAGTGTATCCAGGTAAATGCCTGTTTTCATGAGCAGTTGGAACATGGTAACCATTTTCCAATCATCCATTTACTAAAAGAAAATTAAAAGGCAAAAGCATTTCCCAGTAGGAAAATGACCCAGTACATCCTGATGTCACCCAAAAATAAGATCGCTTGTGGAGGGCTATATAGGACATCAAGTGGGAGGAGGTTTCACTTCATAGTGCCCTGCCTCCTGAAAGGGACAGTAATGTCCCATAGAAATGCTTTAGCTTTTTTTAGAGCTTAAAAAAATAAGCTAAATGTTACAAATCTTATCTTTCAAAGTGCTATGGTTTGAGAGATATCATCTCCTAAAGTTCCTCTTCTCCTTCAGTCAGCTGTAAAGCAGAAGGAGATTCGTGTCGGCCGACACGAGGAGGCCCTTCAGCAGAGCCTCAATAGTGTGATTCAAAAATAATTACTTCTGTGGAATGGTCTACGAAGTGTGCTTTTATGGGACATTACTGTCCCTTGAAGGAGAACTCTATTCCCCATGGTCCCTGATCCCCTCAGTAGACACAAGAGAGACTTTTTTTTGTGCGTTAGTTATGCTTAAAGGGATAGTAATACTTAAAATGTAAAAAAAACATGTTGTAGGGTTTATCCCCTGAGTAAAACAAGAGTACTCCCACTGCTGAAAGGTGTTTCATTCAAAAGTTATTAATTTTCAAAGTTGAATTTTTTAGGTGCAATATCACAGTGGCCTGAAATTGTACAGTGGCGCTGTTGCTACACCATCCTATGGAGATTTATGTTCCCGGGACCAGAGCTGTCCATAGGATCGTGTAGCAACAGCGCCAGTGTACAATTTCAGACCATTGTGATATTGCACCTAAAAAAATCAACTTTGAAAATGAATAACTTTTGAATAAAACACCTCTCAGCAGTGGGAGTTCTCTCGTTTTACTCAGGGGGATAAACCCTACAACATATTTTTTTTTTTACATTTTAAGTATTACTATCCCTTTAATTTCCCTTTATATTTCACCTGTTGACTGACACACACACACACACACGCACACAATATTGGCACAATTTTGCCCCTGCGGTAGATAAAATAAATACCACCCAACTCCCAGTTGTATGCATGACTAAATAAACATAGAATGTGATACTTGTCTGGTAGTAATAGGGTTACAAACGTAAGTGAATTTATGTGTAGGAGCGCAACACATTGCAGAGCCCTGCATTACATCACTCTCCATCAGTGAGCCTGTGTGAGAGCGTATGTGTGCTTTTTGCGTGTGGTGTGTTTTGCATGTAGTGGTTTTCTTTCTATGTATTGCATTTTGCATTTATCTTTTTGTGCATAAAGTATAACATAGTGTTTTGCACATAGCATTTTGCTTAGACCTTATTGTGTATGGAGTTTTGTGTATTAAGTTTTGAGTATAGCATTTTCCATATAACTACGCGCAAAATGCTATACACAAAACACCATACACAATAAGATATACACACGGTGATATACGCAAAACGCTATATGCTATACGCAGTTCATTATGCGCAAAACTCAATATGCAGAAAACAAAATTCCACATGCAAAACGAGCACTACACTCAGAACACATACACATGCTCACACGCTCTCACTCACATGCTCACACACACACGCACACAAATATTTTCTGATGGAGAGTTATGTAATGCAGTGCTTTGCAATGTGTGCACACCGCTTTGGAGTATAAAGGGATAAACACTGAAAATTCAACAATCCAGTCATTAAAGGGATAGTAATACTTAAAAATTGCTTATCCCTGTGTTGTAGCCCTTAAATAATGAAGAAAAATGCGCCCAGCAGCATCTCTCAAACACTTATGGTTTGACAGATAACCACTTACAAAGTTCTCCCCTGCCTGACGTCAGTGTTCTAGCGGACAGCAGGGAAATCCTTTCCTGGGATCAGCCAGCGGGTCTGCAGCAGAGCCAAGATCGAGTTAATGAAAAAGAAATACTTAACTTAAAAGGTCTTATACGTGTGCTTGGTTTGCAAGCACTCGTAGAAGACCTTTTACGTGAAAGATTTTTTTCATTAACACAATCTCGGCTCTGCTGCAGAGCCACGACCGATCTGCGGACCGGATTCCAAATCTGTCAGCTAGAATGTAGGGGAGAACTTTGTAAACGGTTATCTCTTAAACCATAGAGGTTTGAGGGATGCCGCTAGGTGCAATTTTCTTCATTATTTAAGGGCTACAACATAGGGAAATGTAATTTTGTAAGTATTACTATCCCTTTAAGAATATTTTCTCCTTTGTGTATTCACCTGGATGCATGGGACTTTTTTGTGCTAATCAAGCTCTCAGTGCGGCACAGGTTTTAATTAGGATGAGATGCTGCACTCAGATCAGTTCTCAAAAAATCAAGTATCAGTGTTTCCTAAACTTTGTATCTCCTGGTCTTTTAGCTAATGTTTTGTAATTAAATTTCCAAATGTGCTCTTTAATTTCAAGGTGATATCTGCTTACAATGTCCCAAACACAGGGCTTGTGAAATGTAGTTAAAGCGGAACTACCACCCCTTACAAACATGGCCCCAGATAATTACCCATCTGGTGACTAGCTGCTCAGTAGCGCTAGTCGCCAGAATTACTACCGCGTTAATGAGAATTATACACTGCTCCCAGACTGACAGGCAGGAAACAGCGCAGACATCTTTCCATAGTGACGTCTGTGCACCGGGCAGCTTCTAGCAACACCTCCTAGAGCAGGCTGGGACTGACAGTGCAGACGTCACTATAGAAAGATGTCTGCGCTGTTTCCTGGCTGTCAGTCCCGGAGAGCAGTAGGAATTCTCTATGAGGAGGTAATAATTCTGGCAACTAGCCCTACTGATCAGCTAGTCGCCAGATGGGTAATTATTTGGAGCCATGTTTGTAAGGGGTGGTAGTTCTGCTTTAATGTACCTTGGGTGAGTGGCTATACTCAGTTCTGCTCCTCTCCATAGCTCCGGGTGGATCCCAGATGGCACAGGGAAGTGGGTGAAGGACGAGAATGTCGAGTTTGACTCTGATGAAGAGGAGCCCCCTGCATTGCCCTCCTCCTGAAGATCTCCATTTAATGACTATAAAGGTGCAGTCCGACAGTAGCCACGTATATCTGATACAACCCTCTCTTATTGGATTATAGACTGTAAGAAGCTGGGATTGTCACTGAGTGTCTTACAGGGCCAAATGGATACATACAAACTGGAGCACCATAGTGCAAACCAGCTGTCCCGTAAGGGTGAAATAAAACTCCCCTCTAATCTTAAAGGGGCAGTAAACGTATTATGGGAAAAGAAAAAAAATAGTTAAATAACAACAACAAAAAAAGTTTGCTGTTTAGCCATTTGAATCCCAGAGAGGCCGCCAACTCATTTCAAATCAATGGGCTGAAGACCCCCCCCCCCCCCGTGCTCAAAGGGTTAATTACTTAGGAACAAACGATCTTGCAACAATCAGAGTATCCTTGTTTTCACTCAGCAGGAAAATCCATATATTTTTATTTTTTCTTTAACCCTTTGAGTGCCAGAGAGGTACGCAACACATTGCAGAGCATTATTTCCTGTATTATTGTTTCCTTTATTCCAGTGCTCCTTTGCATCGAACCTGTAATCTTTTTAAATATAATCCTGTGTTCTCTGAGATTTTTGCTTTTAAATTGGAACTTTCACATAGGATAAAGTAGCCCTTCAATAATTAAAGGGATAGTAGTACTTAAAATGTAAAAAAATATATGTTGTAGGGTTTATTCCCCTGAGTAAAACAAGGGTACTCCCACTGCTGAGAGATATTTTATTAAAAAACTTATAACAGCTCAAACTTGATTTTTTTAGGTGCAATATCACAGTGGCCTGAAATTGTAAGGTGGCGCTGTTGCTTCACCATCCTATAGAGATTTATGGTCTACAGGACTAGAGCTGTCCATAGGATGGTGTAGCAACAGCACCACTGTAACTTTTCAGGCCACTGTGATATTGCACCTAAAAAATTCAAGTTTGAGCTGTTATAATTTTTCAATAAAATATCTCTCAGCAGTGGGAGTACCCTTGTTTTACTCAGGGGGATAAACCCTACAACATATATTGTTTTACATTTTAAGGATTACTATCCCTTTAAGGATATAGCGACTAGCTTCATAATACTTATATTACCTCTCAGAAGTGCCAGATTCTAAAGTAATCCTTAATCTTCGGAGACTAACGGCCAGGTTAGTGCCGTCTGCGCGCCAGCGCCGTCAGTCCCTTCCGGTACCTTATGGTACAGTGCAATGCTTCTTAGAGGAGACCTGGAATGGCAGCGCAGGCGTCTCTAAGACAAGATGTCCGTGCTGATGCCTGGCTTCCAGTCTCCGAAGTTTAAAGGAGCAGTAAACTTTTTTTATGAAAACACATATTTTATAGAGCTATTCCCATTGAATAAAACAAGGTCACTCGCATCGCTGTCAGATGTTTTATTCAAAATTTATAGCAGTTTAAATAATCAGGAAGTGAATTTACTGCGTTTACTTCCTAATAGCTCTAACTGACAGGAAGTGAATTTACTGCGTTTACTTCCTGATAGTTCTGACTGACAGGAAGTTACTCAGCAGTTTCTATCACATTCTATGGAGAACTGTAAGTGTCTGACTTTCCTGACATTCCTCTCCATTAGAATGTAACAGGAAATCTAATTAGAATTTGACCACTAGAGGGCACTGCTAATGTAAAAAAAACATGGGTTTAAACTGTAATAACTCTGGAAATATAAATCTCTCGGCAGTGGTAGTACCCTTATTTTACTCAATAGGAAAATCCCTACAATATATATTTTTTCATAAAAAAAGTTTACTGCTCCTTTAACCCCTTCGCGACACAGGACGTACATGTACGTCCTGTGTGGCTGTCACTTAGTGACAGAGGACGTACATGTACGTACCGGAAATCCGGCTCCCCGCGCGGCTGCACGCCGTTCGGGGACTCCGGATTCTTTTACAAAAAAAAAAAAATTGTTAGACGGGTGTTAAGTGACAGCCGCGTCTGCACGCGGCCGTCACTAAGGGGTTAAGGATTACTTTAGAATCTGTCACGATTGAGAGGTAATAAAAATATTATGAAGCTAGTCGCCATATGCTTAATTATTGAAGGGCGACTTTATCCTACGTGAAAGTTCCGCTGTGACTGAGGCCTCCTCCATATGAACCGGAGCGGTCTCATTAGCAAGAGAAAGCACCAGCTCACATGGAGAACTTCTCCATCACTGGAGGAGGTTGGAACAAGGCGCTACTTGGGGAGGGGAACAGAAAAAAAAATCACAGATTCAATGTAAAGGAGCATTGGAATCATGGAAACAATAATTCAAGTGATAGTTCCCCTTTAAAAAACAGCTTCTCCTCAGAATGGGGCATTTAACTCTTTGTTCACTTGGTAAAAAGCTGTATTTTGGAACTTTTATTTGTTCACTAAGGTGCAGTTGGTTTGCCTCTGAGTTGCTCCACTTTTATCTTTGTGCTCACCACCTGCGGCGTATGATCCTGGATAAAACTTTAAGCTGCAGATTCCATCACAACTAGGAACAGCTTGTCCTGTTGTCCTGAAGACTCGGTACACACCATACCCCCCCCCCATGAGTGGATATGAGTTCTACACCCAGGGTTCATATTTGTAATAAGCAAACTAGGTAGCCGCCTTGGATGACAGAATGAAGGAGGCCATTTCTGTAGGTAGGAAACTTTTCTTTTCACGACATTGTCATTTTTTTTTTCTTCAAATAAAATAATTTATCTTAGAATTTTATATGTGTGTATTAAGGTGCTTTTTATTGCTGTATGCTCATTAACCATTTAAGCGCCAGAGGGGTGTTGAATGTATAGTAAATCAATGCAGTGGACTCCCATCTGACACACAAAAGGTTTATAAGGCATGGGTTTGTGTTTTTCAATGGGTCTTTAACCTTAAAGGGATAGTAATGTTTCATAATAAAAGCAGCTCCAATTAATCTTCATAGTATTTTGCCCATGGAGAGTGTTATTTCAGTACTGTCAGAGTTGTAGTTCAAGAGTAATTGAATGATAAAGTATCCCCCTCCCGCCCCTTTTACCTAGTGTAACACTGCTCACCTCAGATGTGGAATCTGGTCTCTTGACTGAACAGGTCACAGCAAGGGACAATCTTCTTACTGTAATCACAAGGAAAACCCTGCCCCCTTGACAGGATTTTCAGGTTTTTCTCTTATGCTAATTGAAGATTGTCCCTCTCTGTGATCCATCCGGACGGTCTTGCTGCTCTGAGGTGAGCAGTGTTAAATCAGTAAAAGGGGTGGGAGGGGGATATTTTATTCTTCAATTGCTCTTGAACTACAACTCTGACAGTATTGAAATAACACTCTCCATGGCCCAAATAGTATGACGATTAATTGGAGCTGCTTTTATTTGAAACATTACTATCCCTTTAAAGTTTGCATAGGTGCCAGATATCGCAGTTGGCTAATGCACCAGCTGTAGAATCTGTCCAAACATCAGCGTCCCAGATTCTAGTCCCAGTAACGTCAGCTCAGCCTTTCACCCTTCTGACTTAGACCAAATGAGTCCCGACATACTTGAAAACAAGAGACAATCTCAATGTGTCCTTCCTGGTAAAATACCTTCATACATACCAAGTTTCCATCTCAGATTATGCAGCGTAAAAATCACTAATACACATTCTTGGGCAAAAAAAAAAAAAAAGCTTCATAATATTTATAACATTAAACAAAAATTAGGGTTGCACCGATACCGATATCGGTGCCAATACCGGCATTTGCGTGAGTACTCGTACTTGCGCAAATGCGCCCGATGCCAGCACCGATGCCCTGTGTCAGGGTCGGTGCTGCAGAGAGGGAGCCTGGGGAGCTGCTCACAATGCTCCCCGGTCACCTCTCTCCCTCCTGTAGCTTCGGATCGTTGCCACGGGTTACCATGGCAACGTTCCGACTTTGACCTCTGCCGGGGCTCGCGAGAGAACACATGAGCACCCGGCAGAGGAGGGTAATGCAGACAAAGGGGGATCAGTAGAGGCAAGATGGGGCATCAAGAGCGAGGGAAGAAAGAGGCAGAGAGGGGGGTCAAGAGAGAGAAAAAGAGGCAAAAAGGGACTAAGGGAGAAAAAAAAAAAAAAGAGGCAAAAGGAGGAAGGATCAGGAGACAAAAGGAGGGGGGCCAAGAAGAGGCAAAAGGAGGGGGAATCAGGAGGGAGAGAGAGGCAAAAGGGTGGGATCAAGAGTAAAGGAGGGGACAAAGGGGGATCAAAAGGGAGAGAAAAAGTCAAGGAGGGAGCTCAATAGGGGGAGAATGAAGTAAAAGGTGGGAATCAAGAGGGGGAGAAAGAGGCAAAAGGGGAGACTCAAGTGTCAAGAGGTGGTGTGTGTGTGTATGTATGTATATATATATGTGTGTGTGTGTGTGTGTATATATATATATATATATATATATATATATATATATATATATATATATATAATAGATAGACAGATATAATATATATGCTTTAGGTACTTGGAAAACTGGCAAATGACTGCAAAAAAAAAAGTATCGGTAATTGGTATCGATGAGTACTTGAAAAAAGTATCGGTACTCGTACTCGGTCTTAAAAAATTGGTATCGGTGCATCTCTAATATTTGCCTCCTGTATTTCTACAGCTAACACGGTACCAACTCTCATCTGAAAACAAATAGTGAATTGGTACAGAGGCTGCATGACATACAGGAGATTGGTTCACTTTAAAAATATTGCATACTATTGTGCTCCCAACTAAACGGCGCATTAACCATGTCGCTGTGATGTAAAGGGCTACATGAGAATCTCATGGTTAGTGCGCCTTTTAGTTGTGTGCAACATTTTTAAAGGATACCCAGGAGATTTAGGTGGTTATAACCCCAATGCATTTATAGGCGTTAGTGTTGCTTTAATGACAAGTTAATGTTTCAGCTCGGCACAATACTCCTTCATCAGGATCCAGCAACTTCTCAATGCATCAGGAATCGAGTAAGTGCATTTTCCTTTTTTACTATCCTAGTAATGTTACAAGGAGCCCTTTTGATTTTACAGCAGTTTTAATTTATTTGGTGTTCCCTTTACCCCATGCATAGCAATGAGTTGGAGACATCTGAAGCAACCAAGCGGTTAAATCTTCCGTAGTGTTAAATGCACGCAGTACGGATTTAAGAGGTGGGTGAGCACATTCAGAGGTATATTTGCTTGATGAGCAGTCTCTTCCACTGGACGTTGTATACAGAACCTAATCTCTCTACCTCCTCCCCTCCCCCTTATGTCCAGTCTTCACCATTTGCTGACTCCCCAGGGTATAAATACACTGCTTGGCATCATCACAGACAGAGAAACAAGGATCTGTGCCTAATATAGAGGGGAGTGTGTATGTGTGTGTATCATTTGTGGACAAACTGACTGTATCAGGGGCAAACAACAATCCTGTCAATTTAAAGGATCAGTAAAGATTTATTATGGAAAAATAACCATATTTTAGGGCTGTTCCTGCTAAGTAAAACAAGGGCACTTCCAATGCTCAGAGTTGCTTTTTTCAGAAATTATAACCATTCAAACTTTTACTGTGAGATGTCAGTATCACATTTTAGAGAGAATTGTAGCCAGCGGCTCACCTCTCCCGTAGAAATGCAGTAAAAGCGATGTCTGAATACCTGATGGCACTGTTAATATAAGTAAATTAACAAAAAAAAATAATTTTTAGCTGGATTAACTTAAAGCTGAACTTTCACATGTTAATAAGTCGCCATTCAGTCATTAAGCATATGGCAACTAGCTTGAAAATACGTGACTTACCTATAAAAAGTGGCAGATTCTAACAAAATCTTTGGAGACTTACGGCCAGGTTAGTGCAGTCTCCGCGCCTGCGCCGTCAGTCCCTTCCGGTTACCATGTGGCATACTGCAGTGCTTTACATGAGACCGGGACTGACGGTGCAGGTGCGCAGACAAATTGTCTGTGCTGTTACCTGGCTTCCAGTCTCCATACGGTAACGATTTCTTTAGAATCTGCCACTTTTTATAGGTAAGACATGTATTTTCAATCTAGTCGCCATATGCTTAATGATTGAATGGCGACTTATTAATATATGAAAGTTCTGCTTTAAGAACAAATGCATCTCTTAGCAGTGAGAATAGCCTTGTTATAATCAGCCCCCAAAAACATACAATGTGTTTTTGTTCATAATAAAAAGTTGTTTTTCCTTTAATGGGTTTTTTTAACCGCCTCAAATGCTAGTGTGTTGTCCAAATCATTGCTTTAAATCAATGGGAATTTGCCTAACTGCAGGGCATTTGGGTTCTTACGAGTATCAGTCCACTTTGTCTTTATACTTGTGGCCCAATTAAAGGGATAGTAATACTTCGTTTTATCTTTATTTTATTTTGTAGGCATTAAAAAACATGAAGAACGATATAAGTCTTATCTCTCAAACCTTTATGGTTTGAGAGATATTCACAACCAAAATTTCCCCTCCCGCCCCTTTTACCTAGTGTAAGCCATCTCTTCTCAGATGTGGAATCCAGTCCATAGACCAGACAGATAACAGAAGGGGACAGTCTTCTTCCTATGAGAACAATGAAAGCCCTGCCCTCCTTGACAAGTTTTTCAGGTTTTTCCCTTATCTTAATTGAAGATTGTCCCTCTCTGCAGTCTACCTGGGCACCTCCCTTCTGATCTGGCTGAACAGTGTTACATCAGTAAAAGGGGTGGGAGGGGGATACTTTGTCATTGAATTACTCTTGAACTACAACTCTGACAGAATTTAAATAACACTCTCCAAAGTCCAAATACTATGATGATTAATTAGAGCTGCTTTTATTATGAAACTTTACTATCCCTTTAATGTAATAATTTGAGTGTCAGAGCGGTATTATGTTGGCTGCCCTCTTGAACAGTTCTGTGGTCAAGTGCGATTCAGAATTAATTCAGAAGCAAAACAGGTCAATGTCACTTTATTTACATCTTTTTAAATACATTGGTTTTTTTATGTTTGTTTGTTTGTTTTTTCCGAAGCAAACCCCCATTTTTTACCGATTTCCCGGCCACAGACTGGATCTTACATTTTCTCTGTCAAAGCGGATCAGAAGTTCAGTGAGCATTGTGATAGGCATACAGAGGATTAGCCTGGCTCACACATGGTTAATACAGTGGATTGGCAAGGATATCAGAAAGAAGGTACAAGATGAAATGTGCAGAACTTTACAGGAGGGGATTGAGACGGAGGGAACCTATACAAAGGGTGAAGATGACTCATACATGGGCATATATCAGTCTTTACAGAATACTAATACCTCCAAATAATACCCCCCAATTATCTTAATCTGCGCAGGCAACCCTAATGACCTGTCTTAATGTATTTTATGTAAATAGGCTTCCCAAAATGAATCTGTAAATAGTACTTATCGTTTCCATGATTGTTCATTAGGACCCAAGGACCCCAGTCTCCTCCCACTGAAATGTTCTTTGGAAGGAAGATATCAGTGGAAAGAGTTTGAGGTCCTTCAGTCCTGTCTCTGTGGGCATGGTCTCTAACACTAATTAAAGATTAGTTTTGGGGAACCGATCTCAGCAGAATTGATTCATAGTGGCCATTAGGATTTAAAGGAGTAAGCCTGTATGAAAAATAAAACATATGGTAGTTATTTTCCAGCTCAGTAAAACAAGGGTCTTCCCACCGCGGAGAGATGAGTTGTACCAGAGTTAGTACAGTTTTTATTCTATATTAACAGTGCCACCTGGTGTTCAGACAGTTATACTATTGTATTTTATGAAAGAGGTGAGTCACCTGATTTTAATTCTCCATAGAACGTGATAGTAACTGCTCCACCACTTCGTGACAGTCTGAACTGTTAAAACCCTTGCAGAAAGTAACTTTGTTATAAAACTTTACTGAACCTGTAAGGTAAGCGGGGAATAATTATTGGAGGGTTTTAGTGTTCCTTTACCGATGTACTAAAATTATCCTTATTTGCGGCTTAGCTTGAGTGTCATCCATTTATTTGCACTTCATACATTGCTTTCTCATTGTCCTGTATTTGTACAGCTGGTAGCTCGTGAAGACCAGGGATGACACTACCACTGCTCTAGGCCCTACTTCGCTTCAATCCTCATGACCAAAATCAAACAGACTACAATGAAGTTGATGGTCATCCCAGTAGGAAAAACACATAAGTGTTACGTAGAAGTTCGAAAAGTCTTAAAAGTAGAGGAAAGACCCAGTCACTTTATCTGGAGGAGACCTCCCTTTGGTGAAAGGGGTACGAGGATAGGAACACTCCCTCCTCACGCATCATGTGGTCAGTTTTTCAGATGGAGAAGGGATATTAGGATAGGAGATGATAAGAAAACTCCCTCCTGATGCATTCTATGACCCATACGGTCACTTAATCAGATGGAGAATACCCCCTCTGTCTAAAGGATCATTAGCCCTCCCTCCTTGTGCGTTTCATGATCCAAATTGTCACTACATCAGAAGGAGACTAGCGCTTATTCAGAAGGGACAGGAACCCTCTTTTGTGATGCATTTCATGACCTGTTTGGTCAATTCTTCTGCAAAAGCACGCTTGTGGCTAAGGGCTCACCCCACCACACACACACCCAGTGAATTTTATCACCCAGTGGTAACTTCTTTAGGAGAAGATATTCTTTGGCAAAGGAGACCGGAACCCTTCCTCCTGACTCATTTCATAACCTGACTGGTCACATTTCAGTTGCATTTTGTGAGCCCATATGTTGCTTGAGTAAACTAAATATTTTGTGACCCATTTGATTAATTTATTAAATCAGGCCCCCTCTAATGAAATACCCAAAGATTTCCTGTGCCTCTGGCCGGAGGATCTGTACTCTACTTGACTTTTCTGACTTTTATGTAACATTAAATGTTTTTTTATGTCATACATTTGCACCGTGAATGTAGCAATTGCACCCGTCATTGCTAGTGGTGTTGGTACCCCCTTGATTTTTACACACAGGATGCAGAATAAGACTGTCATATTATGAAATCACAGTTTCACATAAGATAAGACTTTGGGGGAGATATATTACACTGTAATGGTGCAAACCTCATATATTTGGCATAATTGCAAAATAAACCTAAAAGTAGTGTCAGCATGTCCCTTAATTCCACTTAGACCCTTGGATTCTAGAAAGGTAACCAGTTCATTGCAAAGGAACGAGCTGAAGACACCGCTAGCATCAAAAGGTTAACAAAAGCCCCTGATAGACTGTATATGATGTGGCCAAAACAAAGAAGCAAGTTTAGTGTATTCCCTTTTAACCCTTTAAAGACCAAAGTGGTGAGCAATGCATAACAAAGGAATGTTTTGCACATCCCTTTGGTCCTTAAAGTGTTAAACATTGTTTTTCCTTAACCCTTTGAGTGGTAGGTCTCAAACTCGTTGCTTTGCAATGCATTGGAAACCTCTAGCATTCAATGGGTTAAAGGCTTAGTAAACTTTTATTATGAAGGGCCTGTCCTACTGTATAAAAGAAGGGTACTCCCTTTCATTCCATAGTTAATGCACCTTTAGTTGACTTTCTTTTATACTAAATTGTTGGCAACAGTGCAACCTAGTGTCCAGTCAGTTAATCTGTCACATTCTATGGGAGAGGTGAGGTGAATTTGATAATAACAGGGCCACCACTTTGAGAACATTTGAAATGTAATAACTATTGAATTAAGCATCTCCCTGCAGCAAGGGTACCAATCTTTTACTCAGGAGGAAACAATCTACAAAATATATATATTTTTTTCTCCATTCTGTAATATTACTAATCACTTAACACAAGAAGAGAAAAATACTGTGTATTCTTTGTGCTTTGCTTAAACTCTGTATAAAATGAACCTGGCCAGTACTGATAATGGCTGACCACATTTTAACCTTTGGCCACAACATATACCAATTCACACAAATTACAGAGCATTATGTATATGACAGCAGAGAACAGGCCCTATAAAAATAGGGGATGGGTAGAACATAGACGCCTCTACAAGAGGGTTGACATCAAATAGGGGGTCGGACTGGTTACACCTTCTTCTGCTTGCGACCTGTCGGACATCAGAGACAGGGAAAGATTAATTAGGGTTCCTAGAAGGGGCAGCCCCTCTCCCTAAAACCGCTTAATAACAAATCTCCCACTTAAACTAATCTGAGCAGAGACTCCTAACGGTGACTATGAATCATTTGTATGTGGATTGGTTCTCCAAAATTAACTTGTAATTGATACAGGCTATCATGTCCAGGGAGACAGACATGATTCTATGCTACAGGACTTCAAACGTCTCCCGTTGAAGACCTCTTAAGAGAATGGAGTCCTGGAGTCTGGCAACAAAGAATCATGTCCACCTCCAATACCAATCAAAGGTTATTTGTCGGTGACCATCCACACAGAATTGACTTGGACCATGCATTCCGCACCCTTTGGCACTTAACTGGTTAGGGTAATTGGAGGGTTACTTTTAGGAGGTGTTAGTGATCCCTTAACCCTTCCCAATGTGTTGCCAACCCCTCTGATCCTCAAGTATTTAAAGGAACAGTAAACTTTTTTTATGAAAACACGTATTTTATAGAGCATTTCCTGCTGAATAAAACAAGGTCACTCCGACTGCTGTCAGATGTTTTATTCAAAAATTATAGCAGTTTAAATAATCATGAAGTGAATTTACTGTGTTTACTTCCTGATAGTTCTAACTGACAGGAAGTGAATTTACTGTGTTTACTTCCTGATAGTTCTAACTGACAGGAAGTGACTCAGCAGTTTCTATCACATTCTGTGGAGAACTGTATGTCACTGACTTTCCTCTCCATTAGAATCTAACAGGAACTCTAATTAGAATTTGACCACTAGAGGGCACTGCTAATGTAAAAAAAAACGTGTTTAAACTGCAATAACTCTGGAAATATAAATCTCTCCGCAGAGGGAGTACTCTTATTTTACTCAATAGGAAAATCCCTACAATATATATTTTTTTCATAAAAAAAAGTTTACTGCTCCTTTAAAAGGGGTTAAGAACAAAAGAACTCCACATACAGAACACATAGCCAGCAGGGAGCCGATGTTAGGTACTTACGGATTTCCAGGTTCTTTGTGATGGCGTTGGCAGCTCGGGCCCTTGGTCCCTGCTGTGTAAAGTGGTACCCAAAACGTATAATAGAAGGACAGTTCTCCAGCATAGAAGCCATCTCCATTTCTACAGAGTCACCCAGGTTCTGATGCTAGGGGAAGAGAGAACACAGAGTGGATTTTGCAGGAGGGCCAATCATATCTAATGTTTGGGGCACAAGCTGTAGCCAAAACTTTACATTAGGGATGGGCATACTGAGGCCATCCAGCTTTTCAGGACTACAATTCCCATCACCCCCTGCCAGCAACAGCTATAAACAGAGAAATTTGCCCCAGGGCAGACTACAACCAGAGACCCATTCAACTCAAAGGGCCATGTGTATATGTTTAACCCTCAAAGGGATAGTAACACATGTAATATGTACAAAATAGATAATTTATGGTTTATCCTCCTGATTAAAGCAAGGGTTTCTACCACAGCTGAGAAGTGTTTTATTCAAAAGTTTAATTTTTAGGTGCAGTATCTGATTGGCCTGAAATTGTACAGTGGCACTGTTGCTACACCATCCTATGGACAGCTCTGGTCATCTGACTGTAAATCTCCATAGGATGGTGTAACGACAGCGCCACTGTAACATTTCACAATCCTTACTGAAAAACCTCAGGCCTCTGAGATACTGTATCTAAAAACCAAGTATGAGCTGCAATACATTTTGAATGAAACACCTCTCAGCAGTGGGAGTTCCCTTGTTTTACTCCGGAGGATAAATCACAAAATATATATATATAAAACGTTCTCTCTCTCAAATCATGAAGATTGGAGAAATAGGAATGGCATCGATTGGTTTCTTTTTTAAAGGGATAGTAATACTTCGTTTTATCTTTATTTTATTTTGTAGGCATTAAAAAAACATGAAGAACGATATAAGTCTTATCTCTCAAACCTTTATGGTTTGAGAGATATTCACAAGCAAAGTTTCCCCTCCCGCCCCTTTTACCTAGTGTAAGCCATCTCTTCTCAGATGTGAATCTGGTTGTAAGACCAGACAGATAACAGCAGGGGACAATCTTCTTCCTATGAGAACAATGAAAGCCCTGCCCCCCTTGACAAGTTTTTCAGCTTTTTCCCTTATCTTAATTGAAGATTGTCCCTCTCTGCAGTCTACCTGGGCACCTCCCTTCTGATCTGGCTGAACAGGGGGGGGGATACTTTGCCTGTGAATATCTCTTAAACCATAAAGGTTTGAGAGATAAGACTTATATCGTTCTTCATGTTTTTTTAATGCCTACAAAATAAAATAAAGATAAAATGAATTATTACTATCCCTTTAATTTTTAATTCTCTACAATATTACTTTTTACTTACATTTAGAATTACCATCCCTTTAAGTGTTACTATCCCATTAAGGATGTGAGAGATGCGGAATGCTTTCCGCACCTGTCTGGTCCTTAAGGGTTAAAGGGATAGAATCATGTAATATGAGGAAAAAAATGTGTATTGCACAATTTATCCTGCTTCGTTAAACAAGGGTACGATGTTCAAACGTTATTGTTGCTTTTCTTTGAAGTGGGGTGCATTACTTCAGTGTCCTGAAATGTTATGGTGGCGCTGTTGCTACAGCTTTTAAACCTTTTGAGAGCCTGAGTGGTACAATGTGTTGCGTACCCCACTGGCACTCAAAGGGTTAAGGACAGCTGTTGTAGCAAGACGCTGCTTTAAATTGTCAGGCCATGCAGGTACCGCGCCTAGAAATTGCAAACTGAGCTGCGAAAACTTTCGAATAGAACATTTCTCATTAGTGGGGGTTCAGTGTTTTTTTTTTATTATTTTTTTTTATTTTTACATATTAAGCACCACTATCCATATAAGGATAAAAGAGGAGCAATTTTCAGGCAAACCAATTGCACCATAAAGGATGGGAAAAGTCCCATTGATATTAACCTCTTGTAGGCCTGAGAGGCCTGTGTCACGTTGCTCTGCAATGCATTGGACACTTGTCTAACATTCATAAAAACCCCATTGAAAATAAAGGCTCATTTGTGGGTCTTATGGTGCCGCAGATCCGACCCATAATTCCTCTGCTTAATGCATATACCCTGCAGAATTAACCCTTTGAGTGCCAGAGGGGTACGCAATGCACTCAACGGGTTAAAAGCTGACTTCTTGTCTCGGCACATGTGCCCCTGTTGCACCGTGCCGATTTTGTCTGGCAGGGCGTTAGACATATACACAAGCCGTGATGGCTTACAAGAGGTTCTGTGTCAGCTGGGCTCTAAGTTCCCCTAGCTGCATTTCCAGCCCTGTCTGTATACACAGTGGATGTGTACGGGGCTAAGCCTGTGGCTATTTACTAAGCAACAAAAATAATTTTCATAATTCTGCACGCTGAAACAGCAGCGGGAAAATCTCAGATGTACTAAAAAGTGAAGAAGACTTTCTCCAGGTGTAAAAATCTGATAATATGTTATCCTGGAGTTATGTCCCAGGTGGAAACCATCAATAGGCAAAAGGCCTTCACGTGATCCCCTTAGTAAACTATGTGGTAGAATTTGTTTCAGAAAGGTGTGACCATACCTAGCAGCCTTCTTGTCCCCAGCCCCCGAAGTACCAGGAAGGGCTGGGTGTGTAGGTGGAGCTTAACCAGGTTTGGCATGATTGGCAGGAGTGAAGGTAGGGTTTGCTCTGAACACGAGCAAGACAGGGTTAACTGGTACTCTCAAAGCCAGATAATCAACCTCTGTTCTGGAGTGTGAAAACTAGAACCTCTGGTCCAGTCTGGAGAGTCCCCAAGTTTGGATTTCACCCAAGCTCTATGTAACAGGCAAATGTAGGGCTGGATTTTCATCTCTAGCAACTTAAGCAAGGCATCCTTGGTGCACTTAGCCCCACCCGTGGTCACACCCCAGTCGCTTGTTTGGACACGCCCCAGCTCCATCCACTGATGCTTGGCACAGAAAATACTATAAGCCAATAATATAAAAGTGCAGAGATTTAATAGCACAGCAAGGGGAAGATTTGGCCAGGAACAGATCTAATCAGCATACTGTGTAGGGAATTGGCATAAAGTGTCCGGCTGTGGCACCAAAGGTTCATTTCTCAAGAATGTGCAAGATATTTCTCAAGACGGTACAAGATACAGAATGATATGAGTTTGCTGTAATATAAACTAAACTTATCTTAGGTGATGGCAGTAATGATCAGACGCATTGCTGGATTTCCAACCCAGGTGCTCCTAAGCAAGGCAATATAGGTGCCCTTAGCGCCACCCGTAAACACACCCCATTCCTCACATGCTTCACCCCCAGTCCTACCCACTATTTCCTGGCACAGAAAATACCATTGACCTATAACGAGCATGTAATAGCATGTAAAGGGGTATACAACTGGTGTAGGGACATTGAGATTTCGTTGAACCTTCCAGAACGTGGGTGTGGCCAGCTCTATCTCTAGACAGTTGCCTACGTTGCCTGTTAGTATATCTGGCCCTGATCGGACATTACCTGGTTGTCCACCTTGAGTTCGGTCAGAGTAGTGTTGCTTTTCATGGCCTGGATCACGGACATCATGCCCACGCTGGAGATGAAGTTGGACTCGATGTTTAGGCTCTGGAGAGTCTTGTTCTCCTTCAGCATTTCTGCTACTGCCTGGGGGCACAGAGACAGCACGGATGGAAAGTGACGCACTGTAACAACCACACCTTGTCTTAATGTGAACTGACTGCAATGTATCACTGCACAAAGTATCACTTTCCATTAATAACATACTTCATAGTGGTGGGAAACATAAAGCCCCATCATCCTCAGCCCACCTCCAGCTGTTTTTGGACTACAATTCTCACCATCTTTAGTCAGCCTGCAACCATTTTTGTTCTTCAGTTCCCATCATCCTCAGATGTCTTTCAGCTACTTTTGAAGTACACTTCTCATCCTCACTTGCCTCTGCAAGTTTGTGGACTACAGCTCCCATCATCCCCGGACAGGCTCCGCCTATTTGTGGATGATACATTGCCTACCCCTCTGGCACTCAAAGGGTTAAGAGGCTGCTACCTCACTGCTCCACGTGATGCAGTCTTGCAGCACCTCACTCACACAATGCAGTCATGTGCAGTAGAGACTGCCCGAACGCATCATGACTGCATCATGACAAACATACTAGCAAATTATTATATATGAGATTAATATATATATATATATATATATATATATATATATATATATATATAAAATCATAGGATAGTACATACAGGCTGGTTTTGGGTTAGCGCTTGTACCTTCAGTGAATAATGGACTGAGTGCTCTAGCAAAAATTATGCAAAATCATAGATAAGCTAGCACTCACAGGACTTACTTAAAATCAAGTTTATTGCATTAACGTTTTGGCTCAGTAAGAAACTTTATCAAGACATACAAATATATATATAGATAGATAGATAGATATAGATATATCTTTTTTGTTTGTTTTTTTACTATGCTTCTCTGAAATGGACTTACATAGGCCACTGGGTCATTGCTGCGAGTGGCCACTAAACTGAGCTTCTTGACGTGAGTGTTGGATTTCATGGCCTGGCAAATCTCCTTTAGCGTAGGGATAGGAATGTCCTAGAGAGAAAGATCAGATGATAGTGGAGTTAGAGGGCGTAATACAGACTTATGATCAGTAGAGGGAGAACTGAGCCTTACTTCCTGACATCAAAACAGGCACTGCATTGCCATTTTCTTGTGGTGTAAGCATGCTGCAAGCTCATTTAACAGTTATTGCAATGCATTCACTGTACCGGGGTTTTATTTATATCTACAGATTGAGTTATATGTGCTTTATTTATCAAGCCAAAGAGAAGACATTTTGGAGCAAACCAGCTATAACGTAATCGGGAAATGAAAATCCCTGTCGATTTCAACTGGGCTTTTAACCCACTGAATGCTAGAGAGGTCTCCAATGCATTGCCAGGTTTAATCAAGAGGTTAAAATCCCCATTTAAATCACTGGAAATTTTCATAATGTTAATTTCAAGACATGGTGTGTTGGTTTGCTCCAGAATTGTTCTTTAAAAGAGAAGTACATTTTTTAATGAAAATATATATATATTGTAGGGCATTTCCTGTTAAGTAAAATATGTGTACTCCTACTGCTGATAGATGCATATTTCCAGTTATTACTGTTTAAACCTGTTTTTTTTTTTACATTAGCAATGCCCTCTAGTGGTCAAATTCCAAACAGTTATTCTGTTACATTCTAATGGAGAAGAAAGTCAGTGACATACAGTTCCTTAGAATGTAACAGAAACTGCTGAGTCACTTCCTGTCAGTTAGAACAATCAGGAAGTAACCGCACAGTAAATTCACTTCCTGTTTATTTGACCTGTTATAAAGTTTGAATAAAACAACTGACAGTAGTGAGAGTACCTTTGTTTTACTCAGCTTGAAAAGCTCTATAACATATAGGTTTTCATGAAAGAAGGTTTACTGCTCCTTTAGCAAGATGAATAAGTCCCTGTATGTAACTAACATTACATATACATGGTTATGATGCACAGCTTGGGACTTGGCAGCCGTTTCCTTGTAGCCTAACACATGACACTATGGGCAGTTCTCCCTCTAGTGTTCAGAAGTCTGTGCACAGTGTACAACACAATAAAAAGGAAGTCGTACGGTACTAGATATCGCCATATGGTCAGAGTCAAAATTGGGTCAGTTCTGGACCATCTATACACCAGAGGCTGGGAATGTGGAAGTTGTATCCAACAGCGGGACGTCAGTCAATTGACTACCCTTGTTCTGCACCATTGTGAGCGTGTAAAAATTCCCATGTGGGGCTTTTATCTCCTTGAATGCTAGAGAAATCTCCAGTACATTGATTCATGTATAGGAAAATTCTTTGCCATTTAAGAGGCTAAAAAACCCCAATTAGTATTTCTATTTATTGCCAATGGTGCCTAAGTTGGTTTGCCCCAGAATCTCACTAGTTTTGCATTTTAAATATTGTCCATAGCATTGAAGTCCATTCCCCTCTCACCTTGATATTATTCAGATTAACCTCTTCCAGATCTGCTGCGTTGCTCTTGATCTTTTGCAGCGTCTCCTCCACATTGGTGGGGTTTGGTGGTTCATCTGGGACTGGCTTGTATTTGTCTGGCTGAACCACACCTGCAGGGAACGATACACACGCACAGAGGGGCTGTGATTGCACTATAGTCACACAAACACATCTTCCAGCTGAGTATGTCATGGCTAAAAAATACGACCCTTGTAATGGATCACTAAACTTTCAGTATGAAAATAAGCTTAAACTGTAGGGAAATCCCACTAGTTTGAGAACTTTCATTGCAAATTTACCACAGATAAAACTGTTGGGTTTTTGTATATTATGTTATCAGCCTTGCCACCTAGTGTCCAGGCAGTGTTTCTATTACACTACATGGGAGAGTTGAGCCACAGACTACAGTTCTCCATAGAACGTGATAATAAAAGAACCTGAAATCCTTGGCATTATGAACTTTAAATAGGTCTTGACTGAAGCATTTTCGAGCCGTGGAAGTACCCTTCAGCAAGAAAAATTAAAATATAGAGGGGGCGGGGTTGTTGGTTTTTTTTTTTTTAACTTCGTAAAAAACTCTACTGCTTTTTCAATGAATGAGTGTACCTGAAATGCACTGAGGAGTCTTGTTTCTGTGGGCCACACTTTGTGTTACAGTTAATTCATTTGTGTGTGTCTATGTCTGTGTCTCAGATATGCAGGGAGATGTGCCATTCAAAGGATATTACAGCTCAAACTTTTTTTTTCTTTATCAGCATTATTTTGTTGTTGTTTAACTGAATGACCACGGGAGTCCGCACACATTTTTCCAAGGGGGGGAGCCAGAATATATCCCCCAGGCCAACCTGCCTAGACCTTATGTTTATCCCGGTAGGGGGGAGCAAGTGCCCACCTCTTGCCCCATCACCTGTCAAGGTCGCCCATGTGAACAACTGTTTTTTTGTTATGCTGATCAGGTAGCATTCATGCTATCGCTGTCTATAGAGAGCTTCAGTCTAAGAGCGTTAGATTGCCTTCTGGACTTCAGATGATGCAATTGATAACATTTTCATTAAAATATATACTCACTCACACACACACACACACACACTCTCTCTCTCTCTCTCTCTCTCTCTCTCTCTCTCTCTCTCTCTCTCTCTCTCTCTCTCTCTCTCTCTCTCTCTCTCTCTCTCTCTCTCTATACACACACACACACATCCCTGTATGATGCCTCTTTCAAATTTTGCCAAAATGTGCATAATTTTTTTTTTTAATCATTCCTGTGAAAAATTCTGATCATGGCCCCAGTTGATCAATAATGCCCACTACCTCCTGCCTGTGTTCAGTCGTACTGTAAATGCATTTCCTTTCCAGGAAACCTTGTGCATCTTTTTGCTGCTAGCTGCTTATACTGAAACAACCAGCTGGGGAGTTGTAGTCCCCAGCACGGGATGATGGGAAATGTAGTTTCCAACAGTTTGAGGCACAAACATTGACTACCTCCTGGCACAGTGAATTACATTTTTCCTTTGTGTTCTCAGCAGTTATTTATTTATTTTTTGTCTTAAGCTAGTAGTACTCAAGCCATCAACACCGTGTCATTATCAGTATTTGCCATATCTCAGCTTTGGTCTCAACATGTCCACACACCCTAGTTCTGTGCATAGTCACGCGCACAACATGTTATTTGACTTACTGTTGATGCCCTCCTTGTTGATAATGATTCCAGTTGTAATTGCATCATAGTACTGTTTGTTGCTCATTAGCGTGTACATCCCCAGGATGGCTGCCAGAGAGAAAAAAAAAACAGCAAAAAATAAATCTACCGCACTCCGGTTGTCCAAACCCACACAGGACCACAGATAACATAGAGAACATCGCACTTCCCAGAATTCTGTTTGTTACACTTCTCCACTGCATGAAAAAAAGGGTAACATTAGAAAAACAAAACAAAAAAAGCAGATATTTGGAAATGTTTTATTAACCCTTTGAAGCTCAGAGCCTCTGGTCTTTTAAGGCTTAAAAAAAATGAAGGGTCTTATTTTTATTGACAAGGTGGAATAATTTTGCAGAAAACCAAATGACCACAGGGAACAAATGTCCATTCTTATTGATTTAACCCCTCTGAGTGCCAGAGTGGTATGCATTGCATTGCGTACGCCTCTGGCACTCAAAGGGTTACATTGGAATTTAGAACCTCTTGAGTGCTAGAGACGTTTCCAATGAATTGAGAACTCTCTAGCATTCAAGCATTTAAAAGCCGCATTTAAAGGAGCAGTAAACTTTTTTTTATGAAAACACGTATTTTATAGAGCATTTCCTGCTGAATAAAACAAGGTCACTCCCATCACTGTCATGTGTTTTAATCAAAATTTATAACAGTTCAAATAATCACAAAGTGAATTTACTGTGTTTACTTCCTGATAGTTCTAACTGACAGGAAGTGAATTTACTGTGTTTACTTCCAGATTGTTCTAACTGACAGGAAGTGAATTTACTGTGTTTACTTCCTGATTGTTCTAACTGACAGGAAGTGAATTTACTGTGTTTACTTCCTGATAGTTCTAACTGACAGGAAGTGACTCAGCAGTCTCTATCACATTCTATAGAGAACTGTATGTCTCTGACTTTTCTGACTTTCCTCTCCATTATAATCTAACAGGAAATCTAATTAGAATTTGACCACTAGAGGGCACTGCTAATGTAAAAAAACATGGGTTTAAATGGTAATAGCTCTGGAAATATAAATCTCTCCTCAGTGGGAGTACCCTTATTTTACTCAATAGGAAAATCCCTACAATATATATTTTTTCATAGAAAAGTTTACTGCTCCTTTAAATCTGTTTTCATTTTTCTTTGTCCTCTGTAACACATCTGGGTTGCCCCATAATTACTCCAGTTTCCATTTAAACACAGTGCCCTAAGACATTTGCACTCTATTGCCTCCCTACTGGGTAGTTGGTTTGCTCCATAATTATACCATTTTCTTCTGGACAAAAGTCCTTTTTTTACCTTCACTTTTTTTTTTTTTTAAAAATGCTTACGCCATAAAGCATAATGACACTGAATGAGTGAAAGCTGACAGTATTATCAGTTTTTTTTTTTTTCTTCATCAGAAAATGGCAGAATGGAACATTATGTGAAAACACTGGATATAAACATGATATTTTTACATATCTATTAAAATCAAAATGTTGACACTAATTTTTGGAATTAAGATTAGAGTTAAAGGGGCAGTAATGGGTTTATTTAACTCTAGGCAGTTAGCAACCAAATATGTGAATCGAGTTCCCAAAGCCTGAAACTCTTTCCTGATTTCCGTGGCCATATGATGTCAGTATTACACTCTGGGCTTCTGGGAGATTACTGATCTCTCAATTGAAGCCCACTTCCTGTAAATTCACAGAGACTGGGCTTCAATAAAGAGGAGTGTGATGTTGCGTTCAAGAAAAGTGACAAAGTTCAAACTGCAAGCTATATCAGATATAACGTGCAAAAAAAATGCACTCATTGCGAAGTGTGAATATACGCATCTGTTACACCTAAAGGGTCAGAGAAAGGTGAGAATTAAGAGTGGTGTCAGGGTTCATTAGGATGTTTTACCCGTCCTAACTAATCCCATTGCATATCGCCACTTCCTGTGGCTTCATCAGTGACGTGGAGGGAAGCACTAACATCACCCAGCTCTGCAGATTGCTGTGCCCTTCTAAGAACATGGTCTGAGGTCTACATACCTCCCAAGTGTCCCTCTTTGAGACCCAAATCCCTCTGTCCCTCTTTTCTACTCTGATGTCCCTCTTTTTAGGAGATCAGACTATGCGGTGTGTATATAATTGTATCACATTGCTCCAGAGCAATAAAACTCATACATGATTAGTTAATCTTTTGTATATGTGTTTGTAAATGAATTTGTGTAAATAAAATACTTTGTTCTTGCTCTATGTCCTATATTCAGTTACACAAAGAGGTGTCAATGGGTCACAAATTAACCTAAAAATAATCAGTAATACCCCGCCCCCCAGACACGCCCCCAGAAACACCACCTAAAACACAAGTGTCCCTCTTTGGCCATGTCTGGAATCATGCTCTATCTGCTGAATTCCCTCAAATTAAACTGAATGCTCCTTATGCCTAATTCACATGGGCAACTTTGTTGCCGCAACGTAAGGTAGCCATTGAAAATTATTGTAGTTGTAAAAGTGTCTCTTGTGAACTTACCCTTAGAAAACAGTTTGTTATCTAATCTGTGAAATGTACTGTTGCAACAAAGTTTCCCATATGAACTAGTGTTAGTCCATGTTTGTAGTGTTTGCTTAGCGTTCCAGTCAAGTCAGTTCTTTTGGGGGGGGGTTATGCACTAAGTAGTGATAAAATGGTGATATCTCCTCCAGTGACATCACATCTCCAAGTCCTATGTTATTGTATGGACCCTATGATCTCTCTCACTGGAGAAATCTTAGTTCATAGGCTCCATAGAATAACATAGGACTTGGGGAAGTCATATCATTGGAGACGATATCTTGACGTTATCACCTCTTTATCACACCTTATTGCATCGCTCCCCTGTTGTTTGTTATTCTAAGACCTCAGCTGGTCTGTTGCCGGTCTAAAGATGCTCAGTCCTGTTAGAGAACGAAAACCTTCTGTGGCCTAAAAATCCTAATGGCCTCTATGAATTTTGCCCTTGTGCCTTTGTTAAACAAGTAACATCTTCATTCAGTCCTGCGTGTCAGGTCCATGGAGGTAGACATGACAGTTTCTGGCAGGACCACAGGACTTCAGACTCCTTGCACTGCACTTTAATGCCTTAAGGACCCATGGTGTGCCAGGACCATCATGGATTTCAGGGCTGTGCCAGGACAGTCATGGATTTCAGGGCTCCCCGCCGGCTGCAAGCCGTTTGGGGAGCACTGAACCAGATCGCAAGAAAAAAAAAAATCGCCTGTTGTCCTTAAGTGTCGATCGTGTGCGCACGTGGCCAGTCCTTAAGGGGTTAAGCACCAGTAATACTGGGGATGGTTTCCCCTTACGTACCACTCAGGCGACATTCGGCGCACAGGAACACGTGACTGGTCGTGTGTGCCGCCGTGCCAAACGGTGGTCTAATAGTGACTGGTCTCGTCTTTGATCTGTCAATTTCAGACCCTGCCAGTGCTCACAGCATTTCCGCAGGAGAGGTGAAAGCATAAAATATGTGATGTACAAGGACCGTCATCGGTCCTTTAGGCAAACACACCGGTGACATTACCAGTCCTTAAGGTGTTAAGGACCAGAGGTATGTGCTTTGCAATGCAATGTGCACTCCTCTGTTCTCTACAGGGTTATGTAGGCTGATGACTACTGCCCTCTGCCTGCTTCAGTTTGAAATTACTTCCAGCAGCTGTCATGGCCGCCTCCATGGACCCTGACATCCAGTACTGATTGAACAAAGGCACAAGGACAAAGAATAAATTTCTGTCCATAATCAGGTAATTGTGGAGGGTTATTATTAGGAGTTGTTAGCTGTCCTGGGACCCTTTGAGAGCCAGAGAGGTATCTGGCACTCAAAGGGTTAAAGACCTGGGAGGAGCTTCTCTAAGGTGTGATAAAGTGGAGATAACTTCTCCAGTTTATCTTTTGTCCAATTCTCCAGTTCCTATGTTATTCTATGGAGCCTTTCCAAGATCTTAGTGAATAGGCACTATAGAATAACCTAGGAACTGGAGAAGTGATAAACTGGAGAAGTCATCTCCACTTTATCTCCACGTTACCACATTTTTATCACCACTTAGTGAATCTTCCCCCCTGGTGTCAGTCCAAACACCCTCAGCGTTGTTTACAGCCACCACAGATATGGACCCTAAGACCTCAGCTCTTAGAACTCTGTCTGTTTCAGTCCCCACTCGATTTGCATCACTATTCATCACTAAATCCAATACCACCCCTACATGGCTGGCTGCCCACTGTATCCACTTCCTCAGGTACTGTTTTATTATTCTTACCTACTGCAAGGACTGTGTTCATTCCCTCCTCCGCAATCATTGCCTCTCTTCAGTGTTGTGTTCAGTTATTATTGAGCTGGTTGCCCCTGTACCCCAGCACCAGGCACACACACCCCTGTTTGTAATGATACCTGGGGGAGATGCACTAAGGGGTGATAAATGGAGGATAAAGAGGAGATGACTTCTACAGAGATATCACTTCTCCAATTCCTATGTTATTCTATGGAGACTATGCACTAAAATTTCTCAGTTGGTCTTAGTGCATAGACCCCATAGAATAACATATCACTGGAAAATGTATCTCCATTTTGTCACGCCTTAGTGCATCTCCCCCTGTTGTGTAGGTTATCTAGTGCTGCGCTATATCTTTTTAGTGAATGTTTGCTTTCCTTCAGTCTTGGCCACGATTGCTCAGCTAATCTACCCTGCCCCATTCTGTTCAGTCAAGAATACCTGTTTTATCTATATATGCTGTGCTCATTAACCTTTTGTTTGCCTTGCCAGGCTGATGATGTAAGCCCAGTGATCCTGTCTAGTGCTGTATTCCCGCTTACAAGACAGTAACCTTATACAAGCTTCGCTACAGTAGGTGCCATTAAAACTTTGAATTGTTTTGTCAGTGTCTAGTGTAGCCTAACTATTGCCTTGTACTCAAGCATCCCCCTGTTGCTGACCATGGATCCTGACCCCAGGTCCACTGATCTGTTCTTGACCACCCCTTTTTTTAACCCTTTGAATGCAGGAGAGGTGAACGATACATTACTTTTCAATGTGTTGTGCCCGAAATGGCTCATAGCATTTCTTTAAAGGGACAGTAATGTCCCATAAAAATAAACTGGAAAAAGCAGACCTGTAATTGACACTGTTTTATTGTCTGTAAATGGGCTGATAAAATGGATCAGCCCTTCTGAATAGTCACACAGTGGGTACTAATCTTAACACATTAAGAGTATTATCTCTGCCCAAATAATTAAATTATGTCAGTTTAGGACAGTCTGTCTACACATGCATTAACCATTTGCATGACAGTGGGGTATGCAGTACATTGCTTTGCACATCCCTCTAGCACTCAAAGGGTTAAAAATTGCAAATTTGTGATTCAATTTTAGGGATCTAACATGAAATAACTATATTTTACAGAGACAAGCTGGAAATACATGGTATATCAGATTATATAAACCAGTTTCATTTTTAGTTGTTAGTGTTCCTTTAAAGTCCCATTCATATGCCGAGAACTTTTATTTCTCCCCTATGTTGGAGTTTGTGTGCCCCATAATTACTGTTTAAGGGGAGATATAATTGCCATTTACACATATCTTACCAGTACAGGTTGATACAATGAACTCCATGGGGACCTACGTACATAAAGTCTCATAAAGCAAGGGGAAAAGGCACTTTCAACTAAAAGAGAGGCATGGATTTTTTACAGTAAGGTCAGTAAGTTGTTGGATTCTTTTTACAGATAATTTAGATGCTTACTAACTTAGAAGAATGTAGAGGATTAGGACAGTTGGTTTCAGTACAGATTCAGGGAAAATCCGACTTCCTTATGGAGTCAGGAAGGAATTATATTTTACCTGCTTGGGCGTAATTGGAAATGGTTTCCATGTTTTGGTTTATTTTTGCCTTCCCCTTGATAAACAAAGGTTGTTTTGTCGCTTTTCAGCCTCATCAAGTATGTTACAATACTGGCATACTGTAGAAAAGTGTCATTAAAATTGTTGCAGAGTGAAATAAAGATATGTATAAACCTTTAGCGACATTGTCACTATTGGCAAAATACAATAAAGCAAAGCATTCGCTATTTTTTGAAAGCCATAAATTTACGCGCTATTTGCGATTGTTCACGTTTTGATACAAGATACATACCAACACCTTGATGCTGAATGGCACATGCTCCTAAATTAATAGCAAAGTTAGCAAATGCCCCCAAATTAATGGTAAAATTATCAAATGCCCCTAAATTAATGGCATAATTAGCAAACCCCCCTAAATTAATGGCAAAGTTAATGAATGCACCTAAATGAACGGCAGACATATGAAAATGTGTGCTAATTACTTTGCTGAATTAAGCGCAATCGCTCAACCTCTCACAAAACAGAGGACATTCACAGAAAAAAAGAACGTTCGCAATTCAGTAACATTTTTGTGCTAATCATTTTGCCATCAAAAGTACACCATAAATAGCGACTGGACACGTTTCTTGAATTTCACCCTCTGTACTTTTTGGAAAAATGAAGTAGAAATGGGTTTGGTGCACATAATATAACTGTCGCAACATACGCATAAAGAAATTTGCTAATTGCATCAAAAGTAAAGGTTTTTTAGTTGTTATATTTTAACGCCACATGTAACCGATTCTTATTAGGAAGTGTATGAGATGTTAAGTGATAGGAAAATTTTTGTTGGAGCAGCAAAGAAAGAGGAGTGGCTTAGTTATGCCATGCCTTATATTATCTTTGCTCTTTTCTGATTGGTTATTTCTGTGTGATCATTGTGCTGCTATTGGAATTTTTCAGTAAAGAAAGAATGCAAAATATGAAGCCTCTTGTCATGTAAAATTTGCTGAAAAAAAATCATTAGAAAATGTACTCAGACCTATTTATAGACTTGACTTTATAAATATTACCTGTCGGTTTGAATTTTAGCAACAATACTTAAACGTACCACGAAGAATGATTTTTATACGTCCTTCCCTATGTTTCTTACTAGTAAGTCTTAACCCATTGGATGCATGAATTGGAGATCTTTCTAACTTGCAAGGGGTTAACGCTCCCCCTGCCCGCGAATCAGGTCCCCCCCTCACACAGTGCAAGAAAATGATTACTATGCCATTCTGCATCCTTCTGCAGGCAGAGGTAAGTGGATACTCTCTGTGCCTCTTGCTCTTGGGTCCCGATACTGAATATAGTAACAGTGAACAGGATCCAGCTGCTGCTTTGGGATCTGCTGACCACGTGGA
The DNA here is from genome assembly GCA_037306005.1 of Rhinophrynus dorsalis. Taxonomy (NCBI): domain Eukaryota; kingdom Metazoa; phylum Chordata; class Amphibia; order Anura; family Rhinophrynidae; genus Rhinophrynus; species Rhinophrynus dorsalis. The sequence goes on from CM074728.1 coordinate 12,920,927, forward strand.
ACTGCGAGGACTCGGGTATCAGACAGGACAGGAGGGCAGGCATCACAGAAAGAGCATGAAAAGGGCTTCACGGCACCATAATCATAATAATGATAGTATTTTAAATGTAATGTAAAGTATTTTGCCAGGAAAGATACATTGAGATTATCTCTCGTTTTCAAATATGTCCTGTTATATAGGTATTATTATCATTACACAATTACAATTACAGTTTGTTGGAGACCACTCTAGCATTCAATTGGTTAAAAGTCCAATTTAAATCAACAGGAATTTTTCATGCTACAGCTAGTTTGGCACAAAAATGTTCCAGTTTACATTAATGCCTACGGGCCTTATTTCTGACGCTAAATAGACACATTTCCGGAGCAAACCAACAGCACCATAGTGGAAATTAAGAATTATGTTCATTCACATTGATTTTAAAGGTGTTTTTAACCCCTTGAATGGTAGAGAGTTCTCGCAATGCGTAGGAGAACTCTCTAGCTTTCAAAAGGTCAAACATATCATTTAATCATTTAAAGGGATAGTAATGGTTTCAGTGAAGTAGATCGCCGAGTCTTCTTTATTGTAAATATAACACATTCCGCTATATTTAGTCATGTACTTTTGTGAAGTTCATCTTCAGTAAGCAAAGGGAAATCCCGTCCTCCTTCGTCAATGGGGCAGGATTTCCCTTTTACTTACTTACTGACTGAGGGTTGTCCCTCGCTGCATCCGTCCGGTCCTGGGACCAGATTGCAGATTCAGTGGGAGACGGCCCACTGAAGGGGGACCTGAAGGGGGATCCTTCTATATGTAATGTCTTGAGAACAACGTAAAGGCAAGTTACTAAATATAGTACAATCTGTTAGATTTACAGTAAAGAAGGTTCGGCGATCTACTTCAATGAAACCATTACTATCCATTTAAATCAATGGGAATGAACACACACACACACCACCAGCCCCCCCCCCCCCCCATATGGTATAATTAGTTTGCACCAGAATCGCGCCTCTTCAGCCTGAGGAATAAGGCCCTATAGCTTTATTCCTAGAAACTAGAAGAGCCCAGATCCAGTCCCCAGGATATCTCCACTTGATCACGTGATTTAGGTTCATATTCAGAAATGGATCAATTCCAATGCAAACCAGATGTACCAAATATGTGACAAATACAAATGAACCTTGATTTAAATGGGGCCTCCAATCACGGCCTTACTGTAAACATATCCCTGCCTTTGTTTTACCGTGTCGTTCCACCAGTCTTAGTGGGTGATCACTTGTTTTGTTCTTTCACAGCTCTTTAACCCCTTAGTGACCAGCCGCTACTCACGTGGCCGTCACTCAACGTCCAGGGAACATTTTTTTTTTTTTGTAATTGATTCCAGAATCCCCAAATGGCGTGCAGCCGCTTGGGGATCCAGATTTCCTGGACGTACATGTATGTCCTTGGTCCTTTCGGGGCATCCACCTTGGAAGTACATGTACGCCCATTGTCGTTAAGGGGTTAAAGGGATAGTAATACTTTGTTTTAACTTTATTTTATTTTGTAGGCATTAAAAAAACATGAAGAATGATATAAGTCTTATCTCTCAAACCTTTATGGTGTAAGAGATATTCACAAACAAAGTATCCCCCCCCCCCCCTGTTCAACCAGATCAGAAGGGAGGTGCCCAGGTAGACTGCAGTGAGGGACAATCTTCAATTAAGATAAGGGAAAAACCTGAAAAACTTGTCAAGGGGGGGCAGAGCTTTCATTGATTTCATATAAAGAAAATTGTCCCCTTCTGTTATCTGTCTGGTCATACAAACTGATCCACATCTGAGAAGAGATGGCTTACACTAGGTATAAGGGGCGGGGAGGGGGAACTTTGCTTGTGAATATCTCATAAACCATAAAGGTTTGAGAGATAAGCCTTATATCATTCTTCATGTTTTTTTAATGCCTACAAAATAAAATAAAGTTAAACCGAAGTATTACTATCCCTTTAAGTAAAGAGATCCAGTTTGTCTAGTCTATCTTTATAACAAAAATCTTCCAGTTCCTTTTTTGTTTTATGCAGGGTTCCCCATGCCCCTCCTACCGGCAATGTCGCACATTTCTGCATCGGTGGCGTTGGCCAGTGCTTCTTCCAACTCCGGCTCCAATGTGATCTGTTCCTCTTTGGGGATCTCGCGCTTCTCTTGTTTTGGTTTAAAGGGCTTTCCTGTAGGGTGACAATTCACCATTTGTAAGTATGTATGCGTGTATATTATAGATAGATAGATATAGTTATTTTATTTATTTATTTATTTATTTATTTTAAAGTGGACTTGCCATCATGAAAGCGGAATTATCACTGAAAACAAAGCGCCCCCCAAATCATTCTGCATATAACGATACGCATATCCATACTAGTATTCCACTGAATAAGTTCTACATTATTGATAAATCCAACTCGTTCCCAGACAAACAAGCAGGCATCAGTGCAGACATCTTGCCAAAGAGACATCTGCATTCCTGCGCTGTCTGTCCCGGCCTCCTCTAAGACTGGTTGAAGGGCAGTTGTAGGTACCTTACGGTACAGGAAGGGACTGACGGCACAAGCGCACAGATGCATGTACAGCAACCTGCCTAACTGTTCATCTGGGAACTAGTTGGATTTATCAATAAGGCAGAACTTCTTCAGGATATTACTAGTATGGATATGCATATCAATACGTGCATAATGATTTGGGGGACACTTTATTTTTCGTGTTAGTTCTGCTTTAAAGGGTTAGCAAGTCATTATATTAAAAAAATGTAATATTGCAGCTATTGCAAAAATAAACTAAACGATCCCAGTCCCATCTCTCGTACCTTTTTGGTTCGAGAGATATACAATGCTAAAATCCTCCCCTCCCTCCTCTTTTACTGACGTCAGCTGTAAGCTGACGGCAGGAGATTCAGGCCCTGGGACAAGCAGGTGGCTCTTCAGCAGAGCTGAACGAGCACAATGTAAAAAGAAATACTTCATTGGAACGGTCTACAAAGTGTGCTTGCAAATCAAGCACACTTTGTAGACCGTTCCAATCAGGGCTCAAAATTTCCACTCGGCACTAGACAATGGCAATTGAAAATGTAGCCCTGGCGAGTAGAAATTCAGCCCTGATTGGTATGCTATGGCTTGCAGTGGCGAGTAACTTTTCAGGTCTGGCTAGTAGCAAAGGACTTCAAATTTTAAGCCCTGGATCCAACGACTTATTTCTTTTTACATTGTGCTATCTCGACTCTGCTGTAGAGCCGCCTCGAGTCGGCCGACACAAATCTCCTGCTGTCATTTTTACAACTGACATCAGGGAAAGTCGAGGGAGGAACTTTAGCATCATATATCTCTCAAACCATACAGGTTTGAGAGATGGGACTGGGATCAGTAACAGCTGCAATATTAAATTTTTTATATAACGTCATTACTAACCCTTTAATGTTTTTGTGGCAGTTTATGCTAATTTGTTCTGTTTCAGGCCAAATATACCCTTGTCTGTGCAATTAGAAATGCTATCAATGTTTGGGCTCTGCCTAAATTCATTCATAGTACCTTGTGTGGTAGTACTGGCACAATATAGGAAAAAAAATTAGCATAAAGTGTCAGACTGTGCGCCTAACAAATAAAGGTTCATTTTTCAAAAACAATTTATATTACACACTGAGTACAGCATAGAGGCAGAATTTAAATATCTCTAAAAATGTCCAAAACTTATTTTAGGGTGACATGTCAACCGAACCCATGCCTTATCACTATCAGACTAATACATCTAGTGTGCTTAGGGTAGTACCATTTTATGCAAATTGGGGGATATGTATAAAAATAAAAGGTGTGTCATTCTGGGGCAAATGGAGTGCACTATAGAGGAGAAATATAAATTCACAAAATCCTCATTGATTTAAAAAGTACTTTTAACTCTTAAATGCTTGGGAGGACTGCATTGCAATGGACTTCCCTAACATTCAACATTAGCATTAAAACATTAAAGGGGATGTATCACCTTATTAAACGTTTGCTTCATTCTGTTAGGCTTAGTTATATCAACAATGCTGTGCCTTTTTTTTTAATTCGCTATAGAAATCCAGTTTTCCAACTTAATTTTCCCCCTCTGACGCGTTCTTCTCACTCTGATCAGCAAAACGCGTGTCTGAAGAGTATACAGGAGATATCCTCCTCCATGCTGGTCTGTCTGTAAGCTGGAGCACTCTCATTGGCAGAGATCGATATCTAGAGCCAATGAGAGAGCTCCAGCTTACAGACAGACCAGCGGGTAGGAGGATCTCTCCTGTATACTATTCGGCAAGCATGTTGGTAGTCAGAATGAGGAGACCACGTCAGAGGGGGAAAAGTAAGCTGGAAAACTGGATTTATATAGCGTATTAGAAAAAAAAAAAAAACGCAGAGTATTGTTGATATAACTAAGATTAACCGATTAAAGCAAAGTTTTAATAATGTGATACATCCCCTTTAAATTCTCAATTTAAATCAATGGACATTCTTATTGGTCCCCTATGGTGCGGTTCAGTTGCTCCAAACTTGCATCTCTTTGATGCTGTGCATATGGGAAAGCATCAATTGCTCAAGGGATTCAACCATCTCTAATTTATTGAACACATCTCCATAGACATTATTACCCTATGAGAGAAAGAGTTAATTTTTGTACCTCCAACTGTTGAGGGCTACAATTGTTATTATAGTCCCCAACACCTGGATTTCCAGTGATTGTCTACTGTCGTCCTATAATATTGGTATCAACAGATCAGAGCCTTCCATTTTACCTTTCTTCTCCCCAGTAAAAGGCACAAGGTCTTCTCTCTCCTTGAACTCCATGGCTTCCTTCTCCAGGTGCTGTAAGAGGGCGTCTCGATCTAGGGGCCCAGTCGGAGTCTTTTTGGTTTGGTCTCTTTGGCGCATGCCAGCAGGGAGAAGGATATTCTGCCACAAACGAGAAACCACATCACAAATTTACATTCTTGGTTTCATTAGTGTTTTTCATAGGGGCATAGCTAAGTGCTGACTGAGGGGATGAAAGTCATATATATATGTGTGTATATATATATATATATATATATATATATATATATATATATATATATATTTATTTATTTATTTATTTATTTATTTTAATTATTTTTATAACACCACACTTACCATATTCTTTAGGAAAAATCTACTGTCCATTATGAATCAGTTCTACTTGGCTTGAGTCTCTAAAATTAATCTTTAATTGGTTCTTAATATCATCTCAGTGGATTATTTGCAGCCAGGCTACAAGACTCCAAAATCCCACTGAAGCCTTCTTTTCTTTGCACAGGAGGGCTCAGACCTGTCCTTAACGTCCCCAGTAGTACATATTTTTAGGATCTTTTCAATTTATCACAAATTGATGACATGAACATAGGCAGAGCCTTCAGAAGTATTGTACCACTGATTGATTCATCTCTGTTCATGTGAAGATATCCTCAAAACTTGAACCATATGGGGGGCAGGTTTAAGCTCTCCTGCTTTAGACACCAGTGGAAGGGGTCCTGCAAAAAAAAAAAAAAAAACACTCCCCACAGAACTGATTTATAGTGGCCACTTGTACTGATAAGTGGAATTTATTATTATGATATAATAGTTGTTTTTTTTTTATATATGTATTTACCATAAATCAGTTGATTCAGTTTTCTTTCTTCAACTTTCAGATGTGAGTGGCCTTTATCTGCAGTGTGTAAAAATAGTCTGAAACTCAAGGGTACTGACCAAATATCATAAGAATTGTACCTCTGTGTCACATTGTATTCATGTGTTCTGTCTGTTCAACTAAACAGAGATTAGAGAGAAAGTCAAAGCCAACAAAGACAGACCGAGCTGATATATCGAAAATGCATGGTGAAACACGTCTTTTCAGTAGCTAACAGATGGAATGACTGGATCACAAGAGAGAGAAACCAGGCAGAAGCTGATTGTTGTAGTAATTGGAGAACCTTCAACGCCAAGATGGCCCTGTCCCAGAATCGGGGGTTTGCTCATCACAGAGCAGGAGGTGTACAATACCTGTCTACATTTAACTTTGGATTCAGGATTTCCAGAATAGGACTAGTTGGATGAAAGTGGACATTCCTGTAAGTAAACTGCACTGTAAGAGAAAGGCTCATTAAACCTGTGTTGTCTATATTTCTTCTCCCTGTGTCCTCCTTTGGTCGTGCAAGCTCAGCAGTTCTGCCACATTCTGGATGTTGTCGGAGTCAATTTACAATTTTGAGGCCTTCACATATCCACCCAAATGCCATGTAATACTTGGGGATGGGAAGACTTTAGCTGACCGGTCCTGACATATATTTTTCATTATTGCACTATATATAATGTTTTTTATTTGTAAAGCAATCAGAATCTACTTTGAGTATTTAAGTATATTGATATTTTTTTGCACCTTTTATTAAAGAAGTAACATGTCCTATAATAGCCCCCCCACACATAACTTAACTTACTGTTGCCAAACAAAATCCTAAACGCCCCCATGAATTTTAACTCTCTCCAGTTTATTGTCGCACACACTGTCTGGATACGATGTTGGGTGCTTCTCACTCAAATATACTATATAACTCCTTTCAAATGGTAGAGTCGAGCACACCTTGTCTAAAAATTATTCTTTATTCATCAAAAACTTAAAACTTGCATACTATCGGCATCTTTTCCGACATTTCGAACCCCAAACCATGACGCTAACTCACGTACATATTACTAATATATAACTGGAATAAAAAGGATACATTTGAATGACAAATACAATAAAATTTGATGCCATACGTAATATCACCCTATTAAATAAAACACTGCTCAAATAAAACTGATGAGGCTGAACTTTTCATTAAGTCCATGGGGCGCTTTGGATCGTAGAGTATGAATCCAGAACATCTCCCTCCTGGAAAGCCTAGCCTCTCTATCAAACCCCCCCACCGCGCACTGATGACCTGACCAGTTCAAATGGGAAACACTTCAGGTCTCCAGTGTTATGTTTACATTGAATGAAGTGCCTGGCTACCGGGGATCTCTTTAACTGTTGATCCGTTGCAGTGTTGTTCAGTCCCCTGATTATCAGGGGATTGTGTAAAGGCTGGTGACCTCCATTATCACCAATAAGACATCACCAACTCCTCAATCTATTCCTTTGAGCCGATTCAAAAAGCCAGTTGTGTCTTTAATAAACGTTGACATTTGTTGTATATGAGGTTGCAATAGACTGTCAACATATTGGGCAACAGGGTACATAATTAGTGAACCCCTTGCAGACACTATGGGCCTACCAGGGGGATCAACTAGTGTCTTATGGATTTTAAGAAGACAATATAACACCGGGGTTATCGGATGTTGAACTCGCATTAATTCACCCAGTTTAGCGGACAGAAATCCATCTTGTATCCCTTTGTTGATGTAATCATCCATGTTACTCTTAAACAAACGAGTTGGATTGAAATGCAACATTTTATAACTTGTTGTATCCCCTAATTGTCTCCTTACCTCTTGTGCTTATTTATCGTAGTCCTGCACCACAATCCCCTCGCCCTTATCCGCTGGATGAATGATTATGGATTTGTTATCTTTCAAGCTCCTGATGGCTTTCCTTTCTGTTGTAGTAATATTAGAATATCTGGGCTTGCTGTTTTCCAGTCTTTTCATAACATCCTGATGTAATAAGCGGTTAAAGGTCTTAATCGATACATTGTTTGTCGTAGGATCAAACTGACTCTGAATGGGCATAATTCATAGGATCTTGAGTTGGTGGTAGAAGAAGGACAATGTCTTCCGAAGAAAATCCGTCAGATTTGAAAATACGTTGTAAAGAATTACAAATGCTGTTAAGAAGATCTTGATGAATATTACCCTAAAAATTCTGATGTTAAAATTGTATTTAATTCTGACTTTGAAGCAAAAATTTTCAAAGAAACAAGGATATTTTTTTCTTAAAAGTAACACAATTTTACAACAAAGAATTTTTTTACCAGTTAACTCCATACGACTTCTTCTTACTCCCGCTAACAGTACTTTAGTTGGTCTTCTACAAGTTTAGACCATTTTTATTTTGTCGGGGAAAAATGCAATTAATCAGGCAAATAAGCGATGGCTACAATAATATATTTTCTGAAAATAACTTACAATATGACGGTGGATTAAACCACACCCTTTGAGTGCCAGAATGGTATCCAGACACCTCTCTGGAACTCAAAGACTGCTTCCCCCCCCCCCCCATTTTGACGGTGATGGCGGAATTAAATGATAAAATGATGGTAATATGTCTGAGAATTGGCAGACTCTGGCGTAAGACCTTTTTTTATTCTGATTATAGACTATTTCACCACAACTTTTTGAACATCTCATCATTAAAGGGATAGTAATGTTTCAAAATAAAAGCAGCTCCAATTAATCTTGATAGTATTTTGGCCATGGATAGTGTTATATCAATACTGTCAGAGTTGTAGTTCAAGAGTAATTGAATGATAAAGTATCCCCTTCCCACCCCTTTTACCTAGTGTAAGCCGCCTCCCCTCAGATGTGGAATCTGGTCTCTTGACAGGACAGCTCACAGCAAGGGACAATCTTCTTACTGTGATCATAAGGAAAAATCTGCACCCCTTGACAGGATTTTCAGGTTTTTCCTTATGATCACTGAAGATTGTCCCTCTCTGTGATCCATCCGGACAGTCTTGCTGCTCTGAGGTGAGCAGTGTTACACTAGGTAAAAGGGTCAGGAGGGGACACTTTATCATTCAATTACTCTTGTACTACAACTCTGACAGAATTTAAATAACACTCTCCATGGCCAAAGTACTATGAAGATTAATTGGAGCTGCTTTTCTTTTGAAACATAATTATTTCATTTGCAGATAATCTTCAGTTATAAGCTGTTTTTACAGAAATGCAGATAAAGGGAGCTCACGTTACTGAAACCACAAAGAGAAGGAAACAAGTTGTTGATTCAAGGCAAGTGTACTGAATTAACCCTTTGAGTGCCGGAGGGGTACACAACACATTGCAGAGCAATACTCTGCGTACTCCTCTGGCACTCAAAGGGTTAAAGCAAAAGAAAGCCAGCCATTTACATACATACATACGTACATACATACATTCATATATATTTCAAAAATCCTAAAATTTAAAATAAAGTATTACTATAAAAAAAAATCTGATCAGATAGAATTTCCTGGTACCCTGTAAGACTACATCATTAGGCTGAGATTTAACCCATTGGATACATCTCTGGCACTTAAAGGGTTAAAGCGTACCTGTCACCTCAAAATAGTTCAGTGAATTTTACAGATGATAGCATTAACCATTTCTTTGTAATATAAATATTTTTTTGAGAATTTAACCTTTATTTGCTAGTGACACAGTCAGTGCTTAGCTTAGTCTGTCAAGCCAGCTTCCACATAACTCGCTGAATCCTGGTCTTCCAGTTCCCGTAGGCTGGCGTCTTCGCCTTTTTCGGGATACCTGGGAATCCTCAGTCCCACACCAGTGGGTTTTGCAGGTGATTTTAGAAGGGTACAGGACAGACTTTGGATCCCTTCCTCTCTTTCATTTCTTTGTGTCCAGAGCGCCAAAAGAACCGGCCAAGGCACAGCTATTCCAGGAGGCAGTGAACTGACTGCTGTAAAAGAAGGTTCTGGTTCCAGTACCTCCCCAGGAGCAAGGTTTTTATTCCAACCTGTTTGTGGTACTAAAGAAGGTTGCCTGCTGCCATCTCGTTTTGGACCTCAAGTGTCTCACCAGGTATGGGGAGACTGCGCACTTCAAGATGGAATCTTTGTGTTCTGCGATCGCAGCAATGTGTCCGGGTGAGTATCTGGCATCTCTAGACCTTCAGGATGCGTCTCTGCACATTCCAATCCATCCAGACAGCCAACAATATCTGTGTTTTGTCTTAGGCTAGGAGAACTTACTTTCTATGCCATTTGGCCTGGCCTCGGGTGTTCACCAGAGTCATGGGGAGCCCTAGTAGTCTTCATTATGACTCCTTATCTGGACAACCTTTTGATCAAGGCTACTTCAGAGGAGCTCTTAGCCCAGCACGTCCAAGAATGTGCTAGACTCCTGGTCCATCAAGCGTAGATCTTGAACATGTTGAAGTTGTCTTCAGTACCATCCCAGGAGCTGGTGTTTCTAGGCATGAGGTTCAACATCTATTTAGGGAAAGTTTTCTTACCAGAGGTTATGCAGGATGAGTTTCAGGCCCTGGTGTGGCCCTCATGCAGTCAAAGAGTACATGAGAGTTCTGGGCAGGTTAGTGTCTACAATAGAGGCAGTGCCTTACGTTCAGGTACACACCAAGGAGCTTCAGAGACGTCAACCAGAATTGGTCCGGAAATCTGCAGATCTCCCTCTCCGTGGAAGCCAGACAGGACCCGCCTGCAGTGGTGATTGCAACAACGGGACCTGGAACGGGAAAATCTTTTGTGATCCCGGTATGGACTCTGGTCATGACGGATTCCAGCCAGAGCGGCTGGGGAGTGGTTCTGGGGATCCAGGGCAGGTGGACTGTGGAGGAGTCTTTTCAGTCCATCAAGGTTCTGGAACTCAGGGAGATCCGTCTAGCTCTTGTGTACTGGACCTCTCAGTTGAGGGGAATACCAGCGCGAGTCCAGGTGGACAATGCCATGGCCGTTGCCTACATCATCAGTCAGGGGGCCACTGTTAGTGCCACCTCCTGGTATGAGCTGTGGTACTTTCTATGTTGGACAGAAGCCATGTTCTAACCATCTCTGCAGTTCACATTCCAGGGGTGGAAAACATGGTGATGGACTTCCTAAGTCGCCAAGACTGCCAACCATTGACTTGATGGCCACAAGGGACAAAAGAAAGGTTCTGGCCTTCTGTTCCCGAAAGGGAATCCTCTGGCTTTTGCCACGGACACGATGTCGATTCCATGGAACTTCCAACTCACTTATCTATTTCCTCCATTCCTCTCATTCCCTGGGTGCTCAGGAAGATCAGGATAGACGGCACAAGTGTGATACTAATCACTCCTTAATGGACCAGGAGGACGTGGTTTGCAGGTCTGGTGAGTCTCTCCATTCAGGACTTGCTTTCGCTTCCTCCCAGGCTGGATCTCCTTCTCCAGGGCTACCTTTGGAAAGAGGATGTGGAAAAGCTGGCTTTAACAGCATGGCTGTTGAGGCCCACTTCTTTAGGAAGAAGGGTTTCTTCACTGAGGTCATTTCCACTATGATTCAGGCTCGGAAGCCTGTCTCCTCAATAGCCTACCACAGGGTATGGTCTATTTTTCATTCCTGTTGTGTGGACAGGTCTCTGCTGCTCTCATTTCTCCAGGATTATATGAACAAAGGACTCAGTCTGAGTTCCTTGAAGGTTCATATCTCTGTTCTCTCTTTATTTTTCCAGATACATATTTCCATTATTCCAGATGTCAGGTTGTGTCTTCAGGGGGTTGCTCATGCTTTCTCTGCCTTCAAGGCTCCTACCTCTCCATGAGACCTCAATTTGGTTTTGGTATTTCTGCGGAGGCCACCCTTTGAACACCTCGCTATGATTCCTATGCGTCAGTTGATGTGTAAGATGGATTTTCTTTTGGCAGTAGTCTCAGTCTGTAGAGTCACTGAGTTGCAGGCTTTGTCTTGCAAGCCGCCTTTCTTGTGTTTCACAAGGACAAGGCAGTTCTTCAAACCTCTCAGGAATTTCTTTCTAAGATGGTTTCTGAGTTCCACATCAATCAGGAGATTGTTGTGCCTTCTTTCTGTCCTAACCCCAGATCTGGTAATCAGAGGGATTCCCACTTGTTGGATGTGGTTTGGTGCCTTAAGTTTTATGTGCTCCGCACAGAGACTTTCCATAAGACATATTCCCTGTTTGTCATTCCTGTGGGTCCCAGGGCAGATCAGGATGCTTCCAAGGTAACGGTGGCCTCTTGGATAAAGTCTGCCATACATCAGATGTACAAGCTCAGGAAGAATCCTGTTCCCTTCAAGGTCACAGAGCATTCCACTAGGTCGTTGGGGGCCTCCTGGGCCTATAAGAATTAGGCCTTGGCTGAGCCGTTTGTGCAAGGCAGCAACTTAGTCCTCCTTGCATACCTTTGCTAAGCACTATTGTGTGGATGTCCTAGCTTTGTCTGAAGCCACATTTTGCAGGGAGATCCTTCAGGCGGTTTTTGCCTGTCTAAGGATATATTTTTTTCTTGTGCCTTACCTTTGTTCAGCTATTTGAGCCCCACTGGCTCTTGTTCTTGTGTGCTGTGCAAGTTAGTGTCTGTTGACACTTAGTTTGGTTTGTGCTGTTACTGTTTTGAATAGTCCTAAGGACTTTGGTATCATGGGAACAGCTGTGAGGTCCTTTCTACTTCCCACCTCTGGGAGCTTAGTGTTGGTATATCTCCATGGTACCTGTGTTCCATACTGGGTGATAGAATAGGATTTTAGTGTTACCTGTTAAATCTTTTTCTCTTTGCCATATAGAACAGAGGTCTCCCACCCAACGAAAGGTCTCACCTGTCTGGACTTGGGAGTCTTTGTGTAGAGTCTTATTCCTACAGGAGCTTCCTTCTCTTGCTTGCCTTGTTGGTGTGGTTTCAATCACATCATAACTCGAGTATACAGGGAGGAAGGGTTGAGCTGGAGGAGTAGCTGGGAGTCTCTACCCACAAGATTCTGGTTTTTTTTTGTTTGTTTTTTAGCTGTGTTCAGCCCTCCAAGGAGGAACTCAACCCCTATGGCACCTGTGTTCCATATGGACTAAAAGAAAAGGATTTAACAGGTAAGACTAAAATCCTCTTATGAAACTAAATCCTATGTGCAGGGATCACTCACTGTAATATTAGGAGGAGGACACAGCCGCTCATAAATTAGAATAGGTATGGACAAAAATATGTAAATGCAGAAACGGAAATATTCAGTATGCTTGTAACACCTGAAAAGTTGGTATATGACAAAAGGTATAACAAGGTCAGGTGTCACCAAAATACTGACAGGATAAAAATGTAGAAAAATGAGCAATATCTTAGATAACTAAATCAAAAGACAATAGTCTCTAAATTCAACTGTCATGAAAGTATAAAATAGTAGAATGAGTTATTGAGTACCAGTATAATAATTCACCATACGTAAAGTATAGATGAATTAGTAAATGGTATGAGGTATAAATGGTAAGTTAATCGTCCAAAGGTAATAAACAAATAGCAATGGGCACCCCCCACAAATATCACCTCCAATAAATGTCCAAGTATAGATATGCAAAAGGTTCACAATATAGTTCAATCTTTATCTCTCAGGTCTGCAGCTTTTTTCAGAGTGTCCTCAATCGCACTTGATAAATGTCGATACAAAAAGAAAAATAGACAAAAGCGCAAGGCTACCTGACAGTAGCATCTGATGTATCAACAGCAAACAATATAATTCAATCTACTTACAAGATCTCTTCTTGTGAATTATATTGTTTGCTGTTGATACATCAGATGCTGCTACTTAGGTAGCCTTGAGCTTATTTCTATTTTTCTTCTAATCGTCCAAAGGCAATAGTCTCTAGTGCAACAGTGATGTAAGCATGAAAAAAATAAATATAAAATGATGACTGTCACTGATTAATAAGTACAGGTGTAAAAGTTCACCATGCGTAGAAAGCTGAAGTCCAGATGGGTTAGTAAATTATATAGAATGTGGATTATTAATGAATGGATGATCAATGAATGGAAATAGTCAAAGAGATAGTAATGTCCCCCAAGAAATATTTCTCATTTTGTAGTGATTAAAAAGTTTTTGAATGCAAAAAACCGTATGTTTTGAAAGATATCCGCATTCAAAGTTTGATGTTTCCTGCTGTCAACAGGAGATTCGTGTCAGCCGACATGGAGGCTCTGTAGCAGAGCCGCAATTGCGTTTTTTAAAAATAATTTCTTCATTGGAATGGTCTAAAAAGTGTTCTTGCAAACCAGGCACAAGTTGTAGACCATTCCAATGAAGTAATTCTTTAAAAAAAAAAAAAAAAAAAAAAACTTGATTGTGGCTCTGCTGCAGGGCTTCTCCTGCTGACAGCTTTACAGCTGACAGCAGGAAACATCAAACTTTGAATGCAGATATCTCTCAAACCATAGTTGTTTGAGAGTTACATTTTTTTGCATTCAATTAACCTTTGTAATCACTACAAAGTGATAAATATTTTTTGGGGGGCACTACTATCCCTTGAAGTCTACGATTCCCAAATATTAGTAGATCACTCTATGCTGCCGTCAGAATGCCCAGAGTACACTCGAGCAGATACATGCAAGTAAGAAAAAGAGAAAATAATATCGCGGATCTCACATACTACACTTAGATCTCGGGTGCGCAGTTTTTTGTCTTTTTCTTACTTAAAATCCTGGTGCTGGTCCAATATTACCACATGCATTGTTAAAATTGTCAGGGGAACAGGTCCGCTTTAATCCCTTTGGGCGTCAGAGAGGCCTCTGTCAATGTTTCTCAACTCCTGTCCTCAGGACCCACTAACAGGCCAGGACTGAGGGATTTCTCTGCTAGAGCACAGGTGTGGTGATCAGAGGCTCATTCACATTGATTAACTCACCTGTGATCTAACAAGGAAATCATGTGATCAGAGGCTCATTCACATTGATTAACTCACATGTGCTCTAACAAGGAAATCATGTGATCAGAGGCTCATTCACATTGATTAACTTACCTGTGCTCTAACAAGGAAATCATGTGATCAGAGGCTCATTCACATTGATTAACTCACCTGTGCTCTAACAAGGAAATCATCAAATCCTGGCCTGTTAGTGGGTCCTGAGGACAGGAGTTGAGAAACATATTGCTTAGCAGTATGATAGAAACCTTGCTAGCGTTAAAGGGACTAAAGAAGTGGTGGGCAACCTGTGGTCATCCAGCTGTTGGTTTAAAACTCCCATCGCCCTCAGATGGCCATCAGCCATCTGAGAATTATGGGAAATGCAATACAATAACCATTGCTTGTGTTCCCTGGCAGTGAAAGAGGTAAAGAGGACTGTTTATGCGGGGATTCCTTGGAATAACAGCTGATGCCCAATTTTAATTACTTTTAACTGTTTCAGTGCTGAGTTGCTCACCTTAGCTGGAATAATGACCATAGGCTGCCCACGCCTGGGCTACAATCATAGTGCAAGTGTTCCTTAACCCCTTGGGTTCCAGAGAGAGGTATCTAACACATTGCATTGGGCACCACTCTGGCACTAGGGTTAGTAGAAACTTCTCCAATATTTCTTTGCAGATCGTTGCAGCTATCTCTGTCATCCAAGAGGTTACATAAGAACTATAACTGTTGTAGATACAGTTTCAGTCAATGTATCAGTGATCCTGGTCAATCTGTCTATCTAAGATGCTATGATACAAGGGATCTCCCTCGTTACAATCATTATTAGGACTCGGTACCTCTGGATCCATCTCCTGGAGCTCAAGGTCTAGCTGATCGAGTTCCTCTGCAGACATCCCACGCATGATCTCGTCCTCATCTACATCCCGATACTTCTCCAGCTCCTTCTGGTAAGACATGGTGGTGGTGGTGGTGGCGGCAGCACGTCACAGCCCCTCCTAGTTTAGGAGGCACATACACAGATTGTAATCTTACTGGGAAAGCACTTCTGCTACAACTCTGGTAGATCAATGGGGGAGGGTCCCCCCCAACCCTTGTCTTTCATTTGCATACCACTATACACACAAGCACACTGCTTGAAGCACACATTGGGGGAGAGTCACTAAGAGGTGATAAAGTGGAGATCACTTCTCCAGTGATATCACTTCTCCAGTTTCTGTGTTATTCTATGGATCCTATGCGCTGAGATTTCTCCAACTTTAGAGATCTCAGTGCATTGGCTCCACAGAACAACACAGGAACTGGAGAAGTGATATCATTGGAGAGGTTCTCTCAAACATATCACCGCTTAGTGAATCTCCCCCATTATCTCAAACACACACACACACATACTTTCATACAAATACTTACTGCTTCAGACACAAACACACACTGTCTCAAACAAACAAGCACACACTTAACCGTTTTCGATACGCACAACACGTGCACACTGTAACACACACTTTCTCAGACAAACAAACACATTGAAAAGAACTGGAGCAATTCTTAGACCAACCAACTACAACACAGAGGACAACTGAGAACTAGAATTGGTTTAAACAGGCCTTTTACCCCCTTGAGTGCCAGAAAGGTGACCTCTCTAGAATTCCAGGGGTTTAAAAGCCCTATTTAAATCATTAGGAATTTGTGGTTTTGTTTTTGTCCACTATGGTATAGTTGGTTTCCCCCCACACACCACACATACATACCGCACACACACACACACACCACACATACATACCACACACACACACACACATACATACATACCGCACACATACATACCACACACATACATACCACACACACACACACCACACATACATACCGCTCACGCACCACATATACATACCGCACTCACACCACACATACATACCGCACACACACATCACACATACATACCACACACACACACACACACACATACATACCGCTCACGCACCACACGTACATACCGCTCACGCACCACACATACATACCACTCACGCACCACACATACATACCGCACACACACACATCACACATACATACCACACACATCACACATACATACCGCACACATCACATATACATACCACACACACACACACCACACATACATACCGCACACACACACATCACACATACATACCACACACACACACACCACACATACATACCACACACATCACACACACACACACACACCACACATACATACCGCTCACGCACCACACATACATACCGCACACACACACACACACACACCACACATACAAACATACCATATTGTTCTGTATGCACTAGGCAGGTTCAAATTCTGTACTACACGCCGAACAGATGTAAGACACAAACATGTTTCTTATCAGCACCTCACACATGGTGTAAATATTAAGTAGGAGCTAAAGGAACATTTAAAGGAACAGTAATACCTAAAAATGAAAGAGGCTTATACATTCTTATTGCCATATGCACAAAAGCAAAGAGGAGCAATTCTGGGGACAATTGAAACTCCCCATTTTTTTAAAATGGGGCTTTTAATGCCTTGAGTTTCCTATTTACCGGTATACATTCTTAAGTAAGAGAATTCTAACACTGTCATTTTGAAATGTAGGGGCATGTAATGTGTATATAAGTGTATCAATTCCTGATCAAAACAACTGCAAAATATAAAATTAACCCTTTGGCTCATGGTGAGTTCTCATATGCATTGTGGACTTAGTAGAAACCAGAGGCCTTCCTGTGCAGCCCCAAAATGGCTCCTCTCAGCTATTTTGGGGATCAAAACTGTGGCTGGCAGGGGAGGGGGGACTGGACACATCCCAGAAATTAGTGTCTCACGTCCCAAAATGTCACTGTGTATTACAAGCAGACACACAGATTGCTGGGGGTTAAACAGCCTGTCCTTAGCAGTCTATTGAGATTATGTGGTCATAACCGGTGTGACTGAGCTGGAAGTCTGATTGGTCAGAGTCTGTCGGGGGATCAGAAGGAGAGCACTGGAAGTCTGATTGGTCAGAGTCTGTCGGGGGATCAGAAGGAGAGCACTGGAAGTCTGATTGGTCAGAGTCTGTCGGGGGATCAGAAGGAGAGCACTGGAAGTCTGATTGGTCAGAGTCTGTCGGGGGATCAGAAGGAGAGCACTGGAATTCTGATTGGTCAGAGTCTGTCGGGGGATCAGAAGGAGAGCACTGGAAGTCTGATTGGTCAGAGTCTATCGGGGGATCAGAAGGAGAGCACTGGAAGTCTGATAGGTCAGAGTCTGTCGGGGGATCAGAAGGAGAGCACTGGAAGTCTGATTGGTCAGAGTCTATCGGGGGATCAGAAGGAGAGCACTGGAAGTCTGATAAATCAGAGTCTGTCGGGGGATCAGAAGGAGAGCACTGGAAGTCTGATTGGTCAGAGTCTGTTGGGGGATCAGAAGGAGAGCACTGGAAGTCTGATTGGTCAGAGTCTGTCGGGGGATCAGAAGGAGAGCACTGGATGTCTGATTGGTCAGAGTCTGTCGGGGGATCAGAAGGAGAGCGCTGGAAGTCTGATTGGTCAGAGTCTGTCGGGGGATCAGAAGGAGAGCACTGGGTTTGAGAGATGACACTGGGGGCAATAAAATTCTTTTTAGCATAGTTACAATATGGGGATTAGTAATTTGGAAGTATTAATATTCCTTTAAGGGAAGGTTACTTCCCAGGGCGCTGGTCATTAAGGGGTTAAAGCACAATGTTAAATATAGGAAGAAGGGTGATGGATGCTGTAACTGATAGTGCACTTGCACCTATGCGTCTTGGTTACAGGCCAGTCCCCCCCGCGCCAAAATCCAGGATTTGCCGGAGGTGTCTGGGAATTGTAGTCTTCTCAGGAATCTAACAGTATACAATGTGCTTTTCCTTTGGGGGGGGGGTTGGGAATTGTAGTCCTCTCACACTGCTGACAGAAAACAAAGTTCTGATTGTACTGGATATCATTAGCCTTATTTTTTTTAAAACGCAAATTATCACCTAAAAATAACTGTTATACTATTGAAACAGCTTTTAAAATCACATATGTATTTTATTAACCATTTTTTATTTAGAAAATTTGTTCTGAGTTAATTAGACTGACCCTGTCTAATTCCTACTTTACTTTCTCCCACTCACTGACACTACTCAACAATGCGTTGCCCACCTCCCCTAACACTGACTTCCTGTTTATCACTACATTACCTCCCCCACTCACTGACACTACTCAACAATTCATTGCCCACATCCCCTAACACTGACTTCCTGTCTTATCCCTACATTACCTCCCCACTCACTGACACTGCTCAGCAATGTATTACCCACCTCCCCTAGCACTGACTTCCTGTCTTATCCCTACATTACCTCCCCACTCACTGACACTGCTCAGCAATGCATTACCCATCTCCCCTAGCACTGACTTCCTGTCTTATCCCTACATTACCTCCCCCACTCACTGACACTGCTCAGTAATGCATTACCCACCTCCCCTAGCCTTGACTTCCTGTCTTATCCCTATATTACCACTACCACTCACAGACACTGCTCAGAAATGCATTACCCACCTCCCCTAGCACTGACTTCCTGTCTTATCCCTACATTACCTCCCCCACTCACTGACACTGCTCACTAATTCATTACCCACTTCCCCTAGCACTGACTTCCTGTCTTATTCCTACATTACCTCCCCACTCACTGACACTGCTCAGCAATGCACTGCCCACCTCTCCTAGCACTGACTTCCTGTCTTATCCCTACATTCTCTCCCCACTCACTGACACTGCTCACTAATTCATTACCCACCTCCCCTAGCACTGACTTCCTGTCTTATTCCTACATTACCTCCCCACTCACTGACACTGCTCAGCAATTCATTGCTCTAAAAGTGTTACGTTTCACTGTGTCAGGGAGGTAATGTAGGAAGTGCCTTCTTGGCATACCTTCAGTAGCATATTCTACAAATATAAATATTTCAAAATCTAGTTTTAAAAAGTAGCGAAAGATATAGGTGATTTTGAGAGCTCTTACAAAATTACGAAAGTTGGTTTTATGTGATTGTGTTTTATGATTCAAATTTTTTTTTTTTTTAACTGAACTAAGAAAAGTAATTTTTTATTATATTCAATTTAATTTAACCTTTAACAACCACGGTGGCGTGCAACACATTGCTTTGCAATGCACTGCACACTTCTCTGGTCATTAAAGGGTTAAGTGAAATGTAATCCTATAAAAACAAAGTTTAATGCATTCACGTTTAAACTGCTGTTTTGTAGGCTTCCAGCTGTCAGTACAAAGTCACCTGTCCTTTCCTACAGGCGCCTGAATTATGGCCCTCCTGCATTCTAACAGATGGAAACACTTCTAGTACGTGTATCTATAATAAGGATAGTTTGGAGCCTGACCTATACTGTAACAGAAGGGTGTTTGGTGCTGTTAAAGGAGCAGTAACCTTTTATTATTAAAACAAAACATATATTGTTAGTATCATGAGTTAAAAAGGATATACCTTCTTCATTCCAAAGTTATTATTAGATGTTGAATTATTCTTGTATTTATGCTACCTGTTGCCCACTCAGCTTGTATGTTTCTTTTTAAAAGGTTGATTAAAGGCAAACCAACTTCACCACAGGGCACACATTTAATAATGTCCATTAATGTAAATGGGGATGTTGACCTATTGAATGCTGGAGAGGTCAGCAATGTATCACTAAGCAATATGTTGGAGACATATCAGCGGCTTTAAAGGGATAGTAATGTTTCATAATAAAAGCAGCTCTAATTAATCATCATAGTATTTGGACTTTGGAGAGTGTTATTTAAATTCTGTCAGAGTTGTAGTTCAAGAGTAATTCAATGACAAAGTATCCCCCTCCCACCCCTTTTACTGATGTAACACTGTTCAGCCAGATCAGAAGGGAGGTGCCCAGGTAGACTGCAGAGAGGGACAATCTTCAATTAAGATAAGGGAAAAACCTGAAAGACTTGTCAAGGGGGGCAGGGCTTTCATTGTTCTCATAGGAAGAAGACTGTCCCCTTCTGTTATCTGTCTGGTCTATGGACTGGATTCCACATCTGAGAAGAGATAACTTACACTAGGTAAAAGGGGCGGGAGGGGAAACTTTGCTTGTGAATATCTCTCAAACCATAAAGGTTTGAGAGATAAGACATATCGTTCTTCATATTTTTTTAATGCCTACAAAATAAAATAAAGATAAAACGAAGTATTACTATCCCTTTAAAGGCAAACCAACTACACCACAGGGCACACATTTAAAAATGCCCATTAATGTAAATGGGGCTGTTGACCTATTGAATGCCGGAGAGGTCAGCATTGTATCACTAAGCAATATGTTGGAGACGTCTCTAACATTCAGCGGCTTTAAAGCCCCCCCCCCCCTTAAATTACTGGACACTTCAGTTTGTCTCCTATGTTGCATTTCGTTTTCTCCAGGAAGTATACATCTTGTACTTTCTGCAAATGGTCAACATCAAATGGGGGAAAGCACGCAAATATTTTTAGGAAGGTATGTTTATCGGTTATAGTTAACATAGACTTTTTTTTTATAAATATATTTACATAGATGTGTTCAGCCTAGGGTGTCCCTGACGCCAGAGAGAGAGGGAGAGCACACATCGCAAAATACCCAACCTCTTTATTGTAACATCGCTGCTTGTGTTCTAGCCAAACATTTTCAGTCCAATAGCGGACCTTCCTCGGCAAAAATAACAAAAAAAAGAGTAAGGTCTTCTAATGGACCAAAAACATTTGGCTAGACCACTAGCAGTGATGTTACAATAAAGAAGTTTGATATTCTGTGATGTGTGCTGTTTCTTTTCAACGTCAGGGACACCCCAGGCTGAGAACATCTATGTATCTATTCCATATGTGACGTGCACCATCATATTTTGCATTCACACATTGAGATTCGATTTTTTAGTACATATTATAATAAAACGATGGATGGGTGCACTCACGTATGGGGCCCGGGTGATACACGGGTACAACAACAGTCACGATTAGTGTTTTGTTATGTGGTCAACGTTTCAGTCAACATACGTACAAGACCTTTACTCCAGTTCCAGGAAAAAGTTCTTGTTTATAGACCCAAAATTTTGCCCAATAAAAAAACCCTGTTTGTCAATTTTTTAAGTTCCGTGAGTGCGATCCATATTACGACTATGTATTTAAAGAAAGTTTGTTCCTTTCTAAAGCTCTTGCTGAAAATGGAATGTTCATCCAATCAAAAAAGTATTATCACATACTACAGTACTCAGTTATACTAAAATATATATGTGTGAATAATTTATGAGGGACATTTCCCTTTAGAGAGAGGGATCTAGGAATCATAAGATGTAAAATGCTCTGGGAGTCATGACAAAGAGACGGATAGAGATTACACGATGTGCTAACTGTCCTCTGCTGAAACAAAATCTACCCAGGGACGTGCCAAATAGTGGGGGGATTATCCCGTTACCTCCACACCAATGGATTTTGTAAGCATTCCCTCTAACACATTCATCCAACAGATAGTTCACTGTGCCACAATCACAGATAGAGCAGCCAGGCTGAAAAGAGCCATTTGTTGCTTCTAGTCCCATGTCTCTTACATGGCAACGTAGTAAATTAGGTTGAAAAAAGAGACAAGTTCAACCTTTGCCTCATAACCCAGAGACATGAGGATTATATAGCTTTTCTGCTGCCAAATAAGTTAGTCTTTATCAGACCTTCTTGTTTTGCCTACTAATATACAGTATAACCCTGTATTTTCCCTTTTCATAGAAATGTATCTAATTTTCTCTTAAATGTATCCATTGTATCTGCCATAACCACATCCTTGGGCAGGAATCCCATAATTTAACAGACCTTACTGTAAAAAATCCCTTCCTCTGCTGAAGTCAAAACCTCCTTTCCTCTAATCTCAAGGGGTGTCCCCTGGTTATTGGATCAGGCATTGGAATGAATAGCTCACCACCGAGAGCCTTGTATTGACCTCTGATATACTTGTACATTGAGATAAGATCTCCTCTTCATCATCTTTTCTCTAGAGGAAATAGACCAAGTTTGTCTAGTCGTTCCTCATATGTCATGTCCTCCATTCCCTTGATTCATTTTGTTGCTCTTCGCTGTAACCTCTCCAGTTCTACAATATCCTTCTTCAGAACTGGCGCACAAAACTGCACTGCATATTCGAGGTGAGGTCTTACCAGTGATTTGTACAGTGGCAAAATGATGTTATTCACTCTTGCTTCAATACCCCATTGTAAGACAGGACTTTGCTTTTACTACTGCTACTAGTGTAAAAGCCAGTGTACACAGGCAGTGGCGTAACTATAGGGGTCGCACCTGTGATCGGGCCCGTGCACTCCAGGTGCCCGGCCTCCCCTTGTGACCCCCTCCGCCTGGCGCCCACAATCTCCCTCCGGCGCTCTAGTAATGCAAAGCTCTGGGAGATGACATCATCTCCCAGCACTTTGTATTACTAAGAGGACCATGCGGGAGCTCCAGGTAGGAGATGGGGGCATTGTGGAGGGGGTCAATGTGGTCGAGGGGGGCCACTGTTGTGGTGGGGGGCCCGTTGCACTTCTTGTACCAGGGCTTGGAGGCTTCTAGTTACGCCTCTGTGTTTGGGCAGTGTCTACAGCACGTGACTGCATCAAACATACATCTGGCCTGTGTTCGGGCAGTCTCTACTGCGCATTACTACATTGGACAAACATACATCTGGCCCTATATATATATATATATATATATATAGAGAGAGAGATTTGACCCTGGTCACTGTTTCCAAGTTTGTAGTTTACAAGGATTCCCATGTCTTTCTCTAGCAACGAGTCCACAAAAATGATTCCATAATGCATTTCAATTGGAACATTTCATAACCTTAAATTGGAACATCAAAGTAACACCACTCTGGTCTTTAAATGGTAAAGATACCATGTGCATTGAGCAGAGCTGGAGGTCCTGGATACTTACAAGTAGCTATCATGTCCTTCCCCTAGTTAGGAGGGAGAGTCCCTCTTTTAGACCCAAATCCCACTCTCCCTTTTTTCCACCCTGGTGTCCCTCTTTTCAGGAAAAGAGACTGTGTGGTGTGTATATAAGGGTATCACATTGCTCCACAGCAATAAAACTCACATTATTGTTTGTTTACATTTCAGTATATATGTTTATACATTAGTCTGTGCAAATAAAATATTTTTAACTTGATCTAACTAATTTATTCAGTTACTCATAGAGGTGGCAATAGATTATGAAATATCCTAAGAATTCTTGTTAATGCCCCACCCACCGTCCACATCTCCAGAAACGCCACCTAAAACTAAAGTGTCCCTCTTTGGCCATTTGAATTGTTGGGAGGTACGTGACTTGTACATGACATCCAGGACTGTTTGAAGATATATTTTGAATTAAGGTACACTTTTTTGGCCATAGTAAGATACCTTGGGGTAATTATTTGGAGGCGTTCGTTTTCCCTTACAGGAACGGTAGTAAAAATATTACCAAAAAAAAAAAAAAACATAGGGGGGGCAGGGGACTGGGGGGGGGGGGTTAGCTGGGAACTCACCCAGAGCATCACACTCCTGTTCCAAAGACCAGGTCACTTACTTATAAAACCTGAGTCTCCAGGGCAGGTCCAGAGAGACGTGCCATGTGTGGTCACTAGGTGGTGTTGTTATTGTCACATACTATCACCTGTTATTTAATAAAGAGAGCTATAGTACATTACTGAAGATCTCCCTTATAGAGCATTGTAAAAAATAAAATTTGCCTTTTGGATAACAGCTTTGTCAGTTTGATTTTAAAAAATAATAATTATACTTTTGGGCAATAATTATATAATTGCCTCTGCATTAAGCATCTCCCAATAGTGGGAAAATATATATATATATTTTTTTTAACTCTATTGCCTTGGAGTCCTCTCTAGGATTCCAGAGGGGTACACATCGCATTGCCATACCTGGGAACTACATTTTGTTCTCCCTGGAGATAGACCCCTTTGTTGACACTGGGGGAAATCTTTAATGCGATTTGCATAAAAAAGGGGGTGGGGCTTAATCGTGAGTGGGGGCGGGGCTTCACAGACCTGCAAAATCACCTGGGGTAGGAGAAGAAAAGGGAGAAACACATGGAGAAGGAGCAGATGTGGGTAGAGTTTCAGAAGAAACAACCCCACATCTGGAGAATCAGCCTCTGCCCCGGAGACCCTGTAAAACGGGGCAAATCCGGAGGCAAAACCGGAGAGTTCCCAGCTATGCACTTTGCTTTGCAATACATTGAGTACCCCTCTGGCACTCAAAGGGTTAATAAAACAGTAAGGGTTCCCCTCCATCAAAGATCTCATGCAATAGAAAAGTATAACACTAACCTCAATTTTTTTTATATATATACTGGAAATGCAAAGTATATAAGACATATGGGATAGTAATGTTTCATAATAAAAACAGCTCTAATTAATCATCATAGTATTTGGACTTTGGAGAGTGTTATTTCAATTCTGTCAGAGTTGTAGTACAAGAGTAATTCAATGACAAAGTATCCACCTCCCACCCCTTTTACTGATGTAACACTGCTCAGCCAGATCAGAAGGGAGGTGCCCAGGTAGATTGCAGAGAGGGACAATCTTCAATTAAGATAAGGGAAAAACTTGTCAAGGGGGGCAGAGCTTTCATTGTTCTCATAGGAAGAAGATTGTCCCCTGCTGTTATCTGTCTGGTCTATGGACTGCATTCCACATCTGAGAAGAGATGGCTTACACTAGGTAAAAGGGGTGGGAGGGGGAAACTTTGCTTGTGAATATCTCTCAAACCATAAAGATTTGAGAGATAAGACTTATATCGTTCTTCATGTTTTTTTAATGCCTACAAAATAAATAAAGATAAAATGAAGTATTACTATCCCTTTAAGCTTCTACTATAGGAATCCATGTAGGAAAAGTCACGGATATTAAACATTCCCATCTGCAGAGTGAACATAAAGGGCAGTCATCAGGTTTTACTAAGTCTGTTCCTAGTTGATCTCCTAGGGGAAAAACTTAGTAAGACTTAGTAAAAAGCTCAGGGTTGCAACATGCCACCTTAAAGATGTTCCTATCAGCCGTTCAAGGGGTCAGAAAACACCCGGATCACAACGCTGAAGAATTTGGTCTCAGTCACAAAATTTGAGGGTTGTGTGCACTTACTACATAGACCCTCTGTATCAAATTTGGAAGCCAGGTACAGAGGGTTTATGGGGGACTACATTGCTGGGACAGAGACTGAACTGTGAGTCTTCAGCCCTACATTTCAGTGTTTTCTTTTGGGATCACCTAGGGAGCATCAGAATTTCTGTTCTGGTTCGCCATTGGTCCACCGAAGCTTACAATCCAGCCCTAGATTCACCTTCAGGTCTGTTTCCAGAGGATCAGATCTGCTGATAGTTGGTGGTAGTTTCCTTGTAGGATGCATGATATACATGTATGTGGTGTTTTTCTGCAGGCTGGGGGGAACCAATTTTATCTTGCACTTTTCACTTCCTACTGCTTTGGGCACAGTAGGGAGCACCCTCCTGACTGTGAAGTTAGGAATAGTACTTCCTACCCTCTGCAAAGAAACCCATCACATTCTATATCCTACTGCACATCTTGATTTCTATCAATTTAATGATAGACAGACCGATAATGTGTGTGTATGGACCTCCAGTTGTGGTGGACTACAGTTCCCATCATCTGGAAGCAGCTGCTGCCTGAATGGGGACGGTGGGAGTTGTAGTTTTAACAGCTGAAGGTCCAAAGTTCACCTAAACCTCATCTAGGGTTTGCTAAAGGCAATAGTGCCAAAAACCACCCTGCAGTTGCTAGAAGCCAATATTTGACACAAATTTTTGAACAACATTCCCAGAATGCCTTTCTTGCAGCCTGGCACAGAGGGTGGCTGCAATTGAGATGCTGGGGAAATCTGTCCACTGATTTTTGGGTAGTCTCATTGAGCATTCATCCTTAAATTAATAGTTACCATGACTTTTGTAAACAGGAGAGGGGTTTAAACAAAAGGTGCCAATGGTGGGATTTTTAAATGTAAGATAAGTAACACTAAAAAATGTAATTTTAACAAATTCTAAAGTTTTTTCTATTTTTTTTTTTTTTACCCTCCTTGGTGTGATTTTGATGGCAGATTAACAAACTCTGTAAATGCAAGGTAAGTCTCTATTAAAGTTATATAAAAATGTGTGTGTGTGTTCATAAACACACTCTTTATATGCTTGCACATATCCACACAGGCATGCGGTCACACACCCTGTCACTCATTGCATCATGCATGAACACAAATGTGCTGTCAAACATTGTCACGCACGCTCGCTCATATACAGATATTGTCACACATGCACACAACGGTGTGAGCACACACATTCAATGTCACACACATGCACACCTGCGTATACTGCGATGCACACACATACTGTGATACAAATGCACAACATACTGTCATACTGTACTGGCACACACACACACACACTTGCGTACTGTCATGCATGTGCACACAGTAACGCTTACACACACATATGCACACCACAATATTCCAGCAGTGTACTCTATCAGTAACACACTTCTTGGTCATCAGGTGTACACAGATATAGAAGAAAATCCAAAATTAAATGTCTAGAGCATACACGCCAAGAATATCAATGATTAGGGATGAGTGAAACAGTTCATACAAAACAATATGTCGCACAAGGCCCTATACACATTTTATGAGATTGAAATGCCATTATCATTTTGCTTTCTTCTTTTCAGAGGAGGAAAAAGCAACCAAGCAATGTCCTAAATAGAAGGAAACAATCCACGCATCTTCAGTCTCATTCCACACATGTCCTCACCTCGTATGAACAAGGTAAGAGAACGTGTCTGTGTTTTAGATACAGTATAATGAACTCCTTGCATGTTGCATTCTAATCCTCCTATATAATAATTCGCTAAAATGTGTGTAACGCCACAATCATGCGCAGTAGAGACTGCTGTGCGTGCTGCAGTCATGTGCAATAGGGACTGCCCGTGCCGCGGCTGATACAGAGCTGGACGCTCCGAAGGAGCTCTGTATCAGCCGCGGTGCGGGCAGTCTCTACTGCGCATGACTGCCCCACGACCGGCTGGCAGTGGCACTGTGGCCCGTGTAACAGGCTCTTCAACTAGTACAGTAATAATGCAGCCCCATAGACCTCTGTACAGACCTTACTGTAACTTAACAGTGTTCCTGAGGAAATACAGTAATAATTCAGTCCCATAGGCCTCTGTACAGACCTTCCTTACTGTAACTTTACTGTGATCCTGAGGTAATACAGTAATAATGCAGCCCCATAGGCCTCTGTACAGACCTTCCTTACTGTAACTTTACTGGGTTCCTGACGGAATACAGTAATAATACAGCCCCATAGGCCTCTGTACAGACCTTCCTTTTGTAACTTTACTGTGATCCTGAGGAAATACAATAATAATACAGTCCCATAGGCCTCTGTACAGATCGTACTGTAACTTTACTGGGTTCCTGAGGGAATACAGTAATAATGCATCCCCATAGGCCTCTGTACAGGCTTTACTGTAACTTTACTGCATCCCTGAGGGAATACAGTTATAATACAGTCCCATAGTCCTCTGTACAGGCCTTACTGTAACTTTACTGTGTTTCTGAGGGAATACAGTAATTATACAGCCCCATAGGCCTCTATACAGACCTTCCTTACTGTAACTTTACTGTGTTCCTGAGGAAATACACTAATAATACTGCCCCACAGGCCTTTGTACAGACCTTACTGTAACTTTACTGTGTTCCTAAGGGAATACAGTAATAATACAGTCCCATAGAACTCTGTACAGACCTTACTGTACCTTTACTTCGTCCCTGAGGGAATACAGTAATAATACAGCACCATAGGCCTCTGTACAGGCCTTACTGTAACTTTACTGTGTTTCTGAGGGAATACAGTAATTATACAGCCCCATAGGCCTCTGTACAGACCTTACTGTAACTTTACTGCGTTCCTGAGGGAATACAGTAATAATACAGTCCCATAGAACTCTGTACAGACCTTACTGTAACTTTACTGCGTCCCTGTGGGAATACAGTAATAATATAGCACCATAGGCCTCTGTACAGACCTTACTGTAACTTTACTGCGTCCCTGAGGGAATACAGTAATTATACAGCCCCATAGGAGGCTGTACATAGGGTTACCACCTTTTCTTCAAAAAAATACCGGCTATGGCACTACCTCCATAGACTTAACATTGGACAGAAGCCAATTTTTTGCCGGCCTGCCGGTAAAATACCGGCTGGGGGGCAACCCTAGTCCTGCTCTGTATCAGCCACGGTGCGGGCAGTCTCTACTGAGCATGACTGCACCGCGACCGGCTGGCAATGGCACTGTGGCCCGTGTAACGGGCTCTTCAACTAGTAAGGTGTTAGGCAACCTTTTGCTCACCATCTCTTGGGGACTACAACTCCCATCATCCCCACCATCCATTTTTTTTTATTCTGTGTATTTAGGTCATTTTTTATTTTCTGTGCATATGAAGCAAAATTATAAGTTTGCCCTTCATTTAATTGTTTTATCATATTTTTTATGTAAGGGACATGAAGACAAAAATATAGGCGCGGATCTGTTTTATTTTCTTCCTTACCATACTGCTACACTTATTTCAGACTTCTCCTCCCCACCCCCAAGCTATTCTGGGTAACACGTCTTCTTAGATGCCTTCAGCAGCAAATAAATTCACCCAGCTGAAAGTAAGCGTGACTGCAAATGGCCAGTGAGCCTGATGTGCTAATACCAATTGGAGAAATTTGGGGGGCATGCCAACTGTATACCATAAAGGACAAACAGACGTTCCCACTGATTGGAATGGGACTAGGGGAGGACTTTGTCATTTTTCTTCACAACGCATTGAAGACTTCTGTAGCATTTAAGGTGTTTAAAGGGATAGTAATGTTTCATCAAAAAAGCAGATCCGATTAATCTTCATAGCATTTGGGCCATGGAGAGTGTTATTTCGATAGTGTCAGATTGTAGTTCAAGAGTAATTGAATGATAAAGTATCCCCCTCCCGCCCCTTTTATCTAGTGTAAGCCACCTCCCCTCAGATGTGGAATCTGGTCTCTTGACTGGGCAACAGACAGCAAGGGACAATCTTCTTACTGTGATCATAAGGAAAACCCTGCCCCTTTTGACATGTTTTTCCTTATGATCACTGAAGATTGTCCCTCTCTGTGATCCATCCAGTCAGTCTTGCTGCTCTGAGGTGCAAAGTGTCACATCCATAAAAGGGGCGGGAGGGGGATACTTTATCATTCAATTACTCTTGAACTACAACTGAACAACTACAATTGAAATAACACTTTCCATGGCCCAAATACTATGAATATTAATCAGATCTGCTTTTATTGTAAAACATTACTGTCCCTTTAAAGCCTCACTTACATCAGTGGTATGGTAAAGCTGGTTTACCCAGAATGGCTCACTGATGTTTTATAAATGATAGGAAAACAGCCAACCTGAAATGGGCCACGTGAGTTTTATCTTCCTTCAACCATCAGGCTTTGAAACTGCCTTCAAAACACGAGTTTAAAAAAAAAAAGAAAATGAAGACTACGCGGCAGTATCCTGTAACTCCTTCCTATCTGGTATCATAATAGATAAAGGGATAGTCACACATTTTATTCCATATACAGTATAGTCACGTACGATCCCAGCACTTTCTATTTCTCACAGACGAGATGACTGTCCCCTGAATTTTAGTCTCCGATTTCCTCTGGTTAACCCATACATTAACCCATACATTTTATAGACCTAGCCATCTCTGGCTAAATACTACAATTCAATGGAGCATCAAAAAGATAATATATCTTGTTTGTATCATTTACAAAGAGACTCTACTGGGGCCTTGGGAATACATTATAGACTATACTGATGAGAATATTCACTTACACTAGAATTTAAATGTTACAACAATTTGCATGAGTGTTTAACCTGTTGCTTTTTGTGTATTCAGCATTCATTCTTATTACGCCTGAATGAGAGACCTCGTTGTCTTGGAATCCTGTATCCCAGAGACACTTAGTTACCCAATAAATGTATAATTTTTACTCTACCAGTCTCCTGCCACTGGAAATATGTGTCAGTCAGAGATGATTGTCTGGCTTCCACATAGGCACACAATGATTAGATCATTTGTCACCTCAATAAGTCGACATGCTATTCATCTCTGTTGAACTTGCCATTGCTCAAAGCAGGAACAGAGGTAATCTGCAACATGCTGAGTTTACTTTTGTTGAAATCAGCAGTGGAAACAGGCTGATTGAGAACCCCTTCTTCTAGTCGTCAGTGATTAGAATATCCCCCAATACATTGTGCTGTTGCCTCCAAGATCATCCTGCTTTGTATACTGCTAGCAAAAAATATTTGGATTCGCCTGTAACTCTCATTCATATAAAGACACAGCCCAAGCCACACACACATCTCACACAATAAGCATGCAGTCACACATACATACTATCAAAGTCACATCCTGACACAATCATACACACACACACAAGGAGAGGGAAGACGTGATGAAAGGGGGGGGATTGAGATGGAGGAGAGGAGGTGGAAGATGTGATGAAGGAGGGGATTGAGATGGAGGAGAGGAGGTAGAAGATGTGATGAGGGGGAGATTGAGATGGAGGAGAGGAGGTGGAAGATGTGATAAAGAAGGGGAGATCATGGTGGTCGAGGAGGAGGAGGAAAACATTTTGAAGAAGAGGGTGGCTTGATGGTAGAAGAGGACATTGTAGAGGAGGGATAAGGCCTCATGAAGGACGAGGGGTGACAATGTAACTTAGCTGTTGGGCTCTGCTGGAAGTTAGATCACCTTTGGACTCCTTGTAATAACTTCCCAAACCAATGCAGGCTCATTATCACACAGCAAGGAGCTGAATACAGTGATTGCAGCATGTATGGAGGAGAGACATGTGAACATGGAGGCAGCAATTAGCAATAATTATGAGGAGGACTCCAGGACATTCCCCGCTTCATGAGGGGGGGCAGAGCAGACAAGTGGGTTTTTGAGTGGAGGGTGCCTTCAATGTTTTATTTTTATATTTAAGGTGGAGATGAGAGTATCTTCAGTGATAATCATCCTAAGGTGTAAATGTTTTCAGGGAATGATGTGTCTGAAACAGTCTGGGCAGTGCTTTACTTCCCCTTTTCCCGGCCCTAGGGTGTGGCCAGCATGGATCCATAAACCTGTCATGTGACTTTATCTATCTATCTATCTCTTATTTATGTATCTCATATCTATCTATCGTTAACTGACCAGCACTTTCAGGGATTCTTTCTTTATCAAGATAAAAATCCCAGGAGGGTATTGAAACATTGATCTAATTAATAAATTGCTTACTGCTCAAGAAAAAAGCCCTGAGGTGGCTGGTCATTTGACTCTACATAATCTTAGCTACATAGCACACATGTAGAAGATTTTATTTTTGAAAATGTTGTCCTACCTTTCTTTCTTTCTTTCTTTCTTTCTTTCTTTCTTTCTTTCTTTCTTTCTTTCTTTCTTTCTTTCTTTCTTTCTTTTTCTCTCTCTCTCTCTCTCTCTCTCTCTCTCTCTCTCTAGATATATATATATATATATATATATATATATATATATATATATATATATACACTCCAAAACCACAATAGGAAGCACTCACGCTTAAAAATGCCACATGCCCGGGTGCCGAACTACAAGGCAAAATTCACATTATCCAGTCAAGGCAAGAACGCACTCTCGGGACTTATATTGTGAGTCAACAGGTGCAAAAATATTTATTGATCGACGTTTCGGCTGCGCTCAAGCAGCCTTTCTCCGAGAGTGCGTTCTTGCCTTGACTGGATAATATATATATATATATATATATATTATTATGCAAATGTTTTAGACAGGTGTGAAGAAATGCTGTAAAGTAAGAATGCTTTTAAAAATAAGACATGTTAATAGTTTCTTTTTATCAGCTAACAAAATGCATAGTGAGTGAACAGAAGATAAATTTAAATCAAATCAATATTCGGTGTGATCACCCTTTGCCTTCAAAACAGCATCAGTTCTTCTAGGTACACTTTCACAAAGTCAGGGATTTTGTAGGCATATAGTCAGGTGTATAATTAAACAGTTATACCAAACAGGTGCTAATGATCATCAATTTAATATGTGGGTTGAAACACAATCATTAACTGAAACAGAAACATCTGTGTAGGAGGAATAAAACTGAGTTGGGAGCAGGCAAACTCACCTAACAAGGTGAGGTTGCTGAAGACAGTTTAATATCAAAAGTCATACACCATGGCACGACTGTGCACAGCGACAAGAAACAAGGTAGTTATACTGCATCAGCAAGGTCTCTCCAAGGCAGAAATTTCAAGGCAGACAGGGGTTCCAGATGTGCTGTCAAAGCTCTTTTGAAGAAGCACAAAGAAACAGGCAACGTTGAGGACCGTAGACGCAGTGGTCAGTCAAGGAAACATCAGATGAAGGACACATCATGCTTACTTCCCTTCACAGTCGGAAGGTCTCCTGCAGTGCCATCAACTCATAATTGGCAGAAAACAGGAGGGTTCCTGGTACACCCATCTACTGTCCGGAGAAGTCTGGTCAGAGGTGGTCTTCATGGAAGACTTGCAGCCAAAAAGCCATACCTCCAATATGCAAACAAGGCCAAGTGACTCAACTATGCACAAAAAAACAGGAACTGGGGTGCAGTTTAATGGCAGCAGGTGCCCTGGACTGATGAGTCAAAATTTGAAATATTTGGCTGTAGCAGAAGGCAGTTTGTTCACCGAAGGGCTGGAGATTGGTAGAATAATTAGTGTCTGCAGGAAACAGTGAAGCATGGTGGAGGTTCCTTGCAAGTTTGGGGCTGCATTTCTGCAAATGGAGTTGGGGATTTGGACAGAATTAATGGTATCCTCTATGCTGAGAAGTATATGCAGTACCATCACAGAGGCATCTGATTGGCCCTAAATGTATTCTGCAGCATGACAACGACCCCAAACATACAGCCAAAGTCATTAAGAACTATCTTCAGTGTAAAGAAGAAAAAGGAGTCCTGGAAGTGATGGTGGATGGCCCCCGAGGCTGCCTAAATCCACAGAAGAACTGTGGTTAGTTCTCCAAGATGTCTGGAACAACCTACCTGCCGAGTTCTTTAAAAAAACTGTGTGCAAGTGTACTTAAGAGAATTGATACTGTTTTGAAGTCAAAGGGTGGTCACACACAATATTGATTTCGTTTACATTTTTCTTTTGTTCACGCACTACGCATTTTGTTATTTGATACATATACTATTACGATGTCTGTTTTTGAAAGCATTCTTATGTTACAGCATTTTTTCACACCTGTCTAAGACTTTTGCACAGTACTACTGTATGTATGTATATATATATATATATATATATATATATATATATATATATATATATATATATATATACATACACATACATACCTAGTGTAAAAACCCGTGTACACGGGCCAAGGTCCGGGTGATGTTAACCCTTTGAGTGCCGGAGGGGTACGTAACACATTGCTTTGCAATGCGTAGCGTACCCCTCTGGCACTCAAAGGGTTAAGCGGCTGGTCCTGATCTGCGTCCTGCCGCCGAAAAATGTATTAACTATATGGTAGATGACATTAAAAGAGAGTACTTGCACTGATTCATATTATGGTTTGAGAGATATAGGAAAATAAAGTTCTCTGGTCCCTCCCCTTTCTGCTTGATGAGCTGTAAAGCTGTCAGAAGCAGATTCTGGTTCCTGGATCAGACGGTGGCTCTTCAGCAGCGCCGACATAGCGATACCTGAAAATAAATACTTCATCAGAACCGTCTAGAACGTGTGCCTGGTTTGCAAGCACACGTTGTAGGCTGTTCCGATGAAGTATTTATCTTTAGATATCGTTATATCGGCGCTGCTGAAGAGCCGCGTCTGATCCAGGAACCAGAATCTACTTCTGACAGCTTTACAGCTAGTCAAGCAGAAAACGGAGGGAGCGGAGAACTTTATTTTCCTATATCTCTCAAACCATAATATGAATAAATGCAAGTACTCTCTCTTAATGTTATCTACCATATAGTTAATAGTTTTTTTTGACATTACTATCCCTTTAACTCCATCTTTCTAACACCCCAAGGCATGGCTGACAGCGAATCAGGAAACCTCTTAGACCTTTGTTTATATTCTAACAATACTGACACGGCATTGCCCATGCAGTTAAAGCGGAACTTTCACCCAAATAAAAATAGATTTAATCCGATGGCTCTCAGTCTACTATTTTTAACGGCTATATTTATTTTAACAAAATCGGCATATTTAGAAAGTTATTTAATGTAAAAGAAATACCTGGTGACGTCCTTCCGCTGCACACTACGGTACACTTTGCACCGCTCTGCTCTCCAGCCCGTCCCCTTGCCGGCCAGAGCCCAGTAATTGCATGTGTAGGACATGCGCATATGGGCTCTGGCCGGCAAGGGGACGGGCTGGAGAGCAGAGCGGTGCAAAGTGTACCGTAGTGTGCAGCGGAAGGACGTCACCAGGTATTTCTTTTACATTAAATAACTTTCTAAATATGCCGATTTTGTTAAAATAAATATAGCCGTTAAAAATAGTAGACTGAGAGCCATCGGATTAAATCTATTTTTTCATTTGGGTGAAAGTTCCGCTTTAATGAAGAAATGATGACTGGCTTGTTGAATTTTCATAGCTTAGTCCTTTAATGTTCAAAAAGGTTTGCAATGTATTGTGTGTGCGTGTTTGTGTAAGTGCGTGACTGAGCAACAGTGTGTGAGAGAGAGCAAGAATGAGCTTATGTGATCTGTGTGTATAGCATTTTGCATATAGTGTACTGTGCATAGGTTACTGCCTAATAGTAATATATATATATTGCATGTTGCGTATAGCTTTATGCCTGTTGCGTATAGCATTTTGCTTATTGAGTATAGCATATTGTATTTTGCCTATCATGTATAGTGTTTTTTCCTAATGCATATAGCATATGGTATATAGCATTTGGCGTATTGCTCTTATAATATAGAGTTTGACTTATAGAGTCTGACATACAGCATGCTGCATTCGGTGTACAGCTTATTGCGTTTGGCATATTGTGGTTGGCGTATAGCGTTTGATGTATTGCGTATTGCATATGGTGTATAGCATTTGACGTATTGCGTTTGGCGTATAGCGCTTTGCATATTGTGACTGGCGTATAGCGTTTTTGGCATATTGTGTGTAGTGTTTTGTGTATGGCGTATTGTGTATAGCATTTGACGTACTGCATATATCATTTTGCAAATGACGTTGAGCATGTGGAGTATGTCCTACAGCATATTGCGTTTGGTGTATAGCATTTGGATTATTACATATATCATTAGGAGTACTTTGTATAGCGTTTGGTGTATTGAGTATAGTGCTTGGCGTATAATGTTTGGCATATAGTGCTTTGCGTACAGCATTTGGCGTATAGCGCTTGGAGTATTGAGAATGCCGTTTGTATTGGCATATGGCGTATTTCATATAGTGTTTGGAGTACAGCGTATTGAGTTTGATAAACAGCGTTTTGCGTATAGCCCTTGGTGTAAGGCGTTTTGTTAAAAGCATATGACGTTTGTTGTATTGTGTATAGTGTTTGGTGTATATAGTGTATTACATTTGTCTTATTGCGTATAGCATTTTCTGTATGGTGAAGAGCATTTGGCATATGGTGTTTCGTGTAAAATGTTTGGCTTATAGTGCTTTACATTAGACATACTGTGTATAGAGTATGACCTTTGGGCACTCAGCATTGGGTGTATTGCATATATCATTCTGCGTTTTATGTATAGGGTTTTGGCATTTTGTGTATAGCATTGTGCATATTGCGAGTAGCATTTTGCGTATAGTGTTGAGCGTATAGCACATTGTGCGTAGTGTACGTATATGTTGCGTGTGTTCATTGTTACCCCTGCATCTCCTAGCAGAGATTTTGACAGGACTTCTGTCAAAATCAGGCCCACATGGTTGGACCAATAGGATAGGCAGCATAGGGAAGATCTGAATAACTCCTCCTTACTGCTGCCCTTGGGTGAAGTCTTCTTTTATATATATTAGATCTATATTGGATTGGACTCGCTTGAAATGTGTTACCTTGGTGGGGTAAACAAGCTTAAACATTTTTTGAACAAATTTTGCAACAAAGCCCTCATTGGTTTGAAATATATTAACATATATTTACACTCTGCTCCAAGAAACAAAACATGGCCCACTCATTTCAGACCATGTACTATGGCGGCCACAATAACTCACAAAACACACACAATACCGCCACCTGGACCTCTCCTACCGGCAGTAGCTGCTCCTGTTATAGGTTACTGCTGGAGCCTCCTCTTGCCTTCCTTTACCCTTCTCTGCCCCTGCATGCACCACAGCATGACTGTAAGTGAATGGAGGGCAAGAGCAGGTTCAACTAAGGCAAGAGGAGTCCCCAGTACCCACTGACAACAGGAGTAACTGGTGCCGGTAGAAGAGCAGTGTCAAAAGCCCCAAACAAATCCTCTGCAGTTCTCATTTCCCCTCATGTAGTATCTTTAATCCACATGCACATAAAGCTGTCCAGTCAGTTTGCCTCTCTGCCACACAAGTGGTTAACAACATGTAGTGCTAGCAGCCCAAAACCAGAGCTCACGTGGTGGTGGTGATAGAGGGGAGCAGGTAGACATTAGGCCACACATGTCACGACAGACCTCCTTAACTCTTTCACTGGCAAAGCATTGTGTTTCGGACACATCTGCCACTGAAAGGGTTAAAGTCTTTATGCCTCCCTCTGAGAGCCAGTGATGTAATCAAACCCCTGCCGAAGTCTGCTGAATACCCAAAAAGTATACTGTCAAAATCAACTGGAATCAATATTCAGAATAACAAGACACAACTAGTAGGTGCTCAGTGTACAAATGGATAAAGCAAGGGTGCGTGGGAGGGTCACGGTGCAGCCTCAGAACCTACCAGTCTCCAGTGCAGCACTGCGCCTCTTGTGTAGCGCATACCATGATGTAAACAAGGAGAAAGTCCGTAGTGACCCAACTCAACATAAAAAGAACACACCTGTATAAGTGTCACCTATGCTTCCCAGAGGAAAGCCGCCTTACCCATAGCAAAACATAGTCTTCAGGTGCATCACAGCATCCCAGACAAATGCAAGCCCACAGACAAGGATAATAGGACTAAAAATTAGTGTTTCATGGCCAACCTGAAACCCCCTTTTTTTTTTTTTTGTTTGGCTACCTTACACTGCTCCCTTTGCATGTGTGTGTGTCCATGTTGTGCGTCACATCTGTCTGTCACTCTTTCTGTATGTCAGTGCGCGTGTATGTCTCTTGCATGTGTATGTGTCCCTCACTCTGTGCATGTGCGTGTGTGTGCATGTATGTTGCATGTGTGTCTGTGTGTGGGTCTCTGTCTCTCATTGTGTATATGTGTGTGCCTGTATGTTGCATATGTTTCTGTGTATCATTGTGTGTACATTTCTCACTCATAAGCCCAACGATCTACTATTCATTTTAAACAAATTATTAATTCCCTATATAACATGATGTGCACCGCTGTTCCACATTGCTAGTATATATTTTAGCCCTGGCGAGTAGAAATTCAGCACTGGTTGGTATATTATGGCTTGCAGTAGCGAGTAACTTTTCATGTCTGATTAGTAGCAAAGGACTTCAAGTTTTATATTATATTATATATATATATATATATATGTGAAATTATATTATATATATTATATAATATATATATATATATATATATATATATATATATATATATATATATATATATATATATTGGGAAAACAGGGAATATGTTGACACTCAGGACTTCCTCAGGCTCCTTTTTGAGGTTCATTCAAATCACTTTAAGTCCTGGGCGTGCACATGGTTCCTGTTTTCGCGATATAGGCATGCTCGTACATCTGCACCCAGGTGTACCTGTATCTGTATGTATTACCTGAGAAAACCAGTTTCCAACCTGTTGTATATATGTATGTATATGTATAAATATATGAATTTATATATATATTAGTGTAAAAGCCCGTGTACACAGGCCAAGGTCCAGGTCATGTTGACCCTTTGAGTGCCAGAGGGGTACTCAAAGCATTGCATACCCCTCTAACACTCAAAGGGTTAAGAGGCCGGTCCTGCTCTGCGTCATGCACTGTCGAGACTGCCCGAAAGCACAGAATGCTCCCAGTATTCTGTGGTCCCAGCATTCCTACACCTCCCAGCATTCTATGCTCCCAGCATTCCTGCACTTCCCAGCATTCTGTGCTCCCAGCATTCTGTGTGTTTGGGCAGTCTCTACTGTGCATGACGGCTTTTGACACACATCTTAGCGAATTATTATATAGGATATATATATATATATATATATATATATATATATATATATTTACATTTCTGCAGGTGATAGATGGCACTCACTGGATCCTTTTGAAGTGAAACAAAAAATTTTTGTTTCACTTCAAAAGGATCCTGTGAGTGCCATCTATCATCTGCAGAACTGAGTGCATTTAATTATTCCTTGTTGTGCACCCAGGTCATATTCATTATACTAACAGTGGGTACGAACCACAATTCAATTTATTGTATGTATATATACATATATATTTAACCCTTTGAATGCCTGAGGGGTACGCACGCATTGCAAAGCCCTCAAAAGGAGATATATATATATATATATATATATATATATATATATATATATATATATACATACATATACACACACACACACACACACACACACACACACACACACACACACACACAGACATACATAAATATTAAGTTTTACATACATACGTTTTAAAACGGTGACATCTCTGTCAATATAAAACCCTTTTAAGCTATAGGCAGTGTGCTCACAGCTATTGGAATAGAGTTTCCATAGCTTAAAGCTCACCTGTTTTCTCTCCATTACCCCTGCAGATCTCAGAGATCTGTAGAATTGGGTGCCTTGAGCACCTTATTTGCCCCTTATGGGAGAGGAAGCAAAATCTCTCTGTTTCATAGAAGCCCAGTGTGTGTGAATCCAGTCGCTGGGCTTCCTTTGAGAGGATAGATTCTCTCCCAAAAGTGCAGAGTGAAGCTCTTACATCAGCCAACTATGAAGATCTCCATGAGTAATGGAGAGGGAATGGGAGAGTTTTAAGCTATGAGTCTTGATCACCATAGCTGTAAGCAGACTGCCTGCAATTTAAAGGTATAGTAATGTTTTTCACAAAAACAGCAACTCCAATTAATCATCATAGTATTTGGGCCATGGAGAGTGTTATTTCAATACTGTCAGAGTTGTAGTACAAGAGTAATTGAATGATAAAGTGTCCCCCTCCCGCCCCTTTTACCTAGTGTAAGCCACCTCCACTCAGATGTGGAATCTGGTCCTGGGACCAGACAGGTCACAGCAAGGGACAATCTTCTTACTGTGAGTATAAGGAAAACCCTGCCCCCTTGACAGGTTTTTCATGTTTTTCCTTATGCTCACTGAAGATTGTCCCTCTCTGCTATCCATCCGGACAGTCTTGCTGCTCTGAGGTGAACAGTGTTACATCAGTAAAAGGGGCGGGAGGAGGATACTTTATCATTCAATTACTCTTGAACTACAACTCTGACAGAACTGAAATAACAACCTCCATGGCCCAAATACCATGATGATTAATTGGAGTGGCTTTTATTGTGAAACATTACTATCCCTTTAAAAGGGTCTCTTTAATTATAGGAAGATGCTTTGTTACAAGTCTTTTCATACCAAAGTCTGCCTACCCTTGGGCCAGAACTATCACAAGGCAAAGTAAGGGAGGGGGGATTGAGTCGCCTTTAGTTTGTATAGTGATCTGCCCTCTAGTAGTGGAAACTCGTTTCTGTGGTTCCTGTGTCCCTCAGTGTGATATCAGATACAGGGAAACGTTTCCATACATTAATAGCACTGAAGATACATGATATTCCATGTGCTGTTTTTCAATGGTTGAAGGGAAGAGATCTGACTATGCACTCTGTCCCTCACTTCTGGACATTATACTGTATTGTGTAAGACACAGCAGACATTTAGGAGTGTAATGCCTGGGGGAGCCATTTTCTTTTGCACTTCTCATTTCCTGGTCAAATGGCTTGTAACAGAATCCCAAGAGGCCGGAAAACCTTGGGCCGTCGTTCCGGGTCTCTCCTGCCCAGAGTCAGTCCGTGTCGAATCCACCGGTCGGATGGTATCTGGAGCGCTCAACAGCTTATGAGCTCACCAGTCGTTTGTCAACAACCGTGTGTCAAGGTCAACAAGACCAGCAGGGTTCACGTCGACAGTCTGGGGAGTCGCCACCAGCTGTCTTCGAAGTCGAAGAATCACCAGTGGTCCAGTCGGCAACTCTCCAAGCATCGAGTTAGCATCAAGGTCGAAGGTATCTGGACAAAGAGTATTGCCCACGCTGAATACCTCTCCTGGATGGGAGTCAAAGACGACTCTTTAGACCACCTCAGGAATAACGACACGCAGAGACTCCGTCTTAGTTTCACAACAAGTAACTCACTTTATTGACAGACTCAACGTTCTTTTATACAGAACTGATAGACAATACAACAATGGAACCATAAACAGTAGGACAAAAGATAAAAAGGTTTTGATTAACTTAGTGTAATAAGATTTTACCTGCTCCAATTCCTGACCAATGGGAAATGGAGCGGCAAAACTAAGTTTAATCCAACTGGTCCATTTCTTATGATCACTGGGACCGGGGTTGGGAGTAGTATACAAAAGAGACTGGGCGGGCCAGACAGTAGAACAAAGGTGAGGGGCCACAATACACATTTCGGATACAATAGACAGGAGTTGAAGCAATTCGCCAACTAGTCTGAATATGCTGCTTCAACCCTGTCCAATCAGATGTTATTGTGGGGTCGCCTGTGACCAATCCCTGAGCTGCCTACTTTTCTCCATGTTAAGTCTTTGTAAGACCTTTAACCCCTTACCGCCCGAGGATGTCCATGTACGTCCCGAGCGGATGTCCCCGGTGGACAGAGGACGTACATGTATGTCCCGGAAGTCATTTTAAGTAATGGCAAAAGATGTTCGGCAGTTGTTAAGTGCCGGTCGCGTGCGCGCGGACGGTCACTAAGGGGTTAAATGTCCTGCTCAGGGATTCGACCAATCAGGCGACTGCCTACTGTCCTTGCCATCGAGGGTTCGACACGGTGTCAACGACTCTAACCCTGAGGCGGGAAATCTCCGACTGGTTGTCGACGGCAGTGCACTCCGATCCAACAATACAGTGAACTCAGTCTCTTTGCGCGTCTCTACACTGAGAGGGGTTGACACTCCTAAACAGTACATAATGTCTAAAAGAGTCTCATAGCCTGTGATAAGGGCTCGTACATAGGTACGCCCGGGGATGTCTTCCAGTAACGGACTATGATCAGTTACATGGCTGCACTGTACTGCAAGAAAAAACAGGATGTGAATAGTGCAAAGGAAAACTGCTTCCCTCAGCCTACTGAAACGATGGCCATATAACTAAGGTTCTGTCAGTATATGGAAAGGTTAACAAGTTGTTTTTAGTGATGATGTTAAAGAAAACTGAATCACGTTTGTACAGCAGTAATAAGATGAAGTTTAGTAAATCGTATATTGGATGCTAGAGATGTCTCCAATACAGTGCTTTACTTAAGCACCCATGGCATTAATAGTGAAATAAAGGGTCCTTGAAACTAATAAAAAAGATTGTCATAGGTGTAATGCATTTACATTTTCTGGCTTTTAAACTGGTACCGAACTCTCTTAGAGTTTTGAAAGAGGGACAGGCATAGACAGTGAGATAGATCTATACAGAAAGAGACATGAGATAAACGGATATATACAAGAAAAGACACACGTAGACTGTGAGATAGAAAGATGTGTACAGAAAGACAGACAAATATACAGACTGAGAGAGAGACAGGCAGTGAGAAAGACAGAGAAATATAGATAAAGAAAGTTGGAAATAGACAGTGATACTGACAGAGAGAAAGACTGATATACAGTAGACAGGCGTACTGTGAGATAGACAGATATATAGACAAAGAGATGGACACAGTGAGATAGACAGACAGATAGATCGATAGATATGAGATAGATGATAGATAGATAGATAGATAGATAGATAGATAGATAGATAGATAGATAGATACATAGATAGATACATAGATAGATACATAGATAGATAGATATGAGATAGAGTGATATTAGATAGATAGATAGATATGAGATAGAGTGATATTAGATAGATAGATAGATAGATAGATAGATAGATAGATATGAGATAGAGTGATATTAGATAGATGGATAGATATGAGATAGATGATAGATAGATAGATAGATAGATAGATAGATAGATAGATAGATAGATACATAGATAGATACATAGATAGATACATAGATAGATAGATATGAGATAGAGTGATATTAGATAGATAGATAGATAGATAGATATGAGATAGAGTGATATTAGATAGATAGATAGATAGATAGATAGATAGATAGATAGATAGATAGATATGAGATAGAGTGATATTAGATAGATAGATAGATATGAGATAGATAGATAGATAGATAGATAGATGGATAGATATGAGATACATGATAGATAGATAGATATGAGATAGATAGATAGATAGATAATAGATAGACAGACAGACAGACAGATAAATAGATAGATATGAGCTAGAGAGATATAAGATAGATTATTAGATAGATACATAGATGGATAGATATGAGATAGATAGATAGATATGAGATAGATAGAGAGATATGAGATCGATAGATATGAGATCGATAGATTTGAAATAGAGAGATGATAGATAGATAGATCGATAGATAAGATAGGTAGACAGACAGACAGACAGATAAATAGATAGATATGAGCTAGAGAGATATAAGATACATTATTAAATAGATACATAGATAGATGGATAGATATGAGATAGATAGATGGATGGATAGATAGATAGATAGATAGATAGATAGATAGATATGAGATCGATAGATTTGAGATAGAGAGATGATAGATCGATAGATAAGATAGATAGACAGACAGACAGATATGAGATAGATAGATAGATAGATATGAGATAGATAGATATGAGATAGATAGATAGATAGATAGATATGAGATAGATAGACAGATAGATAGATAGATATGAGATAGATAGATAGATAGATAGATAGATAGATAGATAGATAGAGAGACAGATATGAGATAGATAGATAGATAGATAGATAGATAGATATGAGATAGATAGATAGATATGAGATAGATAGATATGAGATAGATAGATAGATAGATAGATAGATAGATATGAGATAGATAGATAGATAGATAGATAGATAGATAGATAGATATGAGATAGATAGATCGATATATAGATATGAGATAGATAGATAGATATTAGATAGATAGATAGATAGATAGATATGAGATAGATAGACAGATGACTTTTTTATTTTCAAAATCACTAAAGGTGTATTTAAGTTATAGGTTGTGTTTAATCACCTTTTAAATGTCCGCAATCTGTTGTTTTTAGGTTAATGCCCTGTATTGCCTTTCAGTGTATTTATATCTGCTCCTGCTGTGGGTCTCACTATAAAAATAAATAGACTTCCAGACCTGCCTGTAGGATCTGCCTGCACAAACACATATACCCCCAGCCTCCAGGACTGATATGGTGCTACTGGGTCTGTCTGTGGCCTCCCTAATTTGGGATATTTCTGGCACCAAATGGTCCCTTCATCCAACCTTCCCCTGACCACAAACAAAAGGGGAATTAAGGGCCTTATTCATCAAGGTAGAGGTACAAATGTGGAGCAAACCAACTACACCATAGTAGAGGAAATGAAAATATCCATTGATTTAAATGGGGTGTTTAACACATTAATTGCTGGAGAGGATGCAGCCTCTTTGGCATTCAAGGTACTAAAGTGACCATTTAAATCAAAAGATATGTGATGAATTTTCATGGCAAGCACACAAAATTTCATTGTGTGTGTGTGTGTGCGTGCCCGTGTGCACCTATGTGTATATGTGTGTGTCTCTCTGTGTGTGTGCCTGTGTATGTGTGTTTGCATGCATGCATGTGTGTGTGTGTGTCTCTATCTATGTGTATATGTGTCTAT
Organism: Rhinophrynus dorsalis; assembly: GCA_037306005.1. NCBI lineage: Eukaryota > Metazoa > Chordata > Amphibia > Anura > Rhinophrynidae > Rhinophrynus > Rhinophrynus dorsalis. The sequence goes on from CM074728.1 coordinate 12,965,676, forward strand.
CTGTGTGTATGTGTGTGTGTGTCTATCGATGTCTATATGTGTGTGTGTCTCTCTATCTATGTGTATATGTGTGTGTGTGTGTGCCTGTGTATGTGTTTGCATGCATGTGTGTGTGTGTGTGTGTGTGTGTGTGTGTGTGTGTGTGTGTGTCTCTATCTATTTGTATATGTGTCTATCTATGTGTATGTGTGTGTGTGTCTATCGATGTCTATATGTGTGTGTGTGTGTCTCTCTATCTATGTGTATATATGTGTGTGTGTGCCTGTGTATATGTGTTTGCATGTGTGTGTGTGTGTGTGTCTCTGTCTATGTGTGTGTGTGTCTATCTATGTGTCTATGTTTGTCTCTCTATGTGTATATATGTGTGTGTCTCTCTATCTATGTGTATATGTGTGTGTGTGCGCCTGTGTATATGTATTTGCATGCATGTGTGTCTCTCTCTGTGTGTGTGTGTGTGTGTGTGTGTAAACATGTAAAAATAACACATTTTGAAAGCCAGAGAGCTACACAACTTTTGTTATTATTAATCCTTTAGTTTTCAAAAGGCCTTTCACAAAAATACTTGTTTAATCCATTAAGAGCACTACCCTGTAATCTTTTTAGGGTTAAACCCCAAGCATTTCACCCTTACAAGCCACTCAGGTCTATAGAAGCCTGCTGTGCTGGCACAATTCAACAGACATCACTATATACAGGCAACTGCAGATATAATGCAAACAATATATAGAGATAAACCTAAGGTGTCCAGTCCTCGGTTTTAATGTGGAAATCTTATGAAAATGTCACTTTGTAGGACTGAAGAGATACTATTATAGCCTGACAGTGTGTGTGTGTTTTTCATAAGTCTCCTGCATTTTATTGAAGGTCTGGTCACATTACTATATCTGACTGATATATTACGGTTACCTACCTATGTTTGTTAATATCTTAAATTAAAAGCCGCTTATTCATAGAACCTAGTTGCCCTAGTTTTGTTGCCATCTCAGAGATGTAATGATGCTTATCTCCCTGTTAGTAATGGTGCCATTGGGTTACACAGTGAATTAACGCTTTGAGTGCCATAGGGGTACGCACCGGATTGCCCTGCAATGTGTTGTGTACCCTTCTGGAACTCAAAGGGTTAATAATGAATTAAGATGGACCAAGCCCAAAATCTTTTGGTAAATTTAGAAACTCCCTGATGTACAGCATACAATCCATCTATTAACCCTTGGAGTGGGGCCCAGTGCATTGAGGATATAATATGTTAGGCTTCCCTCTGTCACTCAGAGTTAAACACAAGTCATCAGTACAATACAAATTGACATGACAAGGCCACATTTAAAGAAGTTAATAAACATAATATTGGTAGAAAAACAGCCTCTCAGGACCCGTGCTTACCTTGTGATATTCTTGCCTGCTGTGTGACGGGGGTCTGGCTGAACTCTAAGAGGGGGGATACTTTGGCAAGGGGTGTGACCCAGCATGACATTAGCCTACAGCTGGTACACAGATCAGCCTCTCAGGGGCAGACACCTAGTGGTCAACTTGCAGAACTTCTCATACTGTATAAGTCATTAATTATGTAGAGTGGCATGCAGTTTAACTCCTGGTATGCCGGAAGGGTCCCCGGCGCATTTCTCTCTGCAGTAGTTTAGATACTTCTCTAGCCTCCTGAAGACATGATCTGTGATCATGAAATGCCTTGAGGGTTTTTATTTGTAACACATTTTTATTTTTGTTTATAAATTATCTGGTTATTTATTTTATTCTTTGGTTCCATGATTGTTAATGCTAATATGTAGGATTTGGAAATATAGGTGGTGCCATAGGATTGGGCCCCATCTTGGGGAGGGCCAGAACTGTTATTCCTCGTGAGCTCTTGAGGGGCTGTTTTGATCCATCGCCGGTCAAATAACTCTGTGTGAGTATTGATTTTTTTTTTTTAACCAGAGAATACACAATATCGTGTGGTTTAACCGTATCAGTGCTAATTCGGGTGACTTCCTGTTCCCTGTCTCTTTTTTTCCATGTATCTATTGAGCTGTCCTTTTCAGAGGAGCTTGGCGTGGAGACTGAGCATTGCTGAGATGTTCCCTGTGTGGAAGCCTCCACAAGTGATTCTTGCTACCTGAATAGATTAGGTAGGACAGTGGTTCTCAATCTTTTTTTTTTCTTCTCAAAGCAGCCTACCACGTAGTCTGAAATTTTCAGGGCACACCTTACATTTCATATAATTTGTCAAGGGTTAAAGGGATAGTAATCCTTCATTATTACTATCCCCCATGTTGTAACCCTTAAAATTCTGAATTCAGCGATACCAGCGGCATCTCTCAAACCTTTATGGTTTGAGAGATATCTGCTTTCAAAGTTTCCTCTTTTTGCCTTTCCCCTTTCAGCGTTCTATCTGACAGCAGGGGAATCCGGTCAGGGAGCAAGCAGCGGCTCTGCAGGAGTCCTGAGATCGCGTTATAGAAACAGAAATCGTTCACTAAAATGGTCTTCTACGTGTGCTTGGTTTGCTCTTGGTTTGCAAGCACACGTAGAAGACCATTTTAGTGAAGGATTTCTGTTTCTATAACAAGATCTCAGCACTGCCGCAGAGCCGCCGCCGATCTTGGGACTGGATTCCCCTGCTGTCAGATAGAACGCTGATGTCAGGGGAGAGAGAATGAGAGGGAACTTTGAAAGCGGATATCTCTCAAACCATAAAGGTTTGAGAGATGCCACTGGTATCATTTAATTCAGAATTTTAAGGGCTACAACATGTGGGATAGTAATAATGAAGTATGACTATCCCTTTAAGAGAAGGTTACAAGTATAGTTATTCTTAGCTCTCACAATCAGAATAACTAAAATAAGCATAACGTGAATAACAATTTCCATAAATAGAAGAAAAATAGGGAGGGACAGCGCAAAAGAAAACTCTTTAAGTGTAGTATTTATTGGAACAATGTCATCAAAAGGAAAAACATCCAAATGTTGATAAATAGGGAATAAGGGCAAGAAAATACAAATATAAAACAGTGGTAAACACAACAATGTCTGAATGCTGTCTTCCATCAGTACTCTTAACCCCTTAAGTACCATTGACGTGGCAGGACCGTCACACTGGTCCAGCACTTAAAGGGATAGTAATACTTCATTTTAACTTTATTTTATTTTGTAGGCATTAAAAAAACATGAAGAATGATATAAGTCTTATCTCTGAAACCTTTATGGTTTAAGAGATATTCACAAACAAAGTATCCCCCCCTGTTCAACCATATCAGAAGGGAGATGCCCAGGTAGACTGCAGAGAGGGACAATCTTCAATTAAGATAATGGAAAAAGCTGATAAACTTGTCAAGGGGGGAAGGGCTTTCATTGTTTTAATACAAAGAAAATTGTCCCCTTCTGTTATCTGTACTGTCATACAACCAGACTCACATCTGAGAAGAGATGGCTTACACTAGGTAAAAGGGGCGGGGAGGGGAACTTTGCTTGTGAATATCTCATAAACCATAAAGGTTTGAGAGATAAGACTTATATCATTCTTCATGTTTTTTTAATGCCTACAAAATAAAATAAAGTTAAAACGAAGTGTTACTATCCCTTTAAGGACCAGTGACGGTCCTGGTACGTCACGTACTTTTACTCACCGCACTCCTGTAGGAGCGCGGTGAGTGATACCGGGCACTGAAGTTGATCGCTCCAAGACCGGAGTTTCCTATGTGGTCCTTAAGGGACGGCACGCCCCTGGACCGCTGGTCCTTACGGGGTTAAGGACCAGCGGTCCCGGGGTGTGTGGTCCTTTAAGGACCAGATAGAGAATTTCGGCGTGCCGCCCCACGTGACTGATCATGTGGGGTGGCACGCCGAACGAGGGACTGAAAGAGATTGCTCCGGTCTTGGAGCGATCAGCTTCAGTCCCCGGTATTACTCACTGAGCTCCTACAGGAGCGCGGTGAGTAAAAGTACATGACGTGCCAAGACCGTCACTGGTCCTTAAGTGCCGGACCAGCGTGACGGTCCGGGTACGTTACCGGATGCGAAGGGGTTAAAAAAAATGTTATTATGTGAGAATAGTGACAACACAGTGTTAACGTCAACAATATCTCGATGTTGTGTTCCACCAATAATCTTAAAGGGTTAGTAAACCCCCAAAAAAACTGTTGGCGAATTGATAGGAATAATAAAAAAAAAACACGTAACGCCCTTATTCCCATATCTCAAACCATCATGGTTTGAGAGATGTAAGAAAATAAAGACCTCTGCTCCCTCCCCTTTCTGCCTGACGAGCTGTAAAGCCAAATCTTACCTTGAACCCACTAAGCACTAGAAGGATTTGCATCACATTGCTTTGCTTTGTAAATTGGGAAATAGACAGCACAATAGAGGATGGATTCAAGCCAAATTAATAAAAATACACAGTGCCATGGAGGGTAAGGTAAATAGATGAGTGCAGCCCTGGGATGGAGTACAGATGGCTATTGAGGGTTAGGGAGGCTGAGTAATGGGAGAGGTAGGATGGAGGTCATTAGAGGGGAAGGACACTAAACTTGCATTCCCTGCAAGGAATGGACTGATTAATGCATGTCATGCGTGCTCCTCATCTTCACTGCATCATGGCTGCTCTCTATGGTAGACTGTGCCTCTATGGTGGTCCTGGATGTTGAAGCGTCCTTCAGCCTCGCTTTGGAGCTGAACTTCCAGCTCTGGGCTTTAAAGGGATGAACATCGGTCTCTCCGGTGCTCAATTATTGCATTTCCTTGTAAGAGGATCCTTTCTTCTATTCCGGCCTAGACCTTGCTTAATCTGTTCTTGACCTGTCGTGCTGACCCTTGCTTGCCTGACCTCTTGCTTCTCTCTGCCAATTAAGAATTTCTACCTATTTGTTGCTGACCCTTGCTTTGCCAGACCTCCCTGCTTCAGCCTGCCTATTTGGACTCTGTATTCCTGCCTATTATTGAATTATTGAGTCACTGCTTCCCTGACCACTCTACTGTACTGTACCTGTATACCTGCATATAGCTTACCTTGGCTTGTCTGTCTATTCTAGTCTGCCCTATGGGATCCAGTTGTTCCTGCCCATCGCAGATCCGGATTGCTGTCCTGAATATACTCTCTGCCAGCTGCTTGAGGTCTGCCTATTACAGACCTTGCAGTTTGTGATCTTGGTACTGTCAGTGATCTGTTCCTGTCGGTGAGTCTCCTGCTGCTATTTCTATTATTCGAAACATCATCCCAGGGGTTGGTAACGTTACACCTTTCTGTGGCGAGTTATCCTGGGCTTTCTTTGGCTCAACTTAAGAGGGTCATCTGGATTCGCGGCCAGCAACTTGACACGACCTTGGCCGCAGTACAACTCGCCACAGGGGCCTACGACTACAAGCGTCACACACAAGTGCCACACTCAAGCATTCACCCAACCAACCCTTGTTGGAGGAGCCAGACTATCCTATATTTAGTAGTTTTACATTTGTAAATCATGACCCATGTAGGACTTGGAGAGGCAGTATGGAGGAGATTAGCATAACTCCTCCTTACTGCAGCCCCTGGGTGTGGCAGGCACGGATGGAGAATTTCTGTCACATGAGGGCCTTCTTTAATAGATATAGAAGATATAAATATACGCATAATCTTAAAGCTGTCCCCTCCTTTCTGTCTCTGTAGAGGTTCAGTCAACTGAACTGAAATCCTTTTTTTCAGTGCCTGGCCAACTGATCCAAGAACCGAATAGTGGATGATTTGCTGATCTGTCATTAAATGCCCCAGTTAAATCAATGGACGTTTTTATTTCCTATGGTGCAGTGGCTTTGTCCAAGAATTGATCTACTTTTTTATGTGCATGAAATAATAGTGTTTAGTCCTTCTGGCTTTGCTTTCCCATTTGCCGGGCTGTTAGCAATTACAGGATTACAGGAGTGTGAGGTGAAAAAAGGCAGACTTGGACGCTTATCACAGAGACGATGTGAATCTCGTTGGCAGGCCAGGACTAAAACATAATGCATTGTTGTACATTTTCCATATATAATCATTTCATGGTTGACTTATACACAAACTTAATGAAGCCTATCCATCACAATAGAGACCTGCAAAGCTATTTTCAACAAGCCTGACCCGTTCTCCTTATCATAACATATCTTTTACATTACGACACAAACCCTACATAATGTCTGGATGATAAATGTGTCCATTATATAGATACTAGGTGAACAGCCTGTGTACACGGGCCACAGTGCCAGGCAGCAATGGCCACAATGCAGTCATGTGCAGTAGAGAATGCCCACGTCGCTGCTGATAATGGAATGGGCCGCTCCAAATTCAAACCGTCATCTCTGCGCACCATTGTCAGTCGCGGAGCGGGCAGTCTCTACTACGCATGACTGCAGCGCGTACAGCTGTCTGTACTGCGAGTGACAGCTTCTGACAAACATACATTAGCGAATTGTTATATAGGATGTTTATATACGTATTATCCTGTTGAATCAGTGATGTCGCTTTAACTCCATAAGTACTATTGACGTGCCAGGACCGTCAAGGTGGTCTGGCACTTAAGGACCGGGACTTTTCGTGCCAGCCGCGTGACCTTTGACGCCTCACGTCGTGCCAGGTGCATTCTCTCTCACGCCACACGCGAGTCCTCTCACGTCAGGCTCCGGGTCCTCCATGGGACCTCTCAATCCAGACATGGGACTGCTCGTGCCAGACGCGGGACCTTTCACTCCATGCGAATTCCTCTCCTCAAAATGGGCCACTTAAAATGCTAGATCGCTTTATGCCATGTGTGTGTCATCTCAAATGTTAGGTCTTCTCTTGGAATTTGGAGGTGTGCGGAGTGGGTCCTCTCACACTAGACGTGGTTCTCTCACTCCAGGTGAAGGTCCTCTCATTCCAGGTGAATTTCCTCTCACACCAGTCACAAGTCCTCTCATGCTAGACCTTTCATGTCAGGCGCGGGTCATCTCACGTCAGGCTCTGGGTCCTCCATCGGGACCTCTCACTCCAGACGCAGGACCTCTCACTCCAGACGTGGACCACTCGCGCCAGCCGCAGGACCTTTGATGCCATGTGAAAGTCCTCTCATCAAAATGGACCATTTCAAATGTTAGATCGCCTTATGCCAGGTGTGTGTCCTCTCAAATGTTGAGTCTTGTCTTGTAATTTGGAGGTGTGCAGATGGGTCCTCTCACACTAGATGTGGTCCTCTCACACCTGGTGAAGGTCCTTTCATGCCAGGTATATTTCCTCTCAACCCAGATGGGAGTCCTCTCACGCTAGTCCTCTCACGTCAGGCGCGGGTCATCTCACGTCAGGCTCCGGGTCCTCTAACGTCAGGCTCCGGGTCCTCCACGGGACCTCTCACTCCAGACGTGGGACCACTCGCGCCAGCCGCGGGACCTTTCACGCCATGCAAAGGTCCTCTCATCAAAATGGACCATTTCAAATGTTAGATCACCTTATGCTAGGTGTGTGTCCTCTCAAATGTTGGGTCTTATCTTGTAATTCGGAGGTGTGCGGATTGGGTACTCTCACAATAGGCGTGTGTAATGCAGAGCCTAGAAGCCCTGAACAAGCCGAGAGTGCTAAGGGAAAAGAAGGCTCCTCCAACAAGGAATAACCTAGCAAGAGGCTGGGGAGCGACGCTTGGGTACGGTGCTAGCGAGCGGAGGTTGCCCAGGACGGGGTTTTGCTGCGGCTGAGCCGCCTAAAGGTGCTGGCCGTGAAGCCAGATGTTGTGGCCCCCAACAGAGGAGCTGAAGGGTAACCCAGGATAACCCCTACCTAGACAAACTATACTAGGCTATCCCCAGGGAGAAGACTAGTACTCCAATAAAAGAACAAAAGGCGCTTACTTAGGATCCACAATGCAGATGACGGACGTAGACCGGATAGCCACTGGCTGAAGAACAACTTGGAAGACAGGAACAGACTGATGGCAAGTCAAGGAACAATCCGGGTCATACACAGGCAGACAGTTCTGAGTACAAGAGTCCTCTGACGCTAGTCCTCTCACGTTAGGCGCGGGTCATCTCACGTCAGGCTCCGGGTCCTCTAACGTCAGGCTCCGGGTCCTCCACGGGACCTCTCACTCCAGACGTGGGACCTCTCACTCCAGACGTGGGACCGCTCACGTCAGCCGCTGGACCTTTCACGCCATGCAAAGGTCCTCTCATCAAAATGGACCATTTCAAATGTTAGATCACCTTATGCCAGGTGTGTGTCCTCTCAAATGTTGGGTCTTCTCTTGTAATTTGGAGATCTGCGGAGTGGGTCCTCTCACAGTAGGCGTGGTCCTTTCATACCAGACGAAGGTCTTCTCATGCCAGGTATATTTCCTTTAACGCTACACAGGAGTCCTCTCATGCTAGTCCTCTCACGTTAGGCGCGGGTCATCTCACGTCAGGCTCCGGGTCCTCTAACGTCAGGCTCCGGGTCCTCCACGGGACCTCTCACTCCAGACGCGGACCTCTCACTCCAGACGTTGGACCACTCACGCCAGCCGCGGGACCTTTCACGCCATGCAAAGGTCCTCTCATCAAAATGGACCATTTAAAAATGTTAGATCGCCTTATGCCAGGTGTGTGTCCTCTCAAATGCTGAGTCTTCTCTTGTAATTTGGAGGTGTGCAGAGTGGGTCCTCTCACACTAGGCGTGGTTCTCTCATGCCTGGTGAAGGTCCTTTCATGCCAGGTACATTTCCTCTCAACCCAGAAGTGAGTCGTCTCACGCTAGTCCTCTCACATCAGGCGCGGGTCATCTCATGTCAGGCTCCGGGTCCTCTAACGTCAGGCTCCGGGTCCTCCACGGGACCTCTCACTCCAGACGTGGGACCTCTCACTCCAGACGTGGGACCGCTCGCGTCAGCCGCAGAACCTTTCACGCCATGCAAAGGTCCTCTCATCAAAATGGACCATTTCAAAGGTTAGATCACCTTATGCCAGGTGTGTGTCCTCTCAAATGTTGAGTCTTCTCTTGTAATTTGTAGGTGTGCAGAGTAGGTCCTCTCACACTAGGTGTGGTTCTCTCAAGCCTGGCGAAGGTCCTTTCATGCCAGGTATATTTCCTCTCAACCCAGATATGAGTCCTCTCACGCTAGTCATCTCACGTCAGGCTCCGGGTCCTCCACGGGACCTCTCACTCCAGACGTGGGACCGCTCGCGCCAGCCGCTGGACCTTTCACGCCATGCAAAGGTCCTCTCATCAAAATGGACCATTTCAAATGTTAGATCACCTTATGCCAGATGTGTGTCCTCTCAAATGTTGGGTCTTCTCTTGTAATTTGGAGGTCTGCGGAGTGCGTCATCTCACACTAGGTGTGGTCCTTTCATACCAGACGAAGGTCTTCTCATGCCAGGTATATTTCCTTTAACGCTACACAGGAGTCCTCTGACGCTAGTCCTCTCACGTCAGGCGCGGGTCATCTCACGTCAGGCTCCGGGTCCTCTAACGTCAGGCTCCGGGTCCTCCACGGGACCTCTCACTCCAGACGTGGGACCTCTCACTCCAGACGGGGGACCGCTTGTGCCAGCAGCGGGAACTTTCACGCCATGCGAAGGTCCTCTCATCAAAATGGACCATTTCAAATGTTAGATCACCTTATGCCAGGTGTGTGTCCTCTCAAATGTTGAGTCTTCTCTTTTAATTTGGAGGTGTGCAGAGTGGGTCCTCTCACACTAGGTGTGGATCTGTCACGCCTGGCGAAGGTCCTTTCATGCCAGGTATATTTCCTCTCAACCCAGACATGAGTCCTCTCATGCTAGTCCTCTCACGTCAGGCGCGGGTCATCTCACGTCAGGCTCCGGGTCCTCTAATGTCAGGCTCCGGGTCCTCCACGGGACCTCTCACTCCAGACGTGGGACCTCTCACTCCAGACGTGGGACCGCTTTCGCCAGCCGCGGGAACTTTCACGCCATGCAAAGGTCCCCTCATCAAAATGGACCATTTCAAATGTTAGATCACCTTATGCCAGGTGTGTGTCCTCTCAAATGTTGGGTCTTCTCTTGTAATTTGGAGGTCTGCGGAGTGGGTCCTCTCACACTAGGCGTGGTCTTTTCATACCAGACGAAGGTCTTCTCATGCCAGGTATATTTCCTTTAACGCTACACAGGAGTCCTCTGACGCTAGTCCTCTCATGTTAGGCGCGGGTCATCTCACGTCAGGCTCCGGGTCCTCTAATGTCAGGTTCTGGGTCCTCCACGGGACCTCTCACTCCAGACATGGGACCTCTCACTCCAGACGTGGGACCGCTTGTGCCAGCCGCGGGAACTTTCTCACCATGCAAAGGTCCTCTCATAAAAATGGACCATTTCAAATGTTAGATCACCTTATGCCAGGTGTGTGTCCTCTCAAATGTTGAGTCTTCTCTTGTAATTTGGAGGTGTGCAGAGTGGGTCCTCTCACACTAGGCGTGGTCCTCTCATGCCTGGCGAAGGTCCTTTCATGCCAGGTATATTTCCTTTCAACCCAGATATGAGTCCTCTCACGCTAGTCCTCTCACATCAGGCGCGGGTCATCTCACGTCAGGCTCCGGGTCCTCTAACGTCAGGCTCCGGGTCCTCCACGGGACCTCTCACTCCAGACGTGGGACCGCTCGCGCCAGCCGCGGGATCTTTTATGTGATGAAAAGGTCCTCTCATCAAAATGGACCATTTCAAATGTTAGATCACCTTATGCCAGGTATGTGTCCTCTCAAATGTTGAGTCTTCTCTTGTAATTTGGAGGTGTGCAGAGTAGGTCCTCTCACACTAGGCGTGGTCCTCTCATGCCTGGCGAAGGTCCTTTCGTGCCAGATATATTTCCTCTCAACCCAGACATGAGTCCTCTCACGCTAGTCCTCTCACGTCAGGCGTGGGTCATCTCACGTCAGGCTCCGGGTCCTCCACGGGACCTCTCACTCCAGACGTGGGACCTCTCACTCCAGACGTGGGACCGCTCGCGCCAGCCGGGGGAACTTTCACGCCATGCAATGGTCCTCTCATGAAAATGTAACATTTCAAAGACCAGATCAGCTTTGGGGGTGCTTACCAAAACCTGGATGGGAATTGTACTTTTGGAAGTTTTGGCCAGCTTCTGTTGGTACAAGCACCCCTCCCACCCCAGCTGCAATGTTCATTGTTTTTAGGACACTATATAATGCCTGTCAGAGAGTCTCTCTCCATTAATGAGAAAATCTGACATAGACTCAGCTCTTGAGATAACGTGAATTAAAGGAATAGTAGTACTTAAGTATTACTAATTCCTATATTAAAGTAATATTAAATGTATTGCCCCCAGTGTCATCTCTCAAACCTTTATGGTTTGAGAGATAATCGCTTCTAAAATTGCCCTCTCCCTCCCCCTTCCCCGAAGTCAGCATTGTAGCTGACTGAAGGGAAATCTGGTCTTACGATCATCAAGCGGCTCTCCAGCACAGCCGCAATCGCATTAATAAAAAAAAAAATATTTTACTAAAATGGTCTTCTACATGTGCTTGCAAACCAAGCATGCGTAGAAGACTGTTTTAGTGAACGATTTCTTTTTTATTAACACGATCTTGGCTGTGCTGCAGAGCCGCCTGAAAGCCATATGACAGGCTTCCCTAATAATTAAGTATTACTATCCCTTTAAGGTTAGTAATTGCCTAAAATAGGAGAGATTCATCTCATAAGACAAAGCATATTAAGGTTAGGTACTTGCCAAAAACGAGGTACCTTGGCGTCTGTGGCAAACTTAGGGCTGGATTTACATCTCAGGAACCTGTAGGCACAGAAATCTGAAGCGCCCCCCCTCCCGATTTGCCCTCTCTACTGGACACCTCCATATTGCCCCCATCATCTCCATATTGCCCTCACATTGCACCCATCATCTCCATATTGCCCCTCACATTGCCCCTATCAGCTCCAACTTGCCCTCATCATCTCCATAGAGGTGGGATGCGCCTGTAGTCAGGTGCCTACTCTGCCTTATTACCAATCCGGATCTGGGCAAGCTTAGCATTCAATGATCTTATGATGTGACTAAGTCCTCATCATATATAGTAATTTGCTAAAACTTGTGTAACGCCACAGTCATGCTCAGTAGAGACTGCTGCGTGTGCTGCACTCATGCGCAGTAGAGACTGCCCGCGCCGCACCTTATACAGAGCGTCCCGCTCTGTATCAGTTGTGGCGTGGGCAGTCTCTACTGAGCATGACTGCACCGCGACCAGCTGCAAGTGGCACTGTGGCCCGTGTAACGGGCTTTTCAACTAGTGTTTAATATAGTAATGATATGCAAGCATAATGCCTCAGAGTAAAGGGTTAATGGTGATGAAAATTTGGATGTGCGCCAATATTTTGTGTATTTGCTTTTAGCTATTTTGGTCAAAATTGGTTGCACTCTAGCAATTCTTTGGGTGTGCTTACCAAAACCTGGATTGGTATCAGACACATGACCTTACACGCCAGTCTTTGGACTTCTCATGATAGGTGGGGGTCCTCTCACTCCAGACGCAGGATGTCTTATGGTTGTTGCGGCACCTCTCATGCCAAGCGGAGGCCAGGTGGGTTCCTCACACAACATGTATGCCCATTTGACGCAGTTCCTCTTACGATTTTAGCGTCCTCTTAGCCAGCGTGGGTCTCCTCTCACACCAAACAAGGGTCAGGCAGGGCAGGGATCCTCTCGGGCTGTGCCGGGGATCCTCTCATGCTGTGCCAAGTGGTCCTCTTGTGCTGTACCAGGGGTACGCTCACGCCGTCGGGGGGGGGCCCCTATCGCGTCATGTCGGGGAACGTCTGACTCCGTGGCGGGGGTCCTCTCGTACCAAGACTGGGGTCCTCTCGCGCCTGTGAGCGGGTCCTCTCATGTCTGCGGCTCAAGTCCGATCTTACCTGCGGTGAGGGCCCATTCTCACTTTCTGCGCCGGTCCTTCTCTGACCCCTGATGCTTGGAAACTCGCAGCAATAGAAGAGCCTAAATGGCAGTCGTCAAAATGACACTTTCAGAATATCGCATGTATCAAAATGGCTCATTTAAATTGTTACCTGTTTACTATATTACTCAATTTGGGGTAAGTTAAGACAGGGTGTTTTTTTGGGGCTTGGTTACAGGTGTTGGAAAGATTTGAGGTGCTAAGGGTAGTTAGGTGTTGACTGTGTGTGAGGTTAGTGTCGTTAAGTGTTGCCTGTGTGTTCGTTTAGGACAGTTAGGTGTTGACTGTGTTAGGTAATGTTAGTTTGGTGTTCACTATATGTTAGGCAAGGATAGTTTGGTGTTAGGGTAGTTCTGTATATTGTTTGGGTGTTAGGTAAGGGTAGTTAGGTGTTGCCTGTGTGTTAGGTTATGGTAGGTAGATGTTGACTATGTGTTAGATTAGGGTAGTTAAGTGTTGATTGTGTTAGGTTAGGGTTGTTAGGTGCTCACTATATGTTATGATAAGGTAATTAGGTGTTGAATGTATGTTAGGTAAGGGTAGTTATGTGTTCACTATGTGTTAGGTAAGGGTAATTAGGTGTTGACTATATGTTAGGTAAGGGTAGTTAGGTGAAGTCTGTGTGTTAGATGGTTTACTAGTGAAGTGTCGCATGTAAAGTTTCACGTCATAAAATGTTGCAGGTCTTTGGCCGCGTCATTTGAAGTGTCACAATTAAAGTTTAGTGTCTCAAAGTGTAGAAAATTCTACATATTGCGTTATTCCGAATGGCGCATTCGCCATATGGTGCATTAACATGTTGCAGCAATATGGGTGCAATAATGACGCAATATGGGTGCAATAATGATGCAATATGGGTGCATTAAGGACACAACATGGGTGCAATGATGACGCAGTACTCAACCCAAAACCCACAAAAAAACACCCAAAAACCCACCAAAACCAACCCAAAAACCAGCCCAAACATCAACCTAAAACCAACCCAAAACCCCCAAAAACTAAGACCCAACCCAAAAACCACCCTAAAACCCACCCAAACCAACCCAAAATCAACCAAAAACCCACCCCAAATCCCACAAAAACCAACCCAGCCCATATTGTGTCCTTAATGTGTCCTTATTGCACTAATTTTGCACCCATATTGCGTACATATTGCGTCCTTATTGCACCCATATTGCATCCTAAATGCACCCATGCTGCGTCCTTAATGTGTACTTATTGCACCAATATTACACCCATATTGCTTCCTTATTGCACCCATTCTGCGTCAATATTGCACCCATTCTGCGTCAATATTGCACCCATATTGTGTCAATATTGCACCCATATTGCGTCCTTAATGCACCCATACCGTGTCTTTAAAGGGGATCTCTCACCTAACTACATGTAATGCGATCGCTCCACTTTAGTGACAGGCAGCCTCCGTCACAGGAGGATTATGGGTAGTGAGACGGAGCTGTCTCTGATCGGCAAAGTTCGGCAAGCCGGAAGTAGGCTGCTGGACACTTTTTAAAGTTTAATTCTTGCGAATGTAACTGCTTTTTAAATATAATGAACACTATTTTCAGTGTTTTAGAGAAATGCTCTAACTAATGAGCATTACATGTAGTTAGGTGAGAGATCCCCTTTAATATTTCCTTATTGCACCAATTTTGCACACATATTGCACCCATATTGCCTCCTTAACCTGTCCTTATTGCTTCAATATTACACCCATATTGCATCCATATTACACCCATATTGTGTTCATATTGCACCCATTTTGCGTCCTTTTTGCACCCATATTTCTTCCTTAATGTCTCCTTATTGCAACAATATTGCGTACATATTGCACCCATATTGCATCCTTAATGCACCCATACTGCGTCCTTAATGTGTCCTTATTGCACCAATTTTGCACCCATACTGTGTCCTTATTGCAACCATTTTGCATCCTTATTGCACCCATATTGCGTCCATAATGCACCCATAATGTGTCCTTATTGCACCAATATTACACCCATATTGCGTCCTTATTGCACCCATATTACATCCTTAATGCACCCATACTGCATCATTAATGTGTCCTTATTGCACCAATATTGCACCCATATTGCGTCCTAAATGCAACCATATTGTGTCCTTATTACACCAATATTGCACCCATATTGTGTCAATATTACAGCCATATTGCACCCTTAATGTGTCCTTATTGCACCAATATTACACCCATATTGCACCCTTAATGCACCCATACTGCATCATTAATGTGTCCTTATTGCACCAATATTGCACCCATATTGCGTCCTAAATGCACCATTTTGAGTCCTTATTGCACCCATATTGCTTCCATAATGTGTACTTATTGCAGCAATGTTGCATCCATATTACACCCATTTTCCGTCCTTATTGCACCCATACTGGACCTATATTGCATCCTCAATGTGTCCTTATTGCACCCATATTGTGTCCATATTGTACCCATTTTGCATCCTTATTGCACCCATATTCCGTCAATATTGCACCCATATTGTGTCCTTAATGTGTCGTATTGCACCAATTTTGCACCCATATTGTGTCAATATTGCACCCATATTGCTTCCTTAATGTGTCCTTATTGCACCAATATTACACCCATATTGCATCCATATTGCACCCATTTTGCGTCCTTATTTCACCCATATTGCGTCCATATTGCACCCATAGTACGTCAATATTGTACCTTAATGTGTCCTTATTGCACCAATATTACACCCATATTGTGGGTCCTAAATGCACCCATATTGCGTCCATATTGCACCCATTTTCCGTCCTTATTGCACCCATATTACATACTTAATGCACCCATACTGCTTCCTTAATGTTTCCTTATTGCACCAATTTTGCACCCGTACTGCGTCCATATTGCACACATATTGTGTCCTTATTACACCCATTTTGCATCAATATTGCACCCAAATTGTGTCCTTGATGCACCCATACTGCGTCCTTAATGTGTCCTTATTGCACCCATTTTACTTCCATATTGCACCCATTTTGCATCCTCATTGCACCAGTATTGCTTCCAGGGGCGGACTGACCAGTCGGGCATTCGGTCACAGACCTGGGGCCCGCAACCTAGGGGGCCCACCACCACCAGCAATGAAAATTTGAATTTCCCGGTTCACTTGTCTGCCTGCCTCCCATGTAGGGGCCCGCCGCCAACTGCGCCTAATAAAACATGCCGAGCATTGCGTACTGAGGCCTCATAATATAGCCAGCCCATGCTGATGATGCCCATCATTTTATGCCCGATGACGCTGCCACATAACATTGCCCCTTGATGCCAGACTCACTAGCTGTCGGGCTGGCAGCAAGTGCTTCAGAGACTTCTTCCTCATTTCCTATGTTCTGCGCATGTCAGATGTCATCACGGCCTGCAGAGGCTCATGGTGATGGGTGGGGGGCAGAGTGGGAGTCACATCAGACACACACACACCCCGCAGAGGAGGACACATGGACAACAGAAGAGAGGAGTCAGGACTACTGGACACTTGGGACTCGTCTCAGACAGTGACTCACCACGAGGACCCAGAAGCCAGAAATCCACAGCAGTGACAGAAGACCCACCACAGTCCACAGCAGGTAAACCAGTAGTAATGGATGTCCTGCAGGAGTAACCGGATGGCCTGGAAGGGGTTACTGGATGACCTGGAGGGAGTTACTGGATGGCCTGGGGGGGGGACTGGATGGCCTTGGGGGGTAATGGATGGCATGGAGGGGGTTACTGGATGGCCTGGGAGAGGTAATGGATGTCCTGCAGAGGCTACTGCATGGTCTAGGGGTTACTGGATGGCCTGGATGGGAAATGGATGACCTGGGGGGGGCTAATGGATAGCCTGGAGGGGTAATTAATGGTGTAGGGGGTACTGGATGACCTGGGGGGGTACTGAATGGCCTGGGGGGTTATTTGATGTTCTGGGGCGTAATGTATATCCTGGGGGGAGGGAGTGATTAACCCCTTAACGACCAGCGGCCGCGGGGTGTGTGGTCCTTTAAGGACCCGATAGGGAAGTTAGGCTTGCCACCCCACGCCGAACGGAGGGACTGAAAGAGATTGCTCCGGTCTTGGAGCGATCAAATTCAGTCCCCGGTATTACTCACCGCGCTCCTGCAGGAGCGCGGTGAGTAATAGTACGTGACGTACCAGGACCGTCACTGGTCCTTAAGTGCCGGACCAGCGTGACGGTCCGGGTACGTCACCGGACGCTAAGGGGTTAACCTGGGGGGAAATGAATGGCCTGGGTGGTAATGAATAGTCTAGGGGGGTACTGGATGGCCTGAGGGGGAAATGGATGGCCTGGGGGTTATTGGATGTCCTTGGGGGGTAATGTATGGCCTGGGGTGGTAATGGATAGCCTAGTGGGGTACTGAATGGCCTGGGGGGTATTGAATGGCCTGGTAGGTACTGAATGGCCTGGGAGTTATTGGATGTCCTGGGGGGGTAATATATGGCCTGGGGGTACTGGATGGCCTGGGGGGTAATGGATGGCCTTGGGGAGTACCGGATGGCATAGGGGGGTAATGGATGTCCTGGGGGGGGTAATGGATGTCCTGGGGGTTACTGGATGGCCTGGGGTGGTAATGGATGGCCTTAGTGAGTACTGGATTGCCTAGGGGTGTAACGGATGTCCTGGGGGTAATGGATGTCCTGGGGGGTACTGGTTGGCCTGCAGGGGGTAATGGACGGCTTGGGGGTACTGAATGGTCTGGGGGGGGGGTACTGGACCTGGTCCAGTACCCCCCAGGCTATTCAGTACCCCCCAGGCCACCACACTTTTGCAAATGATGTATGAAACATTGGACTCGCTACAGACACAGCCACCAGGCCAGACATCCAGCTCACCCTCAAGTTATCCAGCCAATTGCCAAGTAGCCTCCAGCCAACCGGCAAGAAGCTAACCAGCAGTGTAAGGTTAGTTTATTTATTTATTTTGTAAAATATTTATATATGGTTTAACCCTTTGAGTGCCAGAACAGTACGCAACGCATTGCGAAGCAATGCGTTGCGTACCTATCTGGCACTCAGAGGGTTAATACTCTCTTCTGCAAATTATGGGGTGGGGTTATGATGTCATGGGGAGGGGCTAATTATGTCATGATGATGTTATTGGGCAGGGGGCCCAGACCTCTTTTTGGACCAGGGGCCCTGGGTCCTGTCAGTCCGCCCTAGGGTGACCACGGGTCCCGGAACGTCCGGGACTGTCCCTTATTTCAGGGCTATGTCCCGCATCATCTCCAACCGGGACAATGAAGTGTCCCGGAATGAAGCCAAGCCGCCCTGGATGTCAGCCTGCAAGCGGTGTGTCACATCATGGACGCCGCGAGGGAGCGCTTAGTAGCTCTCCCTCGCGGCGTCCATGATATGACACACCGCTTGCAGGCAGACATCCAGGGCGGCAATGCAGCTTACCTGATCTCCTGGAGGCAAGCGCTTTAGTAATACAGAGCGCTGGGAGATTACATCATCTCCCAGCGCTCTGCATTACTGAGCACAGCGCGCGGGAGCTTCAGCTCTGTGCCGGAGGAGGCACAGAGCACTTTCCACGCCGCTAGACCACCAGGGATTCAAGGTATGAAGGGGCAACTAGGGTGACCACGTCCCGGAATGGCAGAAGGGAAATGTGGTCACCCTAGTCCGCCCCTGGTTTGGGGGTAAAGTAGTTAGGGTTTGGGGTGGTATGAGTATGTTAGGTCAGAGTAAAGCAACAGTTTAAGTGCCCCGTTTTGATGCCAGTAACATAGTATAGCGCTATTTTGATGCATGTACTTACCTCTTAGATGTTTCCATAGTAAGGCACCCTGGTCTTGTAACTGCCTGATCTGGTGGTGGTGGCAGGTACTCTGGGTGAAGCACCACTTTGTATACCCTCTGAGAATTCTAAATGTACTGTGACATCATAACTGGCATCTTTCCTGTTATTTGAAAGTAACTGAAATTTAACTGACTGACCTCTTTTTATTCTTATAACATTTTATACATTTTTTTCATACATTTTAAAACTTTGAGATAATTATATATCAAATTGGTGTTACAAACATACTAAAAAAACTGTGTTACAGATATACCAGAAAAAAACCCGTATTAAATTAAAATTGAAACCCACTGTATGCATTGCTAAAGAGTCATAGATGGTTAGCTGTTAACCCCTGAACATACTGTATGCAATAAATGATCAGTTATTAACCCCCTGCGTGCCAGAGAGGTGTACGGCAATGTGTTCTGTGATTAACCCATTGAATGTCTCCTAGGCGCACAACACATTGCACAGGAATGTGCACCTCAATGAATAACCCCTTGTGTGCAAAAGAGGTATAATTCATCAGTAATTAACAACTTTATTCACCTTTCTGGCATACAAGGGATTGATTACTGATGAATTATGCCTCTCTAGCATACAAGGGGTTAATCCATGAGGTACTGCCACTATGAGGAACTCAATTGGTTAACAACAGAATAAAACATTGCTGTAATCCTGTCTGGTATGCAAAGTTTAATAACTGATCTATACCTCTCTAAAGCAAACAGGGGGTTAAAGGGTTAACAGATGGTAAATTAAGCCTCTCTAGCAATGGGTGCAATTAGTTAAAAAGAATTAAATAATACCTATTTAGGGTTCAATTCTGTTACCAGCGCTAAAAATAAAACAGGCGTTTGTTTTTTTGTCAGTTGTTGCTGTCCTATTACCAGACTTATGAAAGGAGGCTACTTGGCAACTGTCTGGATAGCCTGAGGGTGAGCTGGATGTCTGGCCTGGTGGCTGTGTCTGTAGCGAGTACAATGTTTCATATATCATTTACCTATCTGGCACTCAAAGGGTTAATACTCTGTTCTGCAAGTGTGGTGGCCTGGGGGGTACTGAATAGCCTGGGGGGTACTGGACCAGGTCCAGTACTCACAAGCCATCCAGTACCCTCTGCAGGCCATCCATTACCCCCCCCAGGCCATCCATTACCCCCCCCCAGGCCACCCATTACCCCCCCCAGGCCATCCATTACCCCCAGGCCATCCATTACCCCCCAAGGCCATCTAGTCCCCCCCCCAGCCCATACAGTAACTCCCTCCAGGTCATCCAGTAACCCTGTCCAGGCCATCCGGTTACTCCTGCAGGACATCCATTACTACTGGTTTACCTGCTGTGGACTGTGGTGGGTCTTCTGTCACTGCTGTGGATTTCTGGCTTCTGGGTCCTCCTGGTGAGTCACTGTCTGAGACGAGTCCCAAGTGTCCAGTAGTCCTGACTCCTCTCTTCTGTTGTCCGCGTGTCCTCCTCTGCGGGGTGTGTGTGTCTGATGTGACTCCCACTCTGCCCCCCCCCCCATCATCATGTGCCTCTGCAGGCCTGCGCATGTCAGATGTCATCTCTAACACAGGAAATGAGGAAGAAGTCTCTGAAGCACTTGCTGCCACCCCGACAGCCAGTGAGTCTGGCAGCAAGGGGCAGTGTTATGTGGCAGGCGCATCGGGCATAAAATGATGGGCATCATCAGCACGGGCTGGATACATTGTGAGGCCTCAGTACGCAATGCTTGGCATGTTTTATTAGGCGCAGTTGTGTTAGTAGTGAGCTTTTCCCTGCTGCTGCTCCTTGTTTTCTTGGACCTCTCTTAGCCTGTTCTCCGTGCCAAGTATCCTGCTTTTCCCTAACCAATCCTGCCTCTGACCATTCTCTTTTGGTTACCTTGCCTCCAGTCTTGCTGACCCTGCCTTTATCTGACCTCTCTTTAGCCTTCTGATTTGGACAACTTGCCGCCAGACTGTTGTTGACCCTGCCTGTTCCTGGTCCATCCTCCTGCTTGCTGTTTGTATACCTTGAATATGGACCCTTGCTGATCCTGTTAGTACTCGGACTCTGTGTTGTTCCTGTTGGTAAGTCTCCTACTCATTTACTGAATTATTATTGGAATGGTTCTCCCTGTGCTTGGTAGCGTTAGACCTTGCTGTGGTGGGTTATCCTGGGTCTTTTTCGGCTCAACCTGATGGGGTCATCTGGCTTCATGGCCAGCAACTTTACACAGCCCAGGCCACAGCACAACGCGCCACAGGGGGACTACGTCAGCGAGGGCCAAACACTAGTGCAGCACTCATGACTTCACACTAGCAGCCTTTGTTGGAGGAGCCTGTCCTTTCCTCCCCATGTACCTGATCTAGGGTTATTCTAGTTGTACAACCAGTAGTGGGACACTCTCTCTCTGTCCCTCTCTATCTTCAATCCTCTACCTCTCGCTCTCTCTCTGCCTGTCACTCTCTCTTTGTCTCTTGCTCTCTCTAATTGCCTCTCAGTCTCTCTCTCATGCTCCCTGTCTGGGTCCCTCTCTCTCTCTCTATCTTGGTCCCTCTGTCACTGTGGGTCCCTCTCTCTCTCTGCATCTCCACTTCTGTTTCTCTCTATCTCTGCATCCCTTTATCTCTCTCTGTCCCTCTCTCTCTGCGTCATCCTCCCTCACTCTCTCTCTCTCTCTACGTCCCCCTCTCTCCATCCCCCTCTCTCCATCCCCCTCTCTCTCATCATCCCTCAATCTACGTGTCCCCCTCTCTCACTGTCTGTGTAACCTCTCTGTAAGTGTCCCTCCCTCTCTCTGTTTGTTTTTCTCTCTCTCTCTCTGTCCACCTCTCTCTCTCTCTCTGGGTCCCTCCTCTCTCTCACACTGCATTGCTCTCTCTCTCTCTGTGTTTCTCTCTCTCTCCCTCTCACACTGCATCCCCCTGTCTCTTTGAGTCCATCTCCCTCTTTCTGTTTCCTCCCTCTCTCTCTTTCTGTTTCCTCCCTCTCTCTCTGTGTCCCTTCATCTCTCTCTCTTTGTCCCTCTCTCTCTCTCTGCATCATCCTCCCTCTCTCTCTCTCTCTGCGTCCTTCTCTCTCTGCATCCCTCCCTCACTCTGTGTCCCTCTCTGTCCCTGCATTACTATGTAGCCGTCTACATTCCTCTCTCACTCTGCATCCCTCTCTGTATCCGTATCCATCTCTTTCTTTATCTGCGTCCCTCTCTTTGGCTCTTCATCTCTCTTGCTCTCTGCATCCCTCTCTCTCTTTCTCTGTCCACCCTCTCTGTCCCTCTCTTTGTGTCCCTCTCTCTGCATCCCTCTCTCTTTCTCTCTTCGTCCCCTTCTCTCTCTTGCCTTCCCCCTGTCTTTCATTATCCCTCAATGTGTGTCCCCCTCTCTCAGTATCCCCCCTCTCTCTCTTTGAGTTCCCCCTCTCTCTCTTTGTCCCCTTCTCTCTCTATTTATCCCCCTCTCTCTCTGTGTCCCTCTCTCTCTCTGTGTCCCTCTCTCTCTCTGTGTATCTCTCTCTCTGTGTCCCTCTCTCTCTGTGTCCCTCTCTCTCTCTGTGTCCCTCTCTCTCTCTGTCCCTCTCTCTCTCTCTGTGTCTCTCTCTCTTTCTGTGTCCCTCTCTCTCTGTGTCCCTCTCTCTCTCTGTGTCCCTCTCTCTCTCTGTGTCCCTCTCCCTCTTTGGGTCCCTCTCTCTCTCTGAGTCCCTCTCTCTCCCCTCTATCTCTTTCTACCTCTCTCTCTCTTCTCCTCTCTCTCTTTCTGCGACCCTCCCTATCTATGTCCCATTCTCTTATCCCTCTCTTTTTGTCCCTCTCTCTTTGTCCCTCTCTCTCTCTCTCTCTCTGCGTCCCTCTCACTTTTAATCCCCCCTCTCTCTCTTTCCGTTCCTCTTTCTGCTTCCCTCCCTATTTGCATCCCTCTTTCTCTCTCTTTCTTCACATCACTCTCTCTTTGCGTTCTTTTCTCTCTCTCTCTGTGTCCCTTGCTCTCTGTCCATCCCTCTCTCTCTCATCATCCCTCATTCTGTGTGTCTCCCTCTCTGTGTCCCCCCTCTCTCTGTCTGCATCCCCCCCTCTCTCAGAGGTCCACCCTCTGCATCTCTCTCACTCTGCAGCTCTCTCTCTCTCTGAATCCCTCTCTCTCTCTAAGTCCCACCTCTCTCTCTCTCTTCCCCCTTTCTCTCTCTCTCTGTCTACCTCTCTGTCTCTCTCAGTCCCTCTATCTCTCTGAGTCCCTGTCTCTTTGTGTGTCTCTCTCTCTTTCACTCTCCGTCCCTCTCTCTTTTCTTCATGCCTCTCATTCTGCGTCCCTCTCTCTCTCTGTATCCCTCCCTGTCTCTCTTTCTATCTGCATTCCCCCCTCTCTCTCTTTCCTTGCATTCCTGTCTCTCTGCATCCCACTCTCACCCCCTCTCTCTCTCCATCTCCCCTCACTCTATGTGTCCCCCTCTCTCACTGTCTGTGTACCATCTCTGTATGTGTCCCTCCCTCTCTCGCTGTCCACCTCTCTCTCTCTCTCTGTCCACTTCTCTCTCTCTCTCTGTCCACCTCTCTCTCTCTCTCTGTATACCTCTTTCTCTTTGCGTCCCTCTTTCACTCTGCGTCCCTCTCTCTTCTCTGCATGCCTCTCTCTCCCTGTCTGCATCCCCCTCTCTCTCTGTCCCTCCTGTCTCTGCATCCCCCTCTCTCTCTGTCCCTCCTGTCTCTGCATCCCCCTTCTCTCTGTCCCTCCTGTCTCTGCATCCCTCTGTCTCACTCTGCATTGATTTCTCTCTCTCTGTGTTCCTCTCTCTCTCTCTCACCCTGCACCCCCCTCTCTCTCTGAGTCCAACTCTCTCTTTCTGTTTCCCCTTCTCTGTCTTTGTGCCCCTCTCTCTCTGCCTCCCTCTCTCTTTCTCTCTGCGTCCCCTTCTCTCTCCATCCCTCTCTCTCTCATCATCCCTCTCTCTTTGTCCCCCTCTCTCTCTGTGTTCCACCTCTCTCTCTGTTTCCCACTCTCCCTCTGTCCCCCTGTGTCCACCTCTCTCTCTTTCTGGGTGTCCCCCCCACTCTCTCATCATCTCTCACTCTGTGTCCCACTTTCTCTCTCTGAATTCCCCCTCTCTCAGTGTTCCCCCTCTCTCTCTGTCCCCCTGTCTCTGGGTCCCTCTCTCTCTCTGAGTCCCTCTCTCTCCCCTCTATCTCTGTCTACCTCTCTCTCTTCTCCTTTCCCTTTCTGTGTCCCTCTCTATCTACGTGCCATTTTCTCTCACTCTTATCCCTCTCTCTCTTTGTCCCTCTCTCTTTGCATTCCCTACCAATTCTCTATACCATTCAGTATTAGTGTTCACATGATCCCAGGTATTAGGAGGAGAGGCTTTGTCCTTTGTATCACATATGGTGACTGTTCCTTTTACTGTTTTGTTTTAGCTCATGTTGTGTGTTGTTAGGATCATCACAAATAGGATTCACAAAGCTGTGTACTGTAGAGAGCAGCAGTGGCTCAGGGGTTTGAGTAGTTGTTTCTTGAAAAAAAGGTTCTTGGTTCTAATCCCTTCTGTTCCCAGTAGAATGTGCTGGTTTTTTTATTGTTTTACATTCCAAGTCTTGAGTGTGATGACAATACACATTCTTTATTGCAGCACAATCAGAACCCACCAAATAAATGTACCCAGAGAAAAAATAGTATGTGAGAAGGTGTAGCAGTGGTGTCACACACACACACACACACACACACACACACAATGTTCTTGGGTCTGTTCACTGCTTCACCCAATAAGCTGCAAGGTGTTGTTTTCTTTATTCCAGGTTTGTTTTGTGGAAAATAAATGGTCCCAAGAAATGTAGGATTTGGAGGAGCTGCCAATGGCATAAGAACGGAAATAGTGCTGTAGAGAAGAGTTGGTTTTAGTAGAGTCTACAGTGGCTGCAAGAGCAGGAAGACTGGTGGGTTTTTTTTTTTTATTTTATTTTACTTTTTACAAAAGGTTCCTGGTTCTGTTTCCCACTGACCTTAATGGGTTAGTGGTTTTCTTTTTTGTAGCCATGTTTTAGTCCATAAATTGACACAGATAATAGTAGTTTATGTCAGAGGCTGCAGTGGTTCAAGCCAGTGAGTCATGTTTCATGTAACACAAAGTTCATGGATCAAATCACACTGGTTTCTGAGTAGATGGGGGGGTAAATAGGTTTTTGGTATCTTTATTGTGAGTTGTGTGTGAGTAGCAGGAAATAAATGTGCCTAGAGAACATCTCCAGATAGTTGAAAGTCCAGTGGTGTAAGAGTTTGGACAGTGTCCTATAGACTTGAGGTCTGTGGATCAAATCCCCTTCTAAATTAAAGGCATAATTAGGGTAATAGTCTTTTTATTGCAAATTCTGATTGTGCAGAAGTAGATAAATGCTCCCAGAGAAAAGACACATATATCCAGAGTCTCTGGTGGGTCAAGGGCTGGAAGAGTGTTCTAACAAACAAACAGATGCAAGGTTCCTGGTTCAAATCCCTTATCCTGCTAAACTTTAAAGGTAAAATAGGTAAGTCCTGTTTTTATTGAGCATTCTGATGGGTGCAGTAGATAAATATGCCCAGATGAAAGTGCTTTATATCCGAGTCTGCGGTGGCTCAAGGGCAGGAACAGCGTCCTAACAAACGCAAGGTTCCTGGTTCAAATCCCCTATCCTGCTAAACTTTAAAGGTAAAATAGGTAAGTCCTCTCTTTATTGAGCATTCTGATGGGTGCAGTAGATAAATACGCCCAGATGAAAGTGCTTTATATCCGAGTCTGCGGTGGCTCAAGAGCAGGAACAGCGTCCTAACAAACGCAAGGTTCCTGGTTCAAGGCTCTCCTCCTCCTGCTTGGTGCCTGTGTATAGAATCCCCGTGCTGGGCGAATACACAGGCACCCTCCAGGGGCGAGTGGGTGTCTTGGATCGGGTTCCTTGTGTTTGTGGGGTGCTGGTAACTGCTCTGCTTTGGGGGGCCCTGATCGTGGTGCCATGTGAGATGATCAGGGTCCTCTTAGCGCTATATAGATGCGCAGCGGCGAGAAGGTTCCGGTTAACGATATGCGCAGCGGCGAGAAGGTTCCGGTTAACGATATGCGCAGTGGTGAGAAGGTTAACGAAGTGCGCTGTGGCGAGAAGGATGCAGCACTGTAAGTGTTGAATAACGTGAGATGGAGACTAAAGAGAACACTGGCCCTTTAAGAATGAAGGAAAATGCTCATCATATGATAAACGCTGGCCCTTAAAGGAATGATGAGAAATACTGATATATATCTCAATCACTTTAAGAATGATGGATGAAACACTATTATAGATATTTAAACATCATTCCTTTGGTTTCTACTTTTTAACCCCTTGCATGCTGTTACTACTAAAAACTGTTTTTATGTCTCTCTCTCTGCCCCCACAACAGTTAGACATACTACAGCACTTAAAGTTAACCCTTTCAACGCTGGATAAAGTACACTTATTAACCCTTTCAGTGCTGGACCAATGGCTGCTGTTTTGTTAACCCTTTCAGTGCTGGACCAATGGCTTCTGTTTAACCCTTTCAGTGCTGGACCAATGGCTGCTGTTTTGTTAACCCTTTCAGTGCTGGATAAAGTCCACTCTTATTAACCCTTGCAGTGCTGGACCAATGACTGCTGTTTAACCCTTTCAACGCTGGATAAAGTCCACTCTTATTAACTCTTGCAGTGCTGGATAAAGTCCACTCTTATTAACCCTTGCAGTGCTGGACCAATGACTGCTGTTTAACCCTTTCAGTGCTGGATAAAGTCCACTCTTATTAACCCTTGCAGTGCTGGACCAATGACTGCTGTTTAACCCTTTCAGTGCTGGATAAAGTACACTCTTATTAGCCCTTGCAGTGCTGGACCAATGGCTGCTGTTTAACCCTTTCAATGTAGACTAATTAGTCCTGGTTTTTTTTTTTTCATGCCATATTTATTCATTGTGTTAACCCTTTTATAATAAGGTTCTTGCCGTTTCCCAAGTGATTGACTTATTGCAGTTTCAATTAACTTTCTGAGTCCTTTAATAATAAAATCTACACAGTCTGTTTTGTTGTGTCATCTTTTTTGTTGTTGTGTTAACCACCTGAATGCCACAAATGTTCTAGGACCACATTTAAGCGATTGGCATTCTCCCAGGCATTCAAGGGATTTAACTAGCTACAACCAAGTGTACATATGTGCATTTGTACCAGGCCCTTACAAAGCACCCAAGACACCCTATTCCCTTGGCATGTGCAACTATCTAAACCCAGGCTCTGTTAACATATATGCTTGTATCCAATCATCCTTATGGGGGACAAGGAATCCTCCAGCCAGGCTCCTTCTAAGACCACTGTCCATAGCCTTGCCACACTTAAGCATGTAGTGCTAACCTTTCTTAGTGCTGCTTTATTGACAGAGCCCCGATTGTGCCGTAGTAGACAGACTGAGTACTTCCAGCACAATCAGGATTCCCTTAGCAGTAACAATCACAAGAGAACAAGATTCCAGGCTTGAAACCCCCCCCACGGCACCTCCTGGTCGCTGCGCCATATAAAATATCACAATAAATCAATGGAACTGAACAAAGACCATTCGCATTGAGACAATAGTTCTTGCCTCATGAACTATAGCAGACAAGAGAATCTTGCAGACTTACAGCTTTTGTGAGCTACACCAGTCATCAGCTGGAGACTGTAATCCAACCCCAGGACTAGAAGCTCTAATATGTCAGCTAATTCTTTCCTGCATTGATCTGCGCACTGCTGCCCCCATCAAGTCTTACCCCCCACCCCCCCACCCCCAAAAAAAAAAAAAAAAAAAAAAACTCTGGTACTTCTGCAATAGCTGAATCCCAAACTCAACATTCAAATTTGCAGCACTCCAAAATTAAGACAAAACAGTGAGACCCTTCCACACAGACACCAGTTAGGAACAGTAAGATTTGAAGTTGCTTTGCCTGAGCTCCAGGAAAGGGTCAAACATTAGTTTTAAAGCAGGAGAAGGCAGTCTGCACCACTCGGAAACTCCAGTGTCCATAACCCTCAACCAGCCAATGACTGGCTAGGTATGATAGAATTTATAATCTCCAACTGTAGAACTTATAATCTCCAAGTGGGGCAGATTGCCTTCTCCTGCTTTAAAGGATCAGTAAACTTTTTTTTTATGAAAAAATATATATTGTAGGGATTTTTCTTTTGAGTAAAATAAGGGTACTCCCACTGCCAAGAGATTTATATTTCCAGAGTTATTACAGTTTAAACCCGTTTTTTTTTTACATATACAATGCCCTCTAGTGGTTAAATTCTAAATAGATTTCCTGTTAGATTCCAATTTAGAGAAAAGTCAGAGACATACAGTTCTCCATAGAATGTGATAGAAACTGCTGAGTCACTTCCTGTCAGTTAGAACTATCAGGAAGTAAGCAAAGTAAATTCATTTCATGATTATTTAAACTGCTATAAATTTTGCATCAAACATCTGACAACGATGGGAGTGACCTTGTTTTATTCAGCAGGAAATGTTCTGTAAAATATGTGTTTTCATAAAAAAATAAGTTTACTGCTTCTTTAAAGCGGAACTTTCACACTCTATAAATTCGCCCTCCAATAATTAGACATTTGGCAACTAGCTTCATAATAATAGTGCTATTAACTCTCGTAAGTACCCAGTACTGAAGTAATCCTTAGTCTGCAGAGACCGGAAGCCAGGCATCAGCACAGACATCTTGCTTTAGTACCGTCTGCGACGTCAGTCCCGGTCTCCTCTAGGAGGAATTGCACTGTGGGCAGACGGCACTGAAGCAAAAGGATTACTTCAGAATCAGGTAATTGTGTAATAAAAGCACTATTATGAAGCTAGTCGCCATATTCCGATTTATTGGAGGGTGACTTTATATAGGGTGGTAGTTCCACTTTAAAACAATATAAGTCCTGATTATGCTGGCCCTGCACCTACTCTACCTGCAGCCAATGAGTGCCAGAATAATGCACAATGATTTGCAATAATCCGAGCACCCCTCTGGCATTCACAGGGTTACATAGCCAGCACAGCACATGGTTCCTATGGAGTCTGTTCCTGTTTACTTCTTCCGGTCCAGTTTACCACCACTTCTCCCAGTCTGGCTTGACCTTCAGCTTCCTTTTGGACCTGTCCTGTTCTTGGTTCCAAATATACCTGCGAATGTTACAACATACTCTTTCATACAGAAAGTATTTCCAATTTAGTTTTAACGATCCTTAAACCCACTAGGTGCTGAAGCATCTCCCATTGGATGGCCGGAAGGAGAAGTACCCAGTGCACAGTTTGTTCCTGAACTTTGCGTTTCAATTTTAAATATTAGACACTCTGTGTAAATTCCAGACCTGCAGTAAGGAGACTGTTGGTACTGTTTCCATTGCTATAAAAGGCCATTTGGCCAGAGAGTCTGGTATTGTTTTCTAAAGTAACTTGGTGATTTTATTTGTCTACTGTGTTGCAATATCTGCCTTAGAAGTAATCCACTTTGGCCTTTGTTGACACAACCCTAAGTTGAAATGTAGCAGAATTAAAATGGGAAACGTGATTGGTAGGCTGGTGGGTAACGAACATACCATAGGTAGGAGATAGTGGCGCTCTATATCATTTCTGTGTGAGAACACTAGGGGGAAAATGTGTCAGTTTAAATAAAAAAACAAAAAACATTTCTATGCCATAAGTAATACTGAACCTCAGTGGTGTAGAAACAAAGACAGGACACTCAAGAGGAGCAATTGTAGAAGCCAACTGCACCATAAGAGACAAAAACTATCTTATAGTTGACTCGATCTAAAATTATTTCAAATTTCTTTGTGCATGTGGTCCATAATAACATTTTCAATTTCACATTTTATCAAACTTTTATCAAATTATGAAAACGTTATATAAAGTTTCCTTAATGAAGTAAAAATGCAAAGGCTTCCACCTCTGAGGACACCACATTCCATGCAGCACAAGGCAATGTAGACCACTATCACCGCAAAGCACTACACAGTGTCAGCAGTGGATGGAATATCACGCGGTTGGAACACTCTGCTTGATGATGATTTTCTGCCTGCCGCTGCGCTGGCTGGAATCCGAAGTAGGTCCTATAGAGGCTGCCATGGCGGCATTGGGAAGGCCGTGAGCAGTGATGTATTTTTTATATGCATCTCGGATGATTTTGAAGGCACGGGCATTGTAGTAAGGAATGTCTGTGATAGGATCCCTGTATTGTGCCGGCTTGTGGGTAACAGGACACAACTCGCGGACAGCAAACTTGGACTGCTTGCACTTTGGAAAGATCCGATCAAATGTCTCATCATCACTAAACGTGATAAAAGTCCGTGCACATTTACCAGCCGTGGAGGAGGAATGGGATGCATCTCCTTTCTGCTCGTGATCAAGCCTGAATAAAATATAAAATCAGGTGGTAGGTTTTTTTTTTAATTCTTTTACCAGAAAATACAAATATATAATACCCTTAATTTTAATATTCATTGAAAATGTACTCAAAATTATAGTGGCACACTAGTCATACAATTTTTGTGATTAGTAAAAGAGGATTTTAGTCTTACCTGTTAAATCCTTTTCTCTTAGTCCATATAGCTTACAGGTACCATGGGGAGGTGACAGCTACTCCCAGTAGGCTGGAAGAATTCTTCAAGAAGTGCAGGGCGGAGCCTCCCCCTCCTCCATACATGCTACCTAGCCACTCCCCTCTCCCAGACAGATTTGAGACAATAAACCTACCGAGCTAGATAGTGAGAAGAAGAGGAGGAAAACTCCTGTGAGCATGGACCCAATCGGACTCCCACATGCAGCCACAGGAAACCAAGCATGGTCTCTACTGGGTGGGAAACCTGTAAGCTATATGGACTAAGAGGAAAAGGATTTAATGGGTAAGACTAAAATCTTCTTTTCTCTGTCATCCAATATAGTTTACAGGTACCATGGGGATGTACTGACATTGAGCTCCCATAGGTGGTAAGAAAAGGAAAGGACCAAGCGCAAATCCCCCATGATACCAGAGTTCCTATGGATTATCCAGGACAGCCCAAACTAACTGTGTCAGTGGACACTGGAATAACATAACACAGCGCACAAGAACAAGACCCAACAGGGCTCAAACAGTGAAAGAGCTAAAGGCACAGGCATGTAAAGTCCTAGACAGGCAAAACTGCCTCCAGGACTTCCCTGAAGCTGGCTTCAATGGAAGCCAGAACATCCACACGGTAGTGTTTGGTAAAGGTGTGCACAGAAAACCAAGTGGCCATCTTGCCCAGCTGTTCAGCAGAGGCTTGATTCTTGTAGGCCCAGGAGGCCCCAATTTGAAGAAGAAATCCGATGCACTCAAGTGTTTCCTAAAATCACTTCTTTTATTTAAACAGTGGATACCGAGGGAACACAGTCAGATTCATTTTGCACGTATAGTGCTTACTCATAGACCCAGGAGGCCCCACCAGACCTGGTAGAGTGTGCTGTAATGCGGATGAGACCAGTTTTCCCTCTGAGCTCATAAGCTTTGAGGATGGTAGACTTAATCCAGGATGCAGTAGTCACCTTGAATGCAGCCAAACCAGTCCTATGACCCTCAGGGATGACATACAAAGCATCTGTCTTGCGGAAGGACTCAGTATGGTGCACATATAACTTGAGACAATGCACTAACATCCAACAAGTGGAGATTCCTCTCCTTGTCAGATTTAGGGCCAGGACAAAAGGAAGGCACAACAATCTCTTGATTGATGTGAAACTCAGAGACCATCTTAGGAAGAAATTCCTGGGAGGTAAGGAGAACACCAGGAAAGATGGTTTGCAACTCTGTGAACAGAGACCACGGCCAAAAGGAAAGCCATCTTCCACGTCAGAAGACATAGAGGAATGGTTGCCAAGGACTCAAAAGGAGGCCGCTGCAAGACACCCAAGACCAGATTAAGGTCCCACTGGGGAGTGGGAGCCTTGTAAGGAGGGAAGGCATGAGCGACACCCTGAAAGAAGACCTTGACATACGGCTACATGGCAATGTGCCTCTGGGAAAAAAAAAAAAGAGCAAGCTGAGGTCTGGACCTTCAAGGAACTAAGGCTAAGGCCCTTGTTTACACCATCCTGCAAAAAGGATAGGATGGACGGGAGGTCAAACTCCTGTAAGGACAGATCCCTGTCCACACACCAAGAATGAAAAATAGACTAAACCCTGTGGTAAGCCTTAGAGGACACAAATTTCCTGGCTTGGATCATGGTGGAAACCACCTCAGGAGAAAAGCCCTTCCTCCTCAAGATGGAGGCCTCAACAGCCATGCCATCAAAGCCAAGCTGTCCAAGGTTACCATCGCTTCTTGGATCAAGTCCACGATTCGTAACGCTTACGAACTTCTGAAGACCTTCAGGGTCACGGCTCATTGTGCGAGGTCTATTGGAGCTTCTTGGGCCTACAGGAACCAGGCCTCAGCTGATCAGTTGTGCAAGGTGGCCACTTGGTCATCTGTGCACATTTTTTCTAAACACTACCGTGTGGATGTTCTGGCATCAGCTGATGGTTCTCTGGTGACTTTGGGGGACTGCATCTGGTCCTTGCCTTCCTCCCGCCTCTGGGGATCTCAATGGTTGGACATTCCAGAGTTACCAGTAACCTGTATTGGACGACAGAGAAAATAGGATTTTAGTCTTACCTGTTAAATCCTTTTCTCTTAGTCCATACAGGTTACTGGTCTCCCACCCTGTCAGGGGACCATGCTTGGCTCTCCTGCTGCAGAACGTGGGGGTCCTTTCGGCTCCATCCAGCAGTCACTTCTCAGAATTGTTCCTGCCTATTAAAGGGGCTGATCATCTACCCAAAGTTACCAGTAACCTGTATGGACTAAGAGAAAAGGATTTAACAGGTAAGACTAAAATCCTATTTTCTTGCATAGACACTTTCACCCATCCTAGAAAATCCATTAATTGTGAAGAAATGTCACTTTCAGCCACTTTTTTTCATACATTTTAAGTATAGTATGAAGTTGACAGCTGGGGATAGTTTGCTTTAACAGCCAGTGCAAGTATGGGGCTTTTGGGTTTTATTATTGTCTTTGGGAGTCACATTTTCACAAGAGGATTTGTGTCTTTTTTTTCTCCCATATTTATCTAACAGGTAAGACTAAAATCCTATTTTAATATTTTAACTTCAAAAAAGAAATGAATTGAAGCCAGTTCAATCTCTCAAATCTTTATAATTTGAGAGGGATCCTGCTAAAGTTCTCCCCTCCTGCCCCTTTCACAGACATCAGGAGATTCTGGTCCCGGGACCTTCAGGTGGCTCTTCAGCAGAGCCAAAACAGCTCTATCTAGAAAGAAATACTTCATTGGAATGGTCTACAAAGTGTGCTTGCAAACTAGGAACACCTTGTAGACTTTTCCAGTTAAGTGTTTCTTTCTAGATAGAGCTAATTCAGCTCTGCTGAAGAGCCACCAGTTGGTCCCGGGACCAGAATCTCCTGCTGTCAGTTAGAGCGCTGATGTCTGGAGGGAGAGGGTGACGTTAGTAGGTTACCTCTCTTAAACTATAAAGGTTTGAGAGACTGGATTGGCATCAATTAATTTTTTAAATCTACAATATAAAACAATGTAAAAATTAACCATTACAATCCCTTTAACCTTCACAATAAAAGGGGTAAATAAACCGGCCAAGAAAATAGGATTTTAGTCTTACCTGTTAAATCCTTTTCACTTAGTCCATACAGGTCACTGGTACCATGGGATGTGTAGTCCCCTTTAATAGGCAGGAACAATTATGCAAATAATTTGCAAGGGGCGGAGCCTCCCCTCTTACTTAAGCCACCTTCTGGCCAGAGCCACCCATATTGATTTGAGACCCTAAACTGACCCCAGGTAAGCAAAAAGAAAGACTCCTGTGAGCATGCCCGAACGGTCTCCCACTGAATGCCACAGGAGAGCCAAGACTGGTCCCTTGACAGGGTGGGAGACCAGTGACCTGTATGGACTAAGTGAAAAGGATTTAACAGGTAAGACTAAAATCCTATTTTCACTGTCGTCCAATACAGGTCACTGGTACCATGGGATGTACAAACATTGAGCTGATCCAGAGGCGGGAAGTAAGGCAAGGACCAGGCGCAAGGCCCAAGTCACTAGAACTGTTAACCAGTTGATAACATAGCCCAAACTGTAAGTGTCAACGGACACCAATCAAGGGAACAATCCCTGAACTTAACACAGCACACGGAACACGAGCCAACCGGGCTCAACAGTAAGGAAGCACTAAGGATCACAGAGCGGAAGACCTACACAGGCAAGACCGCCTCCAGGACCTTCCTTCCAAAGCTGGCATCAGCCGATGCCAGTACATCAACTCGGTAGTGCTTAGAAAAAGTGTGCACAGAGGACCAAGTGGCCGCTCTGCACAGTTGATCAGCAGAAGCTTGATTCTTGTAGGCCCAGGAGGCCCCAATAGATCTGGTGGAATGGGCAGTCACCCTGAAGGGAACATGCTTATTCCTCAACTTATAGGCTTCACGGATGGTAGCCTTAATCCAAGAGGCAATGGTAACTTTGGAAGCCGGTCTTCCTGCCCTAGGCCCCTCAGGAATGACGAATAGAGCGTCAGACTTCCTGATAGATTCGGTGCGGTGAACATAAAACTTGAGGCAACGCACCACATCCAACAAATGGAGATCTCTTTCCTTATCAGATGAAGGATTAGGGCAGAAAGAGGGAACCACAATCTCCTGATTGATGTGAAACTCAGACACAACCTTGGGTAAGAATTCCTTGGTAGTGCGAAGCACAGCCTTATCCTTGTGGAACACCAGGTAAGGAGGTTTACAAGACAATGCCTGTAACTCTGCCACCCGGCGTACTGACACAATAGCCAAAAGGAAGGCCATCTTCCAAGTCACAAGACGTAATGGAATGGAAGCCAAGGATTCAAACGGTGGTCGCTGAAGAACTCCCAGCACCAAATTGAGATCCCACTGGGGAGCAGGACTCTTGAAGGCAGGTCGAACATGAGTCACACCTTGGAAGAAGACTTTCACATCAGGAAGGATGGCAATCCGTTCCTGGAAAAACACAGACAAGGCAGAGGTCTGAACTTTGAGGGAACTCAGACTGAGCCCCTTGTCCACACCGTCCTGCAAGAAGGCCAGGACAGTGGGAAGATGGAAGTCAAGAGACAACTGCTTGACAGAGCACCATGTCACGAAAGTTGACCAAATGCGATGATAGATCTTGGAAGACACAGGCTTACGAGCACTGAGCATCGTCGACACCACAGAAGGAGAAAAGCCTTTCTTAGCTAGAATCGAGGATTCAACCGCCATGCCATCAAACGGAGAGAGTGAACATCCTCTTTCCACAGATACCCCTGAAGAAGCAGGTCCGGACGGGCTGGAAGTGGGATTGGATCCTTCACTGACATGGCCATCAATTCCGGAAACCAGGACTGGCGAGGCCAGTTTGGAGCAATCAGGATGACAGGACAACGTTCTCTCTTCAACTTCTGAATAACTCTGATCAATAGAGGAAGAGGGGGGAAGATGTAAGCCAGGGAGAAGTCCCAAGGGATCGACAAGGCATCCACCGCTAGAGCAAGGGAGTCCCTCAGACGGGAGCAAAACACCGGAACCTTCCTGTTGTGTCTGGTAGCCATCAGATCCACCACTGGCATCCCCCACCGTTGAGTGAGCATGTGAAACACCTCTGGGTGAAGAGCCCATTCTCCGCTGTCGACGGTGTGACGACTGAGGAAGTCTGCCATGACGTTGTCCACGCCTGGAATATGAACTGCAGAGATGACAGGCACGTGATCTTCTGCCCAAGACAAAATATCCTTGACTTCCCACCAGGCGGAACCGCTTCTTGTGCCGCCTTGTCTGTTGATGTAAGCCACCGCCGTGGCGTTGTCGGACTCTACTCTGACTGGAAGACCGGTCAATTGAGACTCCCAGTGCCTCAGGGCCAGCCGGACAGCTCGAAGTTCCAGAACATTGATGGAGAGCATGGATTCCTCCAGACCCCATTTCCCCTGAGCACTGAAGCGACCCCAGACTGCACCCCAGCCCCGAAGGCTGGCATCCGTTGTGACTGTGGTCCAATGAGGAACTAGAAAGGATTTCCCTTTCAAGAGATGAGAGAGATCTAACCACCAGTGCAGACTCGACTCGACATGAGGAGGAAGAGAAACAGACAGATGTTGATGATCTGGATGATTCCTGCACGTCTGGATCACAAATCTCTGAAGATCCCTGGAGTGGGCCATGGCAAATGGTACTGCTTCGATCGTGGAAATGAACTTCCCCACTAAGGACGACAACTTCGGAACTGGAATTTCGTCCATGTCCAGAATCCCAGCCACTCTGACGGCTATCTGGTGAGCCACGTCCTCTGGAAGAAACACCATGCATTGGCGAGTGTCGAACAGGAGACCCAGGAACAGAAGCCTCTGAGAAGGAATCAAGTCCGACTTGTCCAGATTCAGGATCCATCCGTGACGGTTCAGGGTGTGCATGCACCTCTGCAACTGCTGGTGGAGAAGCTCCGCTGAGGAGGCCTTCAGTAGGAGATCGTCCATGTAGGGTGTCACTCTGATCCCATCCTGATGGAGCACCGCTATCAAGGAGCCCAGCACCCGCTGGAAGACTTGAGGAGCTGTAGTCAGTCCAAAGGGGAGCGCTGTAAATTGAAAGTGTCCCCTGTGGCAGGCAATCCTGAGATACTTCCTGCTCTCTGGATGAATAGGGATGTGAAGATAAGCATCCTGAAGGTCCAGGGAGGCAAGAAACTCCCCTGGAGACATTGCTGCAATCACAGAGCGCAGGGACTCCTGGCGGAAGTGGGAAGTCACCACATAGGCATTGAGATCTTTGAGATCCAAGATGGGACGGGCTCCTCCGTCCTTTTTGGCTACCACAAACAGGTTGGAATAAAATCCTGAACCTGTGTCCCCCTGCGGAACCGCCTCCAGGACCTCTTTGTCCAAGAGATCCTGAATAGCGTCGTCGAACAGACGCCTTTTTGAGGGTTCCTGAGAAGGACGAGTAAAATGGAACCGAAAAGGAGGAAGGGAAGAGAAAGGGATCCTGTATCCCTCTGACACCACCTGAAGAACCCATGGGTCCGCCACTGACTCCTCCCAAGACCGGCGAAAGATGCGGAGACGACCGCCTACAGCCGGATGCGGACCCGGGTTCGGCGAGTCATGCCGAAGCAGTCTTGGAGGTCTTGGCCTTGGAGGCAACTTTGGGCCTCCAGGACTGTTTGGGCTTGGAGGAGGAGCGCGTAGTGGGAGGACCCGTTTGGGCCGAGGAGCGTGTCTCAGTCTGAAAGGAACGAAAGGACCGATTGCGTTTGGCTGGAAACTTTTTCTTAAAGACTGAGGGTAGAAGAGTACTTTTACCGCCAGTAGCCTCACTGATCATTTCTTTGAGCTCAGAGCCAAAGAGCAAATTCCCCTGAAAGGGCAAGGAAAGCAAGGCTTTCTTAGAGGCTGTATCAGCAGACCAAATTTTCAGCCAAAGAGCGCGTCTAGCCACCACAGAAGAAGTGGAGGCCCTCGCCATCATGCGCACAGCATCAAAAGCAGCATCAGCAACATAGTTCTGAGCTTCAGTGATATTAGCAAGAAGCTGCAACTGTTCAGATACAGGCGCATCCTGGCGAACCGCTTCAGTCAGTCGTTCAGTCCAGGCTGCAATAGCCCTATTAACCCATGCCACAGCAAAGGTGGGGCGCATGGCAGTGCCAATAGAGGCAAAAATAGATTTAAGAGAGAGCTCTAATTTCTTATCCGTCCAGTCCTGCAAGGCAGAGGCATCTGAGACAGCCAAAGCAGTAGATTTGGATAGTCTAGACACAGGAGCATCCACCTTGGGAGGATGAACCCATTTTGCCAGCTCCGCTTCGGGAAAAGGGTAAAGTTTGGCAAACTTTTTGGAGACAGAGGAAGATCTATCAGGATTCTTCCATGCCTCAGAAACCAGACGGGCAAGAGTAGGGTTAGTTGGAAAACAAACAACAGGTTTAGATGGCTTTTTCTGAAAAACATCAGTAGGATCATAAGTGGATTCCTGAGTCAGAGGAAGGTTGAGCGTATTCAGAACCGCTCTGATCAGACCCTCAGCCGAAACTTCAGGGTCACACTCATAGGGGTCCCCAATGGACCTGTTAGATTCAATAACAGTACGTTCCTCAGCATCAGAATCCTGTAAAAGTTCTTCTTCAGAAGAATCAGTGATATCAGGAGCTCCTTGTGGCTTAGGCAGGGAGGTCCTGATAGTAGAGGGGGTCTGCCAGACCTGGAGAGCCCCCTGTACCTGAGAGGGAAAGAGTTGAAGCGTGGATCTGAGATCCCTAGTGGCAGCTTTAAACTCCCTCACCCAAGATGGCTCAATAGCGTGGCTGGGAATCCCAGGGTTGCTATCTTTATCAGTACAATTAGGGCATAGATCCCCCACATTATCGCAATCCAGCCCAATGTGGCAAGAGGAGCAAAACGCCATGGGGGTAGAAGACCCCCCAGCCTCCTTAGTCTTGGGTCTAGCCCCTAGCTCCAGTGAAGTAGACATGCTCACAGCGTCAATATACCCCACAACAAACACTATCACCCAGAAAAGTGTTAAAGATTAAAGTTTCACCCCAGAAAAGGTCTAAAAACGGACTTATCTGGCCAGCGAAGGGTTAATCTGGTGAGGAGAGAGAAGGCTCGGTCCCTGCGTAGTGTACTCGCCTTGGAAAAGTACCACAAAATGGCGGCCGTCATGACAGCCAATCAGAAACGAGCGCGAGCTAAGCGCTCATGGGAAATGTAGTTTTCCCTATGCAAGTACCCCAAACAGTGCCCGAAGCCCCCCTGAACCCCCTACATTAATAAAACACCAACCGGATGATAGAGCAGGAGCCTAGCATTAAAATGAGCCCACTCTGAAGTTGCTGTGACAAGCGGTTTCAGAGATATGTCCCAAACTGTGAATTCCCATAGAGAGTAAAGGAGCTCTGCTGCTGAGCGGGAAAAAGCCGCGCTTAAAGGCGCGGAACACCATTTTTAATAAAGTTTAGTAAAACATTAAAAAGTGCCCAAACAAGCATGAAATACATGAGAAACATAAATAAATGAATACCCAATGCTCCAAAACTCAGAGAATAACACAGAAATTGCATAAATAGTGATAATGCAATAAAAACACCCTATGAGTGCTGGAGTGTATTAAAACTCCCAAATACAAGCCCATCAAAGGGACACTGTGGGGACAAGTGGACCTTCAGCACTCAATGGGTGACTCACCTTTCTCGCAGACTTCTGTCTTCAGGTGACCATGAGAGGGAGGGAAAGAACCAGAGGTAATTTCCCCAACAGGGGAGCTGCTTAACACAAGCTGTCCCCTCATCAGGTATAGGTCCACAGAAATCCCTGGAAGCTGCACTAGCCACTTCGGGTGAGGGCATTCACAGCCATGGTCACCCTCCTAATGGTGGTATTCCATATTTGAAGAAAAAATAATAAAACTCTAAGAAGCATAGCTGTTCTCTGCCTGGTGTGCAAGCACACCAGGAACAAATCAATATGGGTGGCTCTGGCCAGAAGGTGGCTTAAGTAAGAGGGGAGGCTCCGCCCCTTGCAAATTATTTGCATAATTGTTCCTGCCTATTAAAGGGGACTACACATCCCATGGTACCAGTGACCTGTATTGGACGACAGTGAAAATAGGATTTTAGTGACACAGTTACATCATTTATCTTACATGCAATGTGGAACACAGGAACCATGGGAATTTCAAAGCGTGTACCACAATTCCTGGGAGGGAAACAGAGGGAAAAAAAACCCTCCACTGTAGACCACTATTACACAGGACTAACTGGTACCATACAAACCTTATGTGTAAACTGGCTCCAAACTTGCAACCCAAGCAACTGAATGAGAACAAGAATCAACAAGGTTCAAAACTCTGCACAAAGGAAAAAAGCAAAGGGTCCTTTAACAGGCACTACTACCTGAAGAACCTTCCAGCTAAACTGGCCTCAGCCAAGACCAGGACATTGACACGGTAGCTTTTGGTGAAGATGTCTAGAAACGATCATGTCGCTTCCTTACAAAGCTGCTCAGCAAAGGCCTCGTTCTTTTAGGCCCAAGAGGTGCCCACAGATCTGGTGGAGTGCACAGTGACTCAGAAGAGAACACAGTTCTTTCTGATTGCATACACATATAAGAATAGTGGCTTTGAACCAAGAAGCAATGGTTACTTTGGATGCAGTCTGGCCAATTGGGAGCCCTCGGGGATGACAAAAAAAGAGATTCCGCACTTAATAGAATGTATCACGTCCAGCTGATGCCGATCCTGCTTATTTCGAAGGATCGAGACAACAGGAACGAATAAAATGTCCTGTTTAATGGAATGGACACTGCATCAGAAACACTAGAAGCTTCTTATCCTTGGTACAGGAGAGTGGAACCTTCCATTTTTCATGAGATGTCATGAGATTCACTGATGAAAGACCCCAGCATTGGTTAATCTGGTGGAATAAACACTGAGTTCCCAGATTCCGGAATTCAGATGTTGGCAGCTTAGTAAGTCTGTGACCATGTTTTCCAGGCCTGGTATGTGAACCTTTGAAATGTCTGGAACATGAGCTTCTGCCCACTGAAGAGTGGATATGGTGTCAATGAAGAGACACACCCAAACTGGATCTTGGACATAAGGGATTTGAGATTTATGTGGTACCCTTCTGTAATAACCAGCAGCACCCATTGGTCCATCACTTAAGACTCCCACGCATCTTGAAAAAGATGTAG
This sequence comes from Rhinophrynus dorsalis, assembly GCA_037306005.1. NCBI lineage: Eukaryota > Metazoa > Chordata > Amphibia > Anura > Rhinophrynidae > Rhinophrynus > Rhinophrynus dorsalis. The sequence goes on from CM074728.1 coordinate 13,006,082, forward strand.
TTGACCTCCTACTGGCAAAGATGGACCAGGACTCTGAGAGTCATGTGGAGGTGGACTTGTTAACCTTAGGCTTCTAAGCAGACTTCTTGTTCTGCCAAGCCTGATTGTACTTTCGGGTGGGGTGGGCCTGAAAGGTTTAAGAAACCTAGGTGCCCCAAACTGGCAGCGAAAACGAAAACAATGCATATTCCTATGAAAAAGGCAAATTTAGGTGTAATCTAACATAAAACTACTCCCGCCTCATGCCATCTCACAGTTCTTCACCCCAGATGGCCATGACTCTTAGTGAACCAAGTGCTGGCAAAAATGGGTCGCAAGGCAGCCACAGTGGCCACAAAATTCTCCTTCAAACGGACTCTAAGCTTAACAGCATACCGTGGCATCTTCCAAAAGATGCTCAGTGTTTTTAGCAAGGCAAAATTTTGCAGGATCAATGGCAGGCAGTGTGGCTTGCTAGGACAGAGCCGAAATGCATTTATTAAGGAAAAGACACCTATAAGGCATCTTCTATCTAGAGAAAGATGAGGAAGGAAATGGATGGATCATTGGAAGATGCCTGGTGAGGAAGTCCCTGCATCAGAAGGTTCAGAGACCTGCAAAGTCTCTTAATGACTGATGACGTGCCAGGGCCGTCACACCGGTTGAGCACTTAAGGAGAGGTGTCAGTCCTGGCACATCATGAAATTCCTGGAACCCCTTGAATCCAGTGCAAGAAAAAAAAATGACCCATATGCTGCGTCTGCTGGTCGTTAAGGGGTTAAACAGCTCTAATAAGCCACTCAACAGAGGAAAAATCCATTTCCTCCCCATCAGAGTCAACCTCCTCCACACAACCAACTGTGATTGGCCCCAAAGACAGGATCAGCATGTTTGATAGGGGGCATGGGGGGCTAAGAATGGAGAACACCTTAAATATGTGAGGATACAGAAGCAACTGAAAACATCAGTCTTAACCAAAACTGGCTCCTGGGCCCTGGGGGAGTAGTAGGGGCCACAGTGCAAGAGGGACAAATGGAGCCTGAATATTCCCTTGTTAGTCCAGATTGGCATGAGGAACAGTAAGCTAAGGGGGTTACAGGGACCTCTTAATCCTTTGACTTCCACATGTGTCCCTTGGGATCCAACATGTTCAGAGAAAAATCCCTCTAAAGTAGGACAAAGTAATCCAAAGAATTAGGAGTATGACAAATTGCACAGAAATACCCAAAAGGGTACTTATCTCACTTTAAAGTTTAAACTGGAGAGGTAAAAAGGAGTGCCCAGCCACTGCGTAGCCTATGCACTGGGATTAATAAGATGGCTACCAAAGCACCACCCTGTCCAATGCGGAAAGCCTAGGCAAAGAGGATTCTGGGAAAACAAGTTTCCCATTGCCAAGGCACAGCATACAGAGGTTTTCCAACTGTTTCAAATGACAAAATTAAGTGATCTGAAAATTGACCCTTGTAGGTGAAATGGGTGCAGAGATATGTTCTCTGTTCTATGGAACAAAGATGGCTGCCATGAGGGCTTCCCTTCTTCCAGGGGTCATGTTTAAAAGTGAAAATATGAAAAAAGTAACAGAAAAGACTAAAATACAGTAGTGTGTATTACCTAGTAAATTAAATAAAATTGAATAAGGCTATCAGATAAAATGTGAAGAGAAAGCACACAAACAATGATAGAACTACATTCCAGAAAGTACAAAAACCCATGCTACTGAGGCAACCACCTTTAGAAACGTAGTATACAGGAGGAAAGAAGAAAGACTGAGTGCTTAAAGGATCAGTAAACTTTTTTATGAAAAAATATATATTGTAGGGATTTTTCTATTGAGTAAAATAAGGGTACTCCCACTGCCGAGAGATTTATATTTCCAGAGTTATTACAGTTTAAACCCATGTTTTTTTGTATTAGCAGTGCCCTCTAGTGGTCAAATTCTAATTAGATTTCCTGTTAGATTCTAATGGAGAGGAAATTCAGAAAAGTCAGACATACAGTTCTCCATAGAATGTGATAGAAATTGCCTGTCACTTCCTGTGAGTTAGAACTATCAGGAAGTAAACACAGTAAATTCACTTCCTGTCAGTTAGAACTATCAGGAAGTAAACACAGTAAATTCACTTCCAGTCAGTTAGAACTATCAGGAAGTAAACACAGTAAATTCACTTCCAGTCAGTTAGAACTATCAGGAAGTAAACACAGTAAATTCACTTCCAGTCAGTTAGAACTATCAGGAAGTAAACACATCTGACAGCAGCGGGAGTGACCTTGTTTTATTCAACAGGAAATGCTCTATAAAATATGTGTTTTCATAAAATAAGTTTACTGCTTCTTTAACAGACAAGCAGACCACTTTTCATGGAAGCTAATGACAGCTTGCCTAATGTGGGATTATACAGTCCCATAGCTAATCATAAAAATAAAAAAGAAGTATAAAATATAAGAGCACAGTGCCCTTCTGCTGTGACGGGACACTTGAAACTGGGATGTGGGTGTGTGTTAAGCTGGAATGGAAGAGTCTCTGCCCCCAAAGACCCTGGCTATTTTGTAGTGTTTGCCCTATAGAGGAGGGAACTTTATCCCATGGCTCTTGTGTTCCACAATGGACATACAAAAACAATACACAGAATGGTAAATAATGGTAAATAAACTGACCACATTAGTATCAGCACAATGCCTCTAAGCAGCTGTCGACTCTGCTTAATGGAAAAAACTTGCCTAGATATGAAAAGAATCCCGAAGACAACTGGAAAACCAGATGTTGCCTAGCTCTGCCCTTGTAGGACTGTAGCATGTTCAGAGGGGTTAACATGGGCGACCATCATTTGTTCAGTTTCATTACACCTACCCTTCTACATCCACGTTCTCCTCCTTCACATTAATTTCAGTGATCAGCGGCATGGCCACCGAGTGGTAACGGATGGTGGGGCCGGTGCACCTTCTTTTCTTTTGCACCTGTTTCTTCTTGTCTGCTTCAAGCCTCTCGTAATTTTCTGTGGGGACGAGAAAGAATAATGTAAGTATTAAGAAGCCATCGGGACTGCTGCAAACAAGCGTAAATTTCCGAGTTGTGGGCCCCAGACAACTCCCCTGACTTGAAGTGGCTGGTTTACTGATCACGCTAATATATAGTTTATTTACACGTTTGGCCAGTTAACATAGCCGTTTACTGACCAGCTTGTTTAGTCCCATGAATGCTAGAAAGGTCTCTCACTGCAACGTGAAGCAATGAATTACTCTAACATACATGGGGTTAAAGGGATAGTAATGTTTCATAATAAAAGCAGCACTAATTAATCATCATAGTATTTGGACTTTGGAGAGTATTATTTCAATTCTGTCAGAGTTGTAGTACAAGAGTAATTCAATGACAAAGTATCCCCCTCCCGCCCCTTTTACTGATGTAACACTGTTCAGCCAGAGCAGAAGGGAGGTGCCCAGGTAGATTGCAGAGAGGGACAATCTTCAATTAAGATAAGGGAAAAACTTGTCAAGGGGGGCAGGTCTTTCATTATTCTCATAGGAAGAAGATTGTCCCCTTCTGTTATCTGTCTGGTCTATGGACTGGATTCCACATCTGAGAAGAGATGGCTTACACTAGGTAAAAGGGGCAGGAGGGGAAACTTTGCTTGTGAATATCTCTCAAACCATAAAGGTTTGAGAGATAAGACTTATATCGTTCTTCATGTTTTTTTAATGCCTACAAAATAAAATAAAGTTAAAACGAAGTATTACTATCCCTTTAAGCTTTTTGTGTTTTTATGCAGTAGGCCAGAGGAGGCTAAAATGTAGGGCCAGCCTTCCTATGGGGGCCTTAACCCCTTAAGGACCCATGATGTGCCAGGGCCCTCACTGGTAAACTTCCCTTAAGGACCAGTGATGGTCCTGGCACGTCATGGAATTCAGGGGTCCCCACGTGGCTGCACACAGCTAAGGGACCCCTGAATCCAATGCTCTAAATAAAAAAACAACAAAAAAAAACCCCTCCATCTCCGCGTGGCTGGTCTCTAAGGGGTTAAATTGCTAAATATGGTGTTTGAGTATGAATCATCATCGCGGTAAACTACCGTGTGCTATATTTTCCTCCCAAAACTGGCACATGAGACAGTAACAACATGGAACTAGTGGAGCTTTGTAAATGTGGGAATGAAGACCATGCTGCTGCTTTACACCGTTGTTCGTCTGTTGCTCCTGTCTTGCGAGCCGTCAGAGTGCTAAGAGCTCTAGTGGAGTGAGCATTAATAGGGACAAATGGTAAGTGACTCACTTTACAGTCTTGTCAGATAAGGAACAACAGTGATCCTGAGTGCAGCCAGACCTCTCTTTTTATTGCCATCATGAAAAACTAGTAGCCATTTTGATCTACGGAGATAGCAAGATGGGGGGTGAAGAGGCAGAAAGCATGAGAGGGAGAGAACGAGTGAGAGCAAGAGAAAGTGTTAACGAGAGGAAGAAGGAGAAAGCATGAGAGGGAAAGAACATGAAAGAAAGGGAGAGCATGTGAGAGAGGGCAAGAGACAGAGGGACATTGAGAGAAGGTGGGCAAGAGATGGAGAGAGGGAGGGTGCAAGAGAGAGGGAGGGTGCGAGACAGAGAGAGAAAGAGCGGGAAACAGATAGAGGAAGAGCGGGAAACAGACAGAGGGGGAAAGAGGAACAGAGGGAAAGTGAGAGACAGAGCGGGAAAGCCAGAGACAGAGAGTGAGAGACAGAGAGGGAGGGCGAGAGAGGGAGGAAGAGATACTGAAAGAGAGAGGGCGAGAGACACAGAGAGAGGGCGAGAGAGGGAGGGTGAGTTACAGAGAGAGAGGGCTAGGCGGAGAGAGAGCGTGGGCTAGTCAGAAAGAGAGCGTGGGCTAGGCGGAGAGAGAGCGTGGGCTAGTCAGAAAGAGAGCGTGGGCTAGTCAGAGAGAGAGCGTGGGCTAGTCAGAGAGAGAGTGGGCTAGTCAGAGAGAGAGCGTGGGCTAGTCAGAGAGAGAGTGGGCTAGTCAGAGAGGGCTAGTAGATGGAGATCGAGGGCGAGACGGAGACAAACAAGGCTAAACAGAGTGAGAGCGAAGCTAGACAGAGAACGAACAAAGCTAGATGGAGAGAAAGTGAAGCTAGACAGAGAGCGAGGGCTAGACGGAGAGAGAGAGCGAGGGCTAGACGGAGAGAGAGAGCGAGGGCTAGACGGAGAGAGAGAGCGAGGGCTAGACGGAGAGAGAGAGCGAGGGCTAGACGGAGAGAGAGAGCGAGGGCTAGACGGAGAGAGAGAGCGAGGGCTAGACGGAGAGAGAGAGCGAGGGCTAGACGGAGAGAGAGAGCGAGGGCTAGAAAGAGGGCTAGCAAGGAAGAGACTGGAGAGAGTGTGAGGGTGAGACTGGAAAGAGAGTGCAAACAGAGGGAGAGTGAGCGAGGAGGAGAGACTGGTGACAGAGAGAAGAGAGAAAAGGAGAGAGTGAGGGTGAGACAAGGAGAGAGATTGTGAGGGTGAGACAAGAAGAGAGTGTATGAGGGCAAGGCTGGAGAGAGACAGTGAGAGAGGAGAGAAAAGGAGAGAGTGGAGAGAGAGGAGGAGAGGCTGGTGAGACAGAGAGAAAAGGAGAGAGTGGAGGAGAGACTGGTAAGAGAGAAGGGAGAGAGTGAGGGAGAGAAAACAAGAGAGTGAGGGTGTGACAAGAAGAGAGACTGAGGGTGAGACAAGAAGAGAGACTGAGGGTGAGACAAGAAGAGAGACTGAGGGTGAGACAAGAAAAGATTGAGGGCTAGACTGGAGAGAGAGAGAGAGAGAGAGTGAGGTTCAGACTGGAGAGAGTTAGGGTGAGACAAGGAGAGCGTTAGGGTGAGACAAGGAGAAAGAGAGTAAGGATGAGACTGGTGAGAATGAGTGAGGGAGAGACAAGGAGAGAGAGGGAGAAGACGAGACTGGAGAGAGTAAAGGTGAGACGAGGGAGAGAGTGAGGGCGAGACGAGGGAGAGCGTGAGGGCGAGACGAGGGAGAGCAGGAGGGCGAGACGAGGGAGAGCGTGAGGGCGAGACGAGGGAGAGCAGGAGGGCGAGACGAGGGAGAGAGTGAGGGCGAGACGAGGGAGAGAGTGAGGGCGAGATGAGGGAGAGCGTGAGGGCGAGATGAGGGAGAGCGTGAGGGCGAGATGAGGGAGAGCGTGAGGGCGAGACGAGGGAGAGCAGGAGGGCGAGACGAGGGAGAGCAGGAGGGCGAGACAAGGGAGGGAGTGTAGACGAGGAAGAGTGAGGGCCAGATGAGGGAGAGAGTGAGGGCAAGACTGAAGAGAGTGTGAGAGCGAGACTGGAGAGAAAGTGCAAGTGTGAGACGAGAGAGAGAGTGTGAGGGCGAGACTGGAGAGATTGCGAGGGCGAGAACGGAGAGATTGTGAGGTTGAGACTGGAGAGATTACGAGGGCGAGACTGGAGAGAGTGTGATGGCAAGAATGAAGAGAGTATGAGGACGAGACTGGAGATTGGAGATAGTGAGGGTGAGACAAGTGACAGACTAGGGAGAGTGAGGGCAAGACGAGGGAGAGAGTGAGGGCGAGACAAGGGAGAGAGTGAGGGCGAGACAAGGGAGAGAGTGAGGGCGAGACAAGGGAGAGAGTGAGGGCGAGACAAGGGAGAGAGTGAGAGCTAGACAATGGGCAGAGTGAGGGGAAGACAAGGGAGAGAGTGAGGGGAAGACAAGGGAGAGAGTGAGGGGAAGACAAGGGAGAGAGTGAGAGCAAGACAAGGGAAAGAGTAAGAGAGAGACAGAGGAGAGTGGTGTGTGAGAGATAGAGAAAAGGAGAGAGTGAGGGAGAGACAAGGAAAGACTGCGGGCGAGAATGGAGAGAGTGAGAGCGAGACTGGAGGGAGTGAGAGTGAGACTGGAGAGAGTGAGGGCGAGACTGGAGAAAGTGAGGGCGAGTCAAGGGACGGAGTGAGGGCAAGAAAAGGGAGAAAGTGAGGGGGAGGCAAGGGACAGAGTGAGGGGGAGACAAGGGACAGAGTGAGGGTGAATCAAGGGACAGAGTGAGGGTGAATCAAGGGACAGAGTGAGGGCAAGAAAAGGGAGAAAGTGAGGGGGAGGCAAGGGACAGAGTGAGGGGGAGGCAAGGGACAGAGTGAGGGGGAGACAAGGGACAAAGTGAGAGCAAGACAAGGGGCAGAGTGAGGGGGAGGCAAGGGACAGAGTGAGAGCAAGACAAGGGGCAGAGTGAGGGAAAGACAAGGGAGAGAGTGAGGGGAAGACAAGGGAGAGAGTGAGGGGAAGACAAGGGAGAGAGTGAGGGGAAGACAAGGGAGAGAGTGAGGGGCAGAGGAGAGACTGGTGTGTGAGAGAGAGAAAAGGAGAGAGTGAGGGAGAGAAAAGGAGAGAATGAGACAAGGAGAAAGACTGAGGGCGAGACTGGAGAGAGTGAAAACGAGACTGGAGAGAGCGAGAGTGAGAATGAGACTGGAGTGAAAGAGACTGGAGAGAGTGAGGGCAAGACTGGAGAGAGTGAGGGCAAGACTGGAGAGAGTGAGGGAGAGTCAAGGGATGGAGTGAGGGCGAGAAAAGGGAGAAAGTGAGGGGGAGACAAGGGACAGTGGGGGGGAGACAAGGGACAGAGTGAGGGGGAGACAAGGGACAGAGTGAGGGGGAGACAAGGGACAGAGTGAGAGTGAGACAAGGGAGACAGTAAGAGAGACAGAGGGGAGACTGGTGAGAGAGAGAAAAGGATAGAGTGACAGAGAAAAAAGAAGAGTGAGACAAGGAGAGAGACTGAGGGCAAGACAAGGAGAGACTGGAGAGAGTGAGAGCGAGACTGGAGAGAGTGAGGGCGAGACTGGAGAGAGTGAGGGCGAGACTGGAGAGAGTGAGGGCGAGTCAAGGGACAGAGTGAGGGTGAATCAAGGGACAGAGTGAGGGAGAGAAAAGGGACAGAGTGAGGGAGAGAAAAGGGACAGAGTGAGGGAGAGAAAAGGGACAGAGTGAGGAGGAGACAAGGGACAGTGATGGGGAGACAAGGGACAGAGTGAGGGGGAGACAAGGGACAGAGTGAGGGGGAGACAAGGGACAGAGTGAGGGGGAGACAAGGGACAGAGTGAGGGGGAGACAAGGGGAAGAGTGAGAGCGAGACAAGGGGAAGAGTGAGAGCGAGACAGAGGAGAGACTGGTGTGTGAGAGGTAAAGAAAAGGAGAGAGTGAGGGAGAGACAAGTAAAGACTGCGGGCGAAAATGGAGAGAGTGAGAGCGAGACTGGAGGGAGTCAGTGAGACTGGAGAGAGTGAGGGCGAGACTGGAGGGAGTGAGTGAGACTGGAGAGAGTGAGGGCGAGACTGGCAAGGGTGAGACTGGAGAGAGTGAGGACGAGTCAAGGGACGGAGTGAGGGCGAATCAAGGGACAGAGTGAGGGTGAATCAAGGGACAGAGTGAGGGTGAATCAAGGGACAGAGTGAGAAAAGGGAGAAAGTGAGGGGGAGACAAGGGACAGAGTGAGGAGGAGACAAGGGACAGAGTGAGGGGGAGACAAGGGACTGAGTGAGGGGGAGACAAGGGACAGAGTGAGGGGGAGACAAGGGACAGAGAGAGGGGGAGACAAGGGACAGAGTGAGGGGGAGACAAGGGACAGAGTGAGGGGGAGACAAGGGACAGAGTGAGGGGGAGACAAGGGACAGAGTGAGGGAGACAAGGGACAGTGAGTGGGAGACAAGGGACAGTGAGTGGGAGACAAGGGACAGTGAGTGGGAGACAAGGGACAGTGAGTGGGAGAGGAACAGAGTGAGGGGGAGACAAGGGAGAGAGTGAGGGGAAGACAAGGGAAAGAGTGAGAGACAGAGGAGAGACTGGTGTGTGAGAGAGAGAGAAAAGGAGAGAGTGAGACAAGGAGAAAGACTGAGGGCGAGACAAGGAACGACTGAGGGCGAGACAAGGAACGACTGAGGGCGAGACAAGGAACGACTGAGGGCGAGACAAGGAACGACTGAGGGCGAGACAAGGAACGACTGAGGGCGAGACAAGGAACGACTGAGGGCGAGACAAGGAACGACTGAGGGCGAGACAAGGAACGACTGAGGGCGAGACAAGGAACGACTGAGGGCGAGACTAGGGAGAATGAGAGTGAGACTGGAGAGAGTGAGGACGAGACTGGAGAGAGTGAGGGCAAGTCTGGAGAGAGTGAGGGCAAGTCAAGGGGCGGAGTGAGGGTGAATCAAGGGACAGAGTGAGGGAGAGAAATGGGATACAGTGAGGGGGAGACAATGGACAGAGTGAGGGGGAGACAAGGGACAGAGTGAGGGGGAGACAAGGGACAGAGTGAGGGGGAGACAAGGGACAGAGTGAGGGGGAGAAAAGGGACAGAGTGAGGGGGAGACAAGGGACAGAGAGAGGGGGAGACAAGGGACTTAGAGAGGGGGAGACAAGGGACAGAGTGAAGGGGAGACAAGGGACAGAGTGAAGGGGAGACAAGGGACAGAGTGAGGGGGAGACAAGGGACAGAGTGAGGGGGAGACAAGGGACAGAGTGAGGGGGAGACAAGGGACAGAGTGAGGGGGAGACAAGGGACAGAGTGAGGGGGAGACAAAGGAGAGAGTCAGGGGGAGACAAGGGAGAGAGTGAGAGCAAGACAAGGGAGAGAGTGAGAATAGAGAGAGTGAGGACGAGACTGGAGAGAGTGAGGGCGAGACTGGAGAGAGTGAGGGAGAGTCAAGGGACGGAGTGAGGGTGAATTAACGAACAGAGTGAGGGGGAGACAAGGGACAGAGTGAGGGGGAGACAAGGGACAGAGTGAGGGGGAGACAAGGGACAGAGTGAGGGGGAGACAAGGGACAGAGTGAGGGGGAGACAAGGGACAGAGTGATGGGGAGACAAGGGACAGGGTGCGGGGGAGACAAGGGACAGGGTGAGAGCTAGACAAGGGACAGAGTGAGAGCGAGAGAAGGGAGAGAGTGAGAGTGAGACAAGGGAGAAAGTGAGAGTGAGACAAGGGAGAAAGTGAGAGCGAGACAAGGGAGAAAGTGAGAGCGAGACAAGGGAGAGAGTGAGAGTGAGACAAGGGAGAGAGTGAGGGGGAGGCAAGGGAGAGAGTGAGGGGGAGGCAAGGGACAGAGTGAGGGGGAGACAAGGGACAGGGTGCGGGAGAGACAAGGGACAGGGTGCGGGGGAGACAATGGAGACAGTGAGGGGAAGACAATGGAGAGAGTGAGGGGAAGACAAGGGAGAGAGTGAGAGACAGAGGAGAGACTGGTGTGTGAGAGAGAGAGAAAAGGAGAGCGTGAGGGACAGAAAAGGAGAGAGTGGGACAAGGAGAAAGACTGAGGGCGAGACAAGGAACGACTGAGGGCGAGACAAGGAACGACTGAGGGCGAGACAAGGAACGACTGAGGGCGAGACAAGGAACGACTGAGGGCGAGACAAGGAACGACTGAGGGCGAGACAAGGAACGACTGAGGGTGAGACTGGAGAGAGTGAAAGCGAGATTGGAGAGAGTGAGAGCGAGACTGGAGAGAGTGAGGGAGAGTCAAGTGACAGAGTGAGGGCGAGAAAAGGGAGAAAGTGAGGGGGACACAAGGGACAGTGAGGGGGAGACAAGGGACAGAGTGAGGGGGAGACAAGGGAGAGAGTCGGGGGAGACAAGGGAGAGAGTGAGAGTTAGACAAGGGAGACAGTAAGAGAGAGACAGAGGGGAGACTGGTGAGAGAGAGAGAAAAGGATAGAGTGACGGAGAGAAAAGAAGAGCGAGACAAGGAGAGAGACTGAGGGAGAGACTGGAGAGAGTGAGAGCGAGACTGGAGAGAGTGAGAGCGAGACTGGAGAGAGTGAGAGCGAGACTGGAGAGAGTGAGGGCGAGACTGGAGAGAATGAGAGTGAGGGCCAGACTGCACAGAAAGAGAGTGAGGGCCAGACTGCACAGAAAGAGAGTGAGGGCCAGACTGCACAGAAAGAGAGTGAGGGCCAGACTGGAGAGAGTGTGAGAGCGAGACTGGAGAGAGTGAGAGCGAGACTGGTGAGAGTGAGAGCGAGACTGGTGAGAGTGAGAGCGAGACTGGTGAGAGTGAAGGCGAGACTGGAGAGAGCGAGGGCGAGTCAAGGGACGGAGTAAGGGTGAATCAAGGGACAGAGTGAGGGAGAGTCAAGGGACAGAGTGAGGGGGAGACAAGGGACAGAGTGAGGGGGAGACAAGGGACAGAGTGAGGGGGAGACAAGGGACAGAGTGAGGGGGAGACAAGGGACAGAGTGAGGGGGAGACAAGGGACAGAGTGAGGGGGAGACAAGGGACAGAGTGAGAGGGAGACAAGGGACAGAGTGAGAGGGAGACAAGGGACAGAGTGAGGGGGAGACAAGGGACAGAGTGAGAGGGAGACAAGGGACAGAGTGAGGGGGAGACAAGGGACAGAGTGAGGGGGAGACAAGGGACAGAGTGAGGGGGAGACAAGGGACAGAGTGAGGGGGAGACAAGGGACAGAGTGAGGGGGAGACAAGGGACAGAGTGAGGGGGAGACAAGGGTCAGAGTGAGGGGGAGACAAGGGACAGAGTGAGGGGGAGACAAGGGTCAGAGTGAGGGGGAGACAAGGGACAGAGTGAGGGACAGACAAGGGACAGAGTGAGGGGGAGACAAGGGACAGAGTGAGAGGGAGACAAGGGACAGAGTGAGAGGGAGACAAGGGACAGAGTGAGGGGGAGACAAGGGACAGAGTGAGGGGGAGACAAGGGACAGAGTGAGGGGGAGACAAGGGACAGAGTGAGGGGGAGACAAGGGTCAGAGTGAGGGGGAGACAAGGGACAGAGTGAGGGGGAGACAAGGGTCAGAGTGAGGGGGAGACAAGGGACAGAGTGAGGGGGAGACAAGGGACAGAGTGAGGGGGAGACAAGGGACAGAGTGAGGGGGAGACAAGGGAGAGAGTGAGGGGGAGACAAGGGAGAGAGTGAGGGGGAGACAAAGGAGAGAGTGAGGGTGAGACAATGGAGCGAGTGAGAGACTGCAGAGAGAGAGAGTGAGACTGGAGAGAGAGAGTGAGGGAGAGACCAAAGAGAGAGTGTGAGGGTGACATCAGAGAGACAGTGTGAGGGCAAGACCAGAGAGAGAGAGTGTGAGGACAAGACCAGAGAGAGAGTGTGAGGATGAGACTGGGGAGAGGGTCAGGGTGAGAGTGGAGAGAGAGAGAACGAGAGAGTGAAAGTGAAGAGTGAGAGTGATGTTGAGACAAGGAAGAGAGTGAGGGCGGGGAAAAGGGAGAGAGTGAGTGTGAGACTGGAGAGACAGTATGAGGGTGAGACTGGAGAGAGTGTGAGGGCGAGACTGGAGAGAGAGAGTGTGAGGGCGAGACTGGAGAGAGAGAGTGTGAGGGCGAGACTGGAGAGGGAGAGAGAGAAAAAGCGTGACTGGAGAGAGAGTGAAGGTGAGATTGGAGAGAAAGCGAAGGTGAGACTGGAAAGAGAGGAGGGCGAGACTGCAGAGACAGAGAGTGAGGGCAAGAATGAAGAGAGAGTGAGGGCAAGAATGGAGAGAGAGAGGGCGAGACCAAAGAGAGAGTGTGAGGGCGAGACCAAAGAGAGAGTGGAAGAATGGATAGAGAGTGCAAGACTGGAGAGAGAGAGAGAGAGAAGGCGAGACTGGAGAGAGATTGAGTGTGAGACAGAGTGTGAGACTGGAGAGAGAGGGTGAGGGCCAGACCAGAGAGAGAGTGAGGGCGAGACTGCAGAGAGTGAGGGCGAGACTGGAGAGAGTGAGGGCGAGACTGGAGAGAGTGAGGGCGAGACTGGAGAGAGTTAGGGCGAGACTGGAGAGAGTGAGGGGGAGACTGGAGAGAGTGAGGGGGAGACAAGGGACAGAGTGAGGGGGAGACAAGGGTCAGAATGAGGGGGTAGACAAGGGTCAGAGTGAGGGGGAGTCAAGGGACAGAGTGAGGGGGAGATAAGGGACAGAGTGAGAGAGAGAGGAGAGACTGGTATGTATGAGAGAGGGAGAAAAGGAGAGCTTTAGACAAGGAGAGAGACTGAGGGGAAGACAAGGAAAGGCTGAGGACAAAACTGGAGAGAGACAGTGAGGACGAAACTGGAGAGAGTGAGGGACAGGACTGGAGAGAGAGTGAGGACGGGACTGGAGAGAGAGTGAGGACGGGACTGGAGAGAGAGTGAGGATGGGACTGGAGAGAGTGAGGACGGGACTGGAGAGAGTGAAGACGAGACTGGAGAGAGTGAAGACGAGACTGGAGAGAGTGAAGACGAGACTGGAGAGAGAGTGAAGACGAGACTGGAGAGAGAGTGAGGATGAGACTGGACGAGACTGGAGAGAGAGTGAGGACGAGACTGGAGAGAGTGAGGACGAGACTGTAGAGAGTGAAGACGAGACTGTAGAGAGTGAAGACGAGACTGTAGAGAGTGAAGACGAGACTGGAGAGAGTGAGGACGAGACTGTAGAGAGTGAAGACGAGACTGTAGAGAGTGAAGACGAGATTGGAGAGAGCGAAGACGATACTGAAGAGAGGGAGAGGACGAGAATGAAGAGAGGGAGAGGACGAGACTGGGGAGAGGGAGAGGGCAATAATGGAGAGAGACAGAAAAGGGGCAAGACTGGAGAGAGAGAGGGGGTGAGATTGGACAGAGTGAGGGTGAGAATGGAAAGTGAGAGAGTGAGGGTGGGGAAAACGGAGAGTGTGATGGAGAGACTGAAGAGAGTGAGGACGAGACTGAAGGGACAGAGTGAGTGAGAGGCAAGGGGCAGAGTGCGGGCGAGACAAGGGGCAGAGTGAGGGCGAGACAAGGGGCAGAGTAAGGACGAGACAAGGGGCAGAGTAAGGACGAGACAAGGGGCAGAGTAAGGACGAGACAAGGGGCAGAGTGCGGGCGAGACAAGGGGCAGAGAGAGGGCGAGACAAGGGGCAGAGAGAGGGCGAGACAAGGGGCAGAGAGAGGGTGAGACAAGGGGCAGAGAGAGGGAGAGACAAGGGACAGAGTGAGGGAGAGACAAGGGACAGAGTGAGGGAGAGACAAGGGACAGAGTGAGGGGGAGACAAGGGACAGAGTGAGGGGGAGACAAGGGACAGAGTGAGGGGGAGACAAGGGGCAGAGTGAGGGGGAGACAAGGGGCAGAGTGAGGGGGAGACAAGGGACAGAGTGAGGGGGAGACAAGGGACAGAGTGAGGGGGGGACAAGGGTCAGAGTGAGGGGGAGACAAGGGACAGAGTGAGGGGGAGACAAGGGACAGAGTGAGGGGGAGACAAGGGACAGAGTGAGGGGGAGACAAGGGACATAGTGAGGGGGAGACAAGGGACAGAGTGAGGGGGAGACAAGGGTCAGAGTGAGGGGGAGACAAGGGTCAGAGTGAGGGGGAGACAAGGGTCAGAGTGAGGGGGAGACAAGGGACAGAGTGAGGGAGAGACAAGGGACAGAGTGAGGGGGAGACAAGGGACAGAGTGAGGGGGAGACAAGGGAGAGAGTGAGGGGAGACAAGGGACAGAGTGAGGGGGAGACAAGGGACAGAGTGAGGGGGAGACAAGGGAGAGAGTGAGGGCAAGAAAAGGGAGAGAGTGAGGGAAGACAAAGGAGAGAGTGAGGGTGAGACAATGGAGCGAGTGAGAGACTGCAGAGAGAGAGAGTGAGACTGGAGAGAGAGAGTGAGGGAGAGACCAAAGAGAGAGTGTGAGGGTGACATCAGAGAGACAGTGTGACGGCAAGACCAGAGAGAGAGAGTGGGAGGGCGAGACCAGAAAGAGTGTGAGGACAAGACCAGAGAGAGAGTGTGAGGATGAGACTGGGGAGAGGGTCAGGGTGAGAGTGGAGAGAGAGAGAACGAGAGAGTGAAAGTGAAGAGTGAGAGTGATGTTGAGACAAGGAAGAGAGTGAGGGCGGGGAGAAGGGAGAGAGTGAGTGTGAGACTGGATAGACAGTATGAGGGTGAGACTGGAGAGAGTGTGAGGGCGAGACTGGAGAGAGAGAGTGTGAGGGCGAGACTGGAGAGAGAGAGTGTGAGGGAGAGTGTGAGGGCGAGACTGGAGAGAGAGAGTGTGAGGGCGAGACTGGAGAGAGAGAGTGTGAGGGCGAGACTGGAGAGGGAGAGAGAGAAAAAGCGTGACTGGAGAGAGAGTGAAGGTGAGATTGGAGAGAAAGCGAAGGTGAGACTGGAAAGAGAGGAGGGCGAGACTGCAGAGACAGAGAGTGAGGGCAAGAATGGAGAGAGAGAGAGGGCGAGACCAAAGAGAGAGTGTGAGGGCGAGACCAAAGAGAGAGTGGAAGAATGGATAGAGAGTGCAAGACTGGAGAGAGAGAGAGAGAGAGAGAGAAGGCGAGACTGGAGAGAGATTGAGTGTGAGACAGAGTGTGAGACTGGAGAGAGAGGGTGAGGGCCAGACCAGAGAGAGAGTGAGGGCGAGACTGCAGAGAGTGCGGGCGAGACTGGAGAGAGTGCGGGCGAGACTGGAGAGAGTGAGGGCGAGACTGGAGAGAGTGAGGGCGAGACTGGAGAGAGTGAGGGCGAGACTGGAGAGAGTTAGGGCGAGACTGCAGAGAGTTAGGGCAAGACTGCAGAGAGTTAGGGCAAGACTGCAGAGAGTTAGGGCAAGACTGCAGAGAGTTAGGGCAAGACTGCAGAGAGTTAGGCTGAGACAAGAAAAAAGAGAGTAAGGATGAAATTGGAGAGAATGAGTCAGGAAGAGTGAGGGAGAGACAAGAAGGGAGAAGGTGAGACTGGAGAGATAGGGAGGAGACAAGATTGGAGAGAGAGAGAAGGTGAGACAAAGAGAGACAAGTAACAGACAAGGGAGAGAGTGAGGGCAAGATGAGGGAGAGAGTGAGGGCGAGACGAGGGAGAGAGTGAGGGCGAGACAAGGGAGAGAGCGACGGTGACACGAGGGAGAGAGCGAGGGCGAGACAAGTGAGAGAGTGAGGGCGAGACAAGGGACAAAGTGAGGGTGAGACAAGGGACAGAGTGAGAGACTGGAGAGAAAGTGAGAGCGAGACTGGAGAGAGAGTGAGTGAGGGCGAGACCAAAGAGAGAGTGTGAAGGTGATACTGGAAAGAGAGAGAGGGCGAGACTGCAGAGAGAGAGAGAGTGAGACTGGAAAGAGAGATTGAGGGTGAGAATGGAGAGAGAAAGTGAGGGCAAGACTGGAAAGAGAGAGCCAGGGCAAGACTGGAAAGAGAGAGCCAGGGCAAGACTGGAAAGAGAGAGCCAGGGCAAGACTGGAAAGAGAGAGCCAGGGCAAGACTGGAAAGAGAGAGCAAGGGCAAGACTGGAGAGGGAGAGCCAGGGCAAGACTGGAAAGAGAGAGCCAGGGCAAGACTGGAGAGAGAGAGAGAGATGAGGGAGAGAGAAAACGAGACTGGAGAGAGAGTGAAAGTGAGACTGCAGAGAGAGAAGCGCGAGACTGCAGAGAGAGAAGAGCGAGACTGCAGTCAGAGAATGAAGGCGAGACTGGAGAGAGAGAGAGGGTGAGACCAAAGAGAGAGTGTGAGGGCGAGACCAAAAGAAAGTGTGTGGGTGAGTCCAAAGAGAAAGGGTGAGACTGGAGAGAAAGAGAGAGAAGGCGAGACTGGAGAGAGAGTGAAGGTGATACTGGAAAGCGAGAGAGGGTGAGACTGCAGAGAGAGAGAGAGAGTGAGGGCGAGACTGGAGAGAGAATGTGAGGGCAAGACTGGAGAGAGAGAGAGACAGGGCAAGACTGGAGAGAGAGAGACAGGGCGAGACTGGAGAGAGAGAGAGACAGGGCAAGACTGGAGAGAGAGAGACAAGGCGAGACTGGAGAGAGAGAGAGACAGGGCAAGACTGGAGAGAGAGAGAGACAGGGCAAGACTGGAGAGAGAGAGAGACAGGGCAAGACTGGAGAGAGAGAGAGACAGGGCGAGACTGGAGAGAGAGAGAGACAGGGCAAGACTGGAGAGAGAGAGACAGGGCAAGACTGGAGAGAGAGAGACAGGGCAAGACTGGAGAGAGAGAGAGACAGGGCAAGACTGGAGAGAGAGAGACAGGGCAAGACTGGAGAGAGAGAGACAGGGCAAGACTGGAGAGAGAGAGCGAGGGCAAGACTGGAGAGAGATGTAGTAAAGGTGTGGCTGGAGAGAGGGAGAGGGCAAGACTAGCGGGTGAGGACAAGACTGGAGAGTGAGTTTGGGCGAGACTGGAGAAAGAGGGTTTGAGACAAAGATGGTGGTTGAGACAGGTAGAGAGAGAAAGTGAGAGAGTGCAAGAGAGAAAGAGAGAGAGAGTGTGAGAGAGGCTGAGAGACAGAACAGAAAAAATGGTGAGAGGGTGAGATATAAACAGAGGGAGAGGACTCAGAGCTGGGGGGGGAGTGAGGAAGAGAGACAAAGAGGCATAAAGGGAGAAAGATGGTGAGAGAGAGGTGGTGAGAGAGGGCAAAAGAAAGAGGATGCAAGAAAGAGAGAGACATTAAGAGAGTAAGAGATAGAGAGGGAGTGAGAGAAAGCAAGAGAGAGAAAAAGAAAGAGAAAGACAGAGACAGGGCAAGATGAAGAAACCGAGAGGGCAAGATGGAGAGAATGAGAGGGCAAGATGAAGAAACCGAGAGGGCAAGATGAAGAAACCGAGAGGGCAAGATGGAGAGAATGAGAAGGCAAGATGGAGAGAATGAGAAGGCAAGATGGAGAAAATGAGAGAGCAATATGGTGTGAATGAGAGGGCAATATGGTGTGAATGAGAGGGCAAGATGAAGAAACCGAGAGGGCAAGATGGAGAGAATGAGAAGGCAAGATGGAGAGAATGAGAAGGCAAGATGGAGAAAATGAGAGGGCAAGATGGAGAGAATGAGAGAGCAATATGGTGTGAATGAGAGGGCAAGATGGAGAGAATGAGACGACAAGATGGAGATAATGAGAGGGCAAGATGGAGAGAATGAGAGGGCAAGATGGAGAGAATGAGAGGGCAAGATGGAGAGAATGAGAAGGCAAGATGGAGAGAATGAGGGGGCAAGATGGAGATAATGAGGGGGCAATATGGTGTGAATGAGACAACAAGATGGAGATAATGAGAGGGCAAGATGGAGAGAATGAGAAGGCAAGATGGAGAAAATGAGAGGGCAAGATGGAGAGAATGAGAGGGCAATATGGTGTGAATGAGAGGGCAAGATGGAGAGAATGAGAGGGCAAGATGGAGAGAATGAGATGACAAGATGGAGATAATGAGAGGGCAAGATGGAGAGAATGAGAGGGCAAGATGAAGAAACCGAGAGGGCAAGATGGAGAGAATGAGAAGGCAAGATGGAGAAAATGAGAGGGCAAGATGGAGAGAATGAGAGGGCAATATGGTGTGAATGAGAGGGCAAGATGGAGAGAATGAGACGACAAGATGGAGATAATGAGAGGGCAAGATGGAGAGAATGAGAGGGCAAGATGGAGAGAATGAGAAGGCAAGATGGAGAGAATGAGGGGGCAAGATGGAGAGAATGAGGGGGCAAGATGGAGATAATGAGGGGGCAAGATGGAGATAATGAGGGGGCAAGATGGAGAAAATGAGAGGGCAAGATGGAGAGAATGAGAGGGCAATATGGTGTGAATGAGAGGGCAAGATGGAGAGAATGAGACGACAAGATGGAGATAATGAGAGGGCAAGATGGAGAGAATGAGAGGGCAAGATGGAGAGAATGAGAGGGCAAGATGGAGAGAATGAGAGGGCAAGATGGAGAGAATGAGAAGGCAAGATGGAGATAATGAGAGGGCAAGATGGAGAGAATGAGAGGGCAAGATGGAGAGAATGAGAAGGCAAGATGGAGAGAATGAGAAGGCAAGATGGAGAGAATGAGGGGGCAAGATGGAGATAATGAGGGGGCAAGATGGAGAGAATGAGAGGGCAAGATGGAGAGAATGAGAGGGCAAGATGGAGAGAATGAGAGGGCAAGATGGAGAGAATGAGACGACAAGATGGAGATAATGAGAGGGCAAGATGGAGAGAATGAGAGGGCAAGATGGAGAGAATGAGAAGGCAAGATGGAGAGAATGAGGGGGCAAGATGGAGATAATGAGGGGGCAAGATGGAGATAATGAGGGGGCAAGATGGAGAGAATGAGAGGGCAAGATGGAGAGAATGAGAGGGCAAGATGGAGAGAATGAGAGGGCAAGATGGAGAGAATGAGAGGGCAAGATGGAGAGAATGAGAAGGCAAGATGGAGAGAATGAGGGGGCAAGATGGAGATAATGAGGGGGCAAGATGGAGAGAATGAGAGGGCAAGATGGAGAGAATGAGAGGGCAAGATGGAGAGAATGAGAGGGCAAGATGGAGAGAATGAGGGGGCAAGATGGAGAGAATGAGGGGGCAAGATAGAATGAAAGTTGGGGGCAGAGAGAGGGCAAGATGGAGAGAAACAATGAGAGAGGGCAAGATGGAGAGAGACAATGAGAAAGGTGGAGAGAGAGAAAGCAAGAGACAGAGAGAAATTGAGAAACGTATCAGATAAAGGGTGAGAGACAGAGAGAGAGGGTGAGAGACAGAGAGAGAGGGCGGAAGACAAACAGAGGGAGAGAGGGCAAGAGGCAGAGGATGAGAGAGAGACAGAAAGAGAGTGGACAAGTGAAGAGAAGGAGAGAGATTGTGAGAAAGAGGGCAAGAGAAAGGGAAAGGGAGGACACAAGAAAAGAAAAGAGTGGACAAAACGGGGAAAGAGATAGCAAGAAAGTGAGAGAAAATGCAAAAAAGAGAAAGAGAGAAGGCGAGAGAGTCCAAGACCAGCTTTGACAGAGAAAATGCGTTGCGTACCCCTCTGGCACTCAAAGGGTTAAAGGAAAGGTAACGCAAACAAGAGAGTTTGAGTAAGAAAAACTGTAACAGAAAGAGGGTGAGAGAGCAAGTGGGTGTTTGTGGGTTACACACCCCAGGTAACACCGCACTACTCTTACAGGCTAAGGATATTTTCTGTTCCAGGCAACAGTGGATGGGACTGGGGTGAAGAATTTCTTAAAGGGATAGTAATGTTTCACAATAAAAGCAGCTCCAATTAATCTTCATAGTTTTTGGGCCATGGAGAGTGTTATTTCAATACTGTCAGAGTTGTAGTTCAATAGTAATTGAATGATAAAGTATCCCCCTCCCGCCCCTTTTACTGATGTAACACTGCTCACCTCAGAGCTGCAAGACTGTCCGCATGGATCGCAGAGAGGGACAATCTTCAGTGATCATAAGGAAAAACCTGTCGGGGGCAGTGTTTTCCTTATGATCACAGTTAGAAGACTGTCCCTTGTTGTGACCTGTCCAGTCCAGTGACCAGATTCCATATATGAGGGGAGGTGGCTTACACTAGGTAAAAGGGGTGGGAGGGTGATATTTAATCATTCAATTACTCTTGTACTACAACTCTGACAGTAATGACGTAACACTCTCCATGGTGCAAATACTATGATGATTAATTAGAGATGCTGTTTTTGTGTGATCATGAATGAATGGGGGTGTGACCACAGACAGAACTTGGAGCTCCTGGGTGTTCAATAACACTCACTGCTAGTGTAGAAGGATTGACAGGCCCCACAGGTCAACATGAATTAGATTCAGTCCATTTTCCAACATGAATTAGATTCAGTCAGTTTGTATGTACGGAGACCGTTTGCAGACTCACCCAGCGATCGGATGTTTATCTCTTCTGTGATTTTCGCTTCCTCCAGCAGCTCCTCCTGGGTGAGAGGCCTGTCTGGATGAGGTCCCTTCTTCTTTCGAGACTGGATCTGCCTCTCCTGTACACGTAAGAAAGTCTGGCGTGTGTGCTCTGTTGTGGACTGGCGCATGTGCTTGCGGCCTAAGAGTAACAAGGAAATCACAGAGTTTACTCAAGTGCTGTGCAGACAGCTAGTCTAAATATTGTAATCTAGTAAAGCAGGGCTCAAAATTTTCACTTGCCACTAGCCAATGGCGAATGAAAATTTAGCCCTGGCGAGTAGAAATTCAGCCCTGGTGAGTATGTTATGGCTTGCAGTGGCGAGTAACTTTTCAGGCCTGGCTAGTAGCAAAGGTAAAGAGACAATGGAATAGTTCTGAACTACTGCATCATCCTATATAATAATTTGCTAGAAAGTTTGTAACAATGCAGTCATGCGCAGAAGAGAATGCCCGTGACGAGGCTGATACAGAGCGGGGAGCTCCGAAAGAGCGTCCCACTCTATGTCAGCCTCAGCGTGGGCAGCCTTTACTGAGCATGACTGCACTGTGACCGGGTGGCACTGTATCAGCTGCGGCGTGGGCACTCTCTACTGAGTATGACTGCGTCGTTACAAACTGCACTGCGACCGGCTGGCAGTGGCACTGTGGCCCGTGTAACGGGTTCTTCGACTAGTATGGAATAAATAAATATTCCCAAAATTCCCATTGGTTTACGGAGGCTTTTATCTTCTTGAATGATTGAGAGATCACCAAAGCATTGCTTCGCGCTAAAGGGTTTAAAAACAAAAGGTTATTTTTATCCTTATCGATTAATAATTTTCTCTTGGTCAACTGAGAAATATGGGGACCATGGGGTATAGAGCTCCTCCTCAAGGAGGTGGGGCACCCTCCATCCCACCCCACCCAGTAGATTCAACTTAGTTTACATTGAGCAAAGCAGAAAGCTATAGACAGCAGGACAGTTACTGTACGTTCAACACACTCATTGAGTTCTTCATGGGCCTTCAAGAACCAAGCTACTGTTCATCAGCTCCGCGAAGCATCTACTTGGACCTATGGTCACGCGTTTACAAGTTTTAGATGTCTGCAACACTATGTCTGAACTAAAAATAGCTCTCAGATAAACATACTTTCTTTTGCATCTATTGAGGGATGCAGGGAGCATGGGGACAACATAATGTGATCCCCAAAACACAGGAAGGGAAAGAAAAAAAAAACTTGCATCTTGGAATGCAAAAACATTAAGTTTGTAAAACTTTGTGAAAGCATGAACATATGTCCAAGGGTACAGTAACCCAGAACAAAGCTAGGCAAGATATGAGCAGCTAGTCTTGCCTGACAGTCCAATTAAACCATGTGCTCCACACACCAAGCATGGAAGATAGACCAAACCCTATGATAGGTCTTAGAAGAAACTGGTTTCATAGCCTTAATCATAGTGCATAACACCTCTGGAGAGTAGCCTTCTTCGTTAAGATGGAGGCCTCAACAGCCATGCCATCAAAGCCAGATGGTCTACATCTTTCTTCCACAGGTATCCCTGGCGAAGAAGATCCGGTCTGCGAGGCAGTGGAAATGGTGCCTGGACAGATAGAGTTAGTAGGCTGGAAAACCAAGGCTGTCTGGTTCAATATGGAGCAATCAGGATGGTGGGAGTTCCGTCAATCCAAATCTTCTGCAGCAACCTGGGTAGGAGAGGAAGAGGAGGAAAGATGTACGCCAGATGAAAAGCCCATGGAATCAATAGATCATCCATCGCAATCGCTACGGGATCCCTCCAACCTGAGCAAAACATTTGAACCTTCCGGTTGTCCCTGGCAGCCATCAGGTCTATCATGGGAAGACCCCACATATGCACCAGGAGATCAAAAACTTCTGGATGAAGCTGCCACTCGCCCGGATCTACTGAGACTGAGAAAGTCTGAAAGGACATTTTCAAAGCCTAGAATGAGCACCGCTGAGATAGCAGGCACATGATCCTCTGACCAGGTTAAAATACCCTTGAGTTCTGCCCAAGCAGGAGGACTTCCGGTGCCTCCTTGGTTGTTGGAGTAAGCCACGGTCATGGCATTGTCAGATTGGACTCGAACTGGACACGCCACTAGATGGGAGGACCAATAAGTCAGAACATGAGAGATCACCCTCAGCTCCAGGATGTTGATGGGAAGAAGAGTCTCCTACTCTGACCATTGTCCCTGAACACTCAGGTGACCCAAAACTACTCCCCAACCGGCAGGCTGGCATCCAACAGCACCGTGCTCCAGCAAGGCATGACAAAGGGCCTCCCTTTCACCAGACTGGAGACGTTCAATGACCAGTGAAGGCTCTGAGCTACCTTCGAAAGAAGGGAGACAGGCTGATCCAGGAGATCCGGATTCCCTCTGCAAACATGGATCACAAACCTCTGAGGTTCCTTGGCATGAGCCATGGCAAATGGGACCACTTCCATGGGAAACCATCTTTCCCACCAGGGAGAACATCCTTTCTGGAGCCGACATTCAGGACAGGACTGAAGACACCTTGGAGGTGAGCTGTTGACTTGAGTTCTCTGTCAGGGAGACCATACTCTGCAGAG